>CM076584.1:42464078-42962572 GCA_034641835.2 Pinus albicaulis
CCAGCAATTGCCAGATACCTGAAATAAACGAATAGCTTACCGTAAAGGTAAAACACAGACCAGTTGTGCCTGATAACAAAGATCACTGGCAGGTGTTCGACTCTGACAAACACATAGATGATTTCTTAAAGTCAGAAGACGATTTTTCCATACCTACATTAGAATCGAGCGATAATCAAAACTGTCCGTATATCAAAGAAATCCCAGAAGCCGAAATAACACACTCTGTTGATATAAATCATTATGAGAATCCATTTGAAGCAGAGTTAATTGACAACGTGGACCAAAAAGACCTAGAAGTTTTAGAATGCAAGAACGGTTCAATTCCAAGAGGTCTCTCACCTTTGGAACACCTTTTCGACTTTAATGATGTAGCCAAAGAACCAAAAATGGAGCCTGTAGAAACAAACGTAGAAGAACACAACATAGGCTCCCTAACATAACCCAAATTGATTAAATTGTCTAGCACTCTTTCAAATCATATGAAATCTCAATACATTGATCTGTTTAAGGAGTTTAAAGATGTTTTTTCCTGGGCATACACAGATCTGAAGTCTTACGATACCAGCATCATTCAGCACAAGATTCCCTTGAAGGAAAATCAAAATCCCTTCAAACAAAAACTGAGGAGGATAAACCCACTTTTATTACCTTTAGTTAGAGCCGAAATTGAAAAGATGCATGATGCTGGCATTATAGTACCTGTTAGGTTTTCAGAATGGGTATCAAACTTAGTTTCTGTTAGGAAAAAGACAGGGGAGATCAGACTCTGTATCGATTTCAGAAACCTAAACAGAGCATCCGTAAAGGATAACTACCCATTGCCCAAAATGGATCATATACTTCATAGAGTAGTTGGGTCAAAAATGATATCACTCTTAGATGGGTTCTCAGGTTACAACCAGGTGTTAATGCTCCCAAGTGATCAAACCAAAACTGCTTTTACCACACCTTGGGGCATCTTTATGTATGTCAAAATGCCTTTCGGATTAATGAATGCAGGGGCCACCTTCCAAAGGGCCATGGACATAGCCTTTTCTAAAGACATTGGCTATTTCATAATCATATACCTTGATGACATAACTGTTTTCTCAAAAACTGATGAAGAACATTTGATTCACCTGAGAAATTTTTTTGAGAAGTGTAGGAAATTTGGCTTGTCATTGAATCCCAAGAAAACACTCTTTAGTCTCCAAGAAGGTAAACTTCTTGGCCACATAATCTCAAAAGAGGGAATCAAGATAGACCCCACAAGGATATATGGCATATTGCAGATCAGCCATCCAAGGAGCCTCAAAGAATTGCAATCTTTCATTGGGAAGATTAATTTTCTAAGGAGGTTTATTCCTAACCTTGTTGAGCTATTAAAAAAACATTACAAACATGCTTAAGAAAGATGTTGGTGTAAAATGGACTTTACTAGCTAAACAATCATTCGAACTGGTCAAACAAGCTCTTACTCAAGCACCAGTCCTGATTAGTCCAGATTTTACCAAAGATTTTTACATCTTTTCCTTTGCATCTGAACATACAATAGCTGTAGTTTTACTTCAAAAGAATTATTTGGGGCAAGAAAAACCAATATCTTTCTTTAGTAGGGCCTTAAGAGATGCTCCTCTCAAATATAATATCATCGAGAAGCAAGCCTTAGCATTAGTGAAAGCATTAAAAGACTTTAGGGTCTATATTTTACACTCTCACATAATTGCTTTTGTTCCACATACTATTGTCAAGGACATTCTAAGTCAAGACCCTGATGGTAAAAGGGGAAAATGGATTGCAACTATTCTTGAATATGACTTAGAAATTAGGCCCATCAAACTAGTTAAAGGGCAAGGACTAGCAAAACTTATGGCTGAGTCTAACTTCCAAGCAGTAGACATGAATATGGTAGATGTGTTGGAAGAAATAGAGGAATCTGATGCTCCTTTTATTGAAGAAACATTTCTAAATTCTCCTTGGTACACTGACATTATTTATGTGCTTTTATATCTAAATGCCCCTCCTTCTTTGTCCAAAACTAAAGCTAGATTTTCGAAACAAAAGGCTTTGAGTTTTTGTATCTTAGATGGAGTATTATATTGGAAAAATGCTGTTGGAATTTTGCTTAAATGTTTACTTGAAGATGATGCAGGAAATATCATGCATGAGTTGCATGAAGGAGAATGTGGAGGACACCTCTACTGGAAGGCCACAGCAAACAAAATTCTTAGATCTGGTTACTATTGGCCTACCCTTTTCCTAGACACTCAAAAGCTGGTCATGTCTTGCCATAAGTGTCAAATATTTGATGGCAAAAGAAAACTCCTTCCCTTACCTTTACATCCTATCAGAGTTGAGGCACCTTTTCAACAATGGGAGCTGGACTTCATTGGGGAAATTCATCCATCCTCCTCAACTCAGCATAGGTGGATCCTCACCGCTACTGACTTCTTCACCAAATGGATAGAAGCTATACCATCCAGGAATGCTTATGACTCTGTCATTATCAAGTTTCTTGAAACCAATATCCTATCCAGATTCGGTTGCCCCAGAAAAATCATAACAGACAATGTTGATGCTTTTAAATCTAAGAGGATGGTTGATTTCTGTCACAAATACCACATAACCTTGGGCCATTCCACTGCTTACTATCCCCAAGGGAATGGATTAGCTGAATCTTCCAACAAGAGTCTCATCAATATAATCAAAAAGTTGTTGGAACAAAATCAGAAATCATGGCACAGTAAACTGGTTCATGACTTATGGGCTGATAGGTTGACTACGAAGAAATCAATAAACATGTCCCCCTATTAGTTAGTTTATGGCATGGATGCAGTCTTTCCCACCTCATTGGGATTACTAGTCATGAAGCTTCTTCAAGAAGTGCAGATTGAAGAGAATGATATGCAGAGAAGAATCAACCAGACAATCCATTTACAGCAAACCAGAGAGGAAGTCTATGAAAGAACACAGTTAGTCCAAGAGAATATGAAGAAGCTATTTGATAAGAGGGCTAAGGCAAACAATTTCCAAATCGGAAATATTGTTCTTAAATGGGATTCAAGAAGAGAAGAGAAGGGAAAACATGGAAAGTTTGAGAACTTGTGGAAAGGGCCTTATATTGTTCATGTTGAGAGGGGTCGTAATGCATTTTTCTTGAGAAAATTGAATGGAGAAGATCTGTATGGAGGTCCTGTCAATGGCAGGATGCTCAAGCATTACTTCTGCCAAGAATCTTAAGTTTTGAAGAATTTTATTTTTCATTGTAAATTTCATAGTCTAACCATTGCATTCGAAGTTAGAAAAAATCAAAAATACAAAAACAAAGAAAGAAAGAAAAGAGGGCAAATGGTAAAAACAATAAAGGTACAGCCCCATACCAAAAAAGAGAAACAAATCTGAAAGTGTGCAAGCTTAAATTCCACTCCTACTAAACATACTTCTAGTTAGTCAAACAGCCTAATCTTGACTAATTAGCTTTTGAATTTATTGCTGATAGGATAGTGAAATTGATTTGCCAAACTGTTTAAACTTGGCTTATCAGTAGGTAGATTAGGATAGAAATGAAAGGTTCAAACATGTTCAAAACTTGAACCTAAGTTTCCAAAAGAGAGATGACCCAAATCTGTTTCAAAATTCTGAGTCAAATAATGTTAAAATCTGGTTCTAAATAACTCAAAATCTGAACCAGAAAACAAGGAAGAAACAGCTCAAAACAGAGTCCAAACAGAGCTGTAAAAAGAGTGAAGGGAGTGCTTGAATTTTCAAACCTTAAGCCTTCCAATTTTGATTTAATTTTCTGCAAATAATAATCTATGTGCAGCTTGTTTTTATGCCATAGATCAGCATCAAGTTAGACTGTTCAATCCTAACTTGAATGCTTTTTAAATTTCTATTTTAGCAAAATTAGAGAATAAAAGTATGTTGGATAGTTTAATCCCAACATATAGTAGATTAGGTAGAGAATTATATGGATTTGAATGTTTAATCTGAATCCATGGAGAAATAAGGAGTAGAAATAGATTAGATTTTTGCTTTCAAAAAGAATAAAATATTATGAGAGAGTTTTCCAATCCAAGTGCACTCTAAATGAAGAAAAATGTTAGATTTGTAGGATTGGGTAGGTAGAAAGCTTGTTGATAAAAAAGATCCATTGTTTTCCATGGTTGTTAGCATTTCCAGAGCAAAAGAAGATCATTCAATCAAAGAAAGGTAGCCCAATGAATGAGGCAACTGATCAGCCTCCCAAAAAATGCAAGTCTGAAAGTTCTTGATACCTTCAAGAAGGCACCATCCCCAAGTGGAGCCGCTGTTAGCCACCTATAATATTTGTTATACCAAAAGGTGGCTAAGATTTTTTGAGCCTCCAAGGAACAAATTTTATCACTAAAAATTGTTGGCTCTTGAAGGCTCCTTGAAGGCCTCATGCCTCTGTCCAAAATCTTCATTGTTGTTCCCATTTTATACTTAGAAATCCTGCTGAAATCATGAGAAGAAACCGCTGAAATACCTTCATTTTCTCCCTTCTCAAATCTTCATTTTCTCCCCTTTTTCTCCACAAAAACTCCCTTGTTTTCATAAATCATCTTCTTCCATTTATGAAAATCCTCTTTACATAGTTAAAAACTCATTTTTTTTTAACTATTCCGAAACCCTCAATTCCTTTGAAAACGTTGAAAAATCAATAAAAATTCATATTTTATATAAAATCTTAAGCCCCCTTGGGCTAAGTCTTTAACCCTTTTCTTCCATACACCCGCACCCTAGAACCAAGTGCTAGACCCCTCACAGCGCTTATCGCATCGCACAAACCCAAGAGCGCAAGTCTTTATGCCATTATAAAAGTTCCAATGCGATCGCGCGATCGCATCGCGATATTCCAATGAGAAGATTAAAGCACCCTGGCTCGATCCGTGATTTGCGATACCCCCGATCGCATCAGTATTTTGTATGTATATACCGTGGGCTCACCCTTCGTACTTAAACCTTGTAAATATTTCGTTCCCGATCGATCTTTTTCTTTGTAAAAACCCAAAACCCACTTTTCCAAAGTTATGGTCTAAAAACCAAAATCACGTGTTAAATATTTAAATGGGTTGATTGAAAGACCGATCGCGCAATCGCAATCGCAGAAAATACAATGGGTTGATTAAAAAGCCCGGGCCTAAAGTTCCGATATGCGATAAACCCCTTCCCTTTTAACCCCCGGTCATACCATTCTCCATGCGCCCAATGGCCCCGCAATCGAGTGCCTGACCCTATTATATATCCCGTCCAAACATAAAAAACCTTTATTATTTGTAAAGTTTGGGTTTTATTTTATTGTATAAAATTCTCCGCCGGAGCGATTTCTCAATAAATATACACCGTCGATCTAATCCATAGATCGGACGATGCGGAGTCTGTCTACCCGGTGGTCCCCGCCAACTGTTCATCACTCCAGAAACCGCGTGGTATCTATCGCATCGCCTTTGGGCGAGGGCGGTTTTTTCCCGATCGCCAGCGATTCCATACATTTGCCGCCATGCGTCCCCTATACCTTTTTCAAAACCACCGTCCATCACGCATAACCATCGTCCATCGCGCATTATTGTTCGGACGCGTATGCCCAGCGATATTGACGTGGACCGTCCGATCTGGGGCGGGCCATCCAACAGCTATCACTCGCCGAAGATGCACGATATTTAACTAAGATGCACATGTGATAACACAGGCATCTGTGCAATGGCAACGGCATCTCCACCGTTGATATGATCTGCAAATCGACGGTCCAAAATTCATCGCCAAATTCTCCCCATTTGACTTTCAACCTCCGCTCCCGACCGTCGATCTCTGTGCGATCGACGGCTCAGATTTAATATTTTTTTCCATCCGGTCCACGATCCCTCTCGATCAATCCTGACCGTTGGATGATGCCATCCAACGGCCATGCTCTTTCCCCGCCTTCTGAAGCAGTTAAACCTAAAACACGCAAGATTTCTTAAATGTTTTATTTTTTATGTAGGTTTTAAATGGTTTTCACTGTTATATTGAAGAAAGGCCAGGGGCCGGGGGTGACGATTCTCGTGCCTTTAGTCATTAAAAGAGAACCATTCAGGGGCTCTGTTCAATGATTTATCAATGTTTCATGAGCGTTGATAACATAAAGAGCCCTGCGCATCCCTTCACATCGACAAGACACTGTTTTATTCAAAAGAACAGTTAAAGAGTATAAGTTTGAATACAAAGCACAGCAGATGGAGATTAGAGATAGATCTGGGGAATTACGGCTAAGAATTATTATCAAAAGCCTAATTCCCTAAGTTAAAACACAATTAATAGAAAATCATAAGTGTTTCACAGACAGAAAAGGCTTCCACCGCTTCAAAGGAGGCGAATTGATTCCTCAGCTACCAAAGGAGCCACCTGTTGCCTCAAACCATTCAAACAAAAGCCGAAGTTATTGCAAAACCAAATATTTGCCTCAGCACAGCCAGGGAGTTACTTCTGCAAGGAAATCAATGCAGAAATATCTGCAGAGTTACTCCAAACATTACACAGAGCCTTAAAGTCAATAAAAGCTCCCACCGAGCTTTGATATTTATTGTAAAACAATTAATGCAGTAGTCCACCTGTAAACTTCTCCATCGAGCCCCTCAAAAGGCCAAGAAGTCTTGAATCTGTATTAATTACCTTAGGAGATCTTTTATCAGATCTCACCTACTCATCCTTCTATAAATACTTCTGTAGAAGATGAGAAGTTGTTGCTTGGTTGGTTATTGTTTGATCACAAGTTGTAATACTAAAACTCTTTGAAGTAAATACATAGTTTGTTGAAGTTGAAGAAGAAACTAGAGTCTTTGAAGTCTTGATGATGTTGTTGCATGCTTGTTCCTGAGAAGACTCTATCATTGGATCCATGAGCTTGGCTGTTGGTGAAGTATTCTGAACTGTCTTATGTTTTCCCCCTGTTTTCATTATGTTCCATAATTTCTTACTACAGTAGGATAGAAAGTATTAGGCTAAGAAATGACTCCTGGAAGCACCTTAGACCTGTTCATCCTTCACTGTTTTATGTTTTCTTCTGCTGAAGTATTTTAGAGGCTTTAAAATTTCTCTTTAGTCTTCATGCTTGTTTATTTCCTTAATAGTTCGAACAGTTGGTTTCAGCATGATTTATGTTGGTGTCCCATGTTTTGATAGTTTTGCAAATCAAAAGACAAGGCAACATCAGAACCAATCTTTAGAGTTACAGGATCTAGTCCTCCTGTTCTCAGAGAGGGATCTCTCAAAAGTTTGTTTGCTAAGGTGTATCCTGTGAGCTTATAGTTATTGATTTTAGACTAGTTATTAAGTGCAGGTGTTGTTTGTTTGTTTGGTTGGATTGAATTGATACAACAGAACATGAAATATCTAGGAAGGATACATAGAATGGAGAAACATCTGGTTCATTGGGCAATGGAGTCAAGAAAAGTTTATAACAAACTCATCAAAGGATATGGGATATCAAAGGGAAAATCTAACTTGGCCACAGGATCCTTTTGTTTTTGGAATGGGATGAACATTAATGATTTGGAAAGAGAAATTGAATTCTCAACAAAGGGAACCTGAAAACATAATTTAAACTATAAAGAGATATTTGATAGACAGGGTTAACCATAATTTCTACAAACATTCTTTAAGTAAATAATGATTTCAAGACAACTTTCAAAATGAAATCTAGGATTCGGGGAACACCCTATTTCCTCAAAGATTTTATTCTAAAGGACTTTAGAAAACATAAAATATATACTGATAATTACAGTCATAGAAGAGGGAACACCTAAAAACGTCCATGATCATAATTATAACGACCTTTAAGCCAACTGTTTAAGTGAGGACAAATGGCAAGATCAAACAGACCTCTCTGATTCACTATAAGCAAAGAACTTCAAAGGGAGACTTCAATAACAGTTTTTAAGTGGCAGCGGACAAGCAGGGAGAACCATAAATCATGCTGAAACCAATTGTTTGAACTATTAAGGAAATAAACAAGCATGAAGACTAAAGAGAAAGTTTAAAACCTCTAAAATACTTCAGTAGAAGAAAACATAAAACAGCGAAGGATGAACAGGTCTAAGGTGCTTCCAGGAGTCATTTCTTAGCCTAATACTTTCTATCCTACTGTAGTAAGAAATTATGGAACATAATGAAAACAGGGGGAAAACATAAGACAGTTCAGAATACTTCACCAACAGCCAAGCTCATGGATCCAATGATAGAGCCTTCTCAGGAACAAGCATGCAACAACATCATCAAGACTTCAAAGACTCCAGTTTCTTCTTCAATTTCAACAGACTATGTATTTACTTCAAAGAGTTTCAGTATTACAAATTGTGATCAAACAATAACCAACCAAGCAACAAATTCTCATCTTCTACAGAAGTATTTATAGAAGGATGATGAGGTGAGATCTGATAAAAGATCTCCTAAGGTAATTAATACAGATTCAAGACTTCTTGGCCTTTTGAGGGGCTCGATGGAGAAGTTTACAGGTGGACAAATATATTAACTGTTTTACAATAAATATCAAAGTTCGGTGGGAACTTTTATTGACTTTAAGGCTCTGTGTAATGTTTGGAGTAACTCTGCAGATATTTCTACATTGATTTCCTTGCAAAAGTAACTCCCTGGCAGTGCTGAGGCAAAATATTTGGTTCTGCAATAACTTCGGCCTTTGTTTGAATGGTTTGAGGCAATAGGTGGCTCCTTTGGTAGCTGAGGAATCAATTCGCCTCCTTTGAAGCAGTGGAAGCCTTTTCTGTATATGAAACACTTATGATTTTCTATTAATTTTTTTTTAACCCAGGGAATTAGGCTTTTGATAATCATTCTTAGCCGTAATTCCCCAGATCTATCTTTAATCTCCATTTGTTGTGCTTTGTCTTCAAACTTATACTCTTTAACTGTTATTTTTAATAAAATAGTGTCTTGTCGATGTGCAGGGACGCGCAGGGCTCTTTATGTTATCAACGCTCATGAAACATTGATAAATCATTAAACAGAGCCCGTGAATGGTTCTCTTTTAAGGACTAAAGGCACAGGAATCGTCACCCCCTGCCCCTGGCCTTTCTTCAATATAACAGTGAAAACCATTTAAAACCTGCATAAAACATAAAAATTTTAAGAAATCATGCGTGTCTTAGGTTTAACTGCTTCAGAAGGCGGGGAAAGAGCTAGCTGTTGGATGACATCATCCAACGGTCAGGATTGATCGAGAGGGATGGTGGACCGGATGGAAAAAAATATTAAATCTGAGCCGTCGATCGCGCAGAGATCGACGGTCGGGAGCGGAGGTTGAAAGTCAAACGGGGAGAATTTGGCGATGAATTTTGGACCATCGATCTGCAGATCAGATCAACGGCGGAGATGTCGTTGCCATTGCACGGATGCCTATGTTATCGCGTGTGCATCTTAGTTAACTATCGTGCATCTTCGGCGAGCGATAGCCGTTGGATGGCCTGCCCCAGATCGGATGGTCCACGGAAATATCGCTAGGCATCCGCGTCCGAACAATAATGCGCGATGGATGATGGTTATGTGCAATGGACGACGGTTTTGAAAAAGGTACAGGGGACGCGTGGAGGTAAATGTATGGAATCGCTGGCAATCAAGAAAAAACTGCCCTCGCCCAAAGGCGGTGCGATAGATACCACGCGGTTTCTAGAGTGATGAACAGTTGGCGGGGACCACCGGGTAGACGGACTCCGCACCGTCCGATCTATGGATTAGATCGACGGTGTAGATTTATTGAGAAATCGCTCCGGCGGAGAATTTTATACAATAAAATAAAACCCAAAGTTTACAAATAACAAAGGTTTTTTATGTTTGGACAGGATATATAATAGGGTCAGGCGCCCGATTGCGGGTCCATTGGGCGCATGGAGAATGGACTGACTGGGGGTTAAAAGGGAAGGGGTTTATCGCATATCGGAACTTCAGGCCCGGGCTTTTTAATCAACCCATTGTATTTTCTGCGATTGCGATTGCGCGATCGATCTTTCAATCAACCCATTTAAATATTTAACACGTGATTTTGGTTTTTAGACCAAAACTTTGGAAAAGTGGGTTTTGGGTTTTTACAAAGAAAAATATCGATCGGGAACGAAATATTTACAAGGTTTAAGTATGGAGGGCGGGTCCACGGTATATACATACAAAATAATGATGCGATCGGGGGTATCGCAAATCGCGGATCGGGCCAGGGTGCTTTAATCTTCTCATTGGAATATCGCGATGCGATCACTTCGAAACTTTTATAATGGCATAAAGACTTGTGCTCTTGGGTTTGTGCGATGCGATAAGCACTGTGAGGGGTCTAGCACTTGGTTCTAGGGTGCGGGTGTATGGAAGAAAAGGGTTAAAGACTTAGCCCAAGGGGGCTTAAGCTTTTATATAAAATATGAATTTTTATTGATTTTTCAACGTTTTCAAAGGAATTGGGGGTTTCAGAATAGTTTTAAAAAAATGAGTTTTTAACTATGTAAAGAGGATTTTCATAAATGGAAGAAGAGGATTTATGAAAACAAGGGAGTTTTTATGGAGAAAAAGGGGAGCAAATGAAGATTTGAGAAGGGGGAAAATGAAGGTCTTTCAGCGGTTTCTTCTCACGATTTCAGCAGGATTTCTAAGTATAAAATGGGAGCAGCAATGAAGATTTTGGACAGAGGCATGAGGCCTTCAAGGAGCCTTCAAGAGCCAACAATTTTTAGTGATAAACTTTGTTCCTTGGAGGCTCAAAAAATCTTAGCCACCTTTTGGTATAACAAATATTATAGGTGGCTAACACACTCGATACAACCATGAGGATATCAAAAAAATTCTCCTTTTTCTAGTGTCTCTTCTCCTCTTTTTCCACCAGGAACAGTTCACCCAAGACTTAGCCATTTGGGAGTCGTTCTTCCAGGCCATTATCTTTTAGGTCAGATACCGTTTTTAGTTCCTCCACCTAGAGTATTTTCTGTGCCTATTATGGCTACATTGAGCTTACCAAATTTGACTATGGGGATCCCACTCAGGTACATTGACCCCCCAGCAAACACTCCACCTAGTCAAATCAAACCATATACTACTTTGACCACGGTTAAACTGGTCACCATGACCCCTCCCTCTACCTCAGTGCCACAGCCACCTCAACAAGAACCCACTCTTGTTGTGAAATCATCCTGTGAGGTGGGAAAATATAAACGGAAGGAACCTAAGGACAAGGCTCCCTAAACAACTCCTACTCCACCTAAGCCTCCAAAGCAGCCACCTCTGTGCACTTTTTCTGATGTTTTTGGGCATGCCACCAATAACTATCCTAAGCTTTCTCGCCTCAAACTTGTGGTCAATGAGACATTTCCTAAATCTGACATCGTCGAAGTCAATGTTACCTTACCTGATTAAAACTCAAATTATTGGGCACAAATCACCCTTGTGCTTTGTGCCAACATTATGTCCACTATTCTCATCATTGTCCCCGTCTCAACGAGTTTTGTGACACCCTCTATGTGATTCATGATATCAAGGCCACTCGTAGTGGATCATCCACTCCTCTACTTGTGAGTTTTCCCCCCACTACTGCACTAGAACCGGAGGACAGTTCTACACCCATTGTGATCCCTCCCCCCGATGTCGAGATGACGAACCAATCAATCTCCATTATCTATATGTCACCATCCATGAGATCCGTGAAGGAAGACCACTCAGGGGTTTCCCATTATGTTTATGTTGAACCTCCCTCGTCAAACACCTAGTCTCAATATCTTTAGATGTTTCATCTACTAGCTCTTTGTATACCCTTAGCATTGATGTGTATGTGAACCATATTTCTCATGTTTATGCATCAGGTAGCCCAGCTTCATCAAGTGTTCTCCCTTCCTCTAGTCCTCCCATCTTCCATTTCGATGAATACATCACGGAAGCCATGACTACCCTTGATTTTCATTTGTATGATATGCACCATCATGTGTACTTCCTTCCATAGCAGTCCCATGACCAATATGTTGTGGAGTCTAAAGAATTAATTCGTGGTGAGTTTGATTGGTTTAGAAATCCCATTCTTACACCAGATGCTTTTGAATAACTAAACATGGCCAAAATCGCTCCTACCATTAAGATAAACATTTTAGATAAACCAGGGGTAGAAGAAAACATTACCTTGGGGGGAAATTTCACCCTAGAAGAAATTGAGGCTTACACCAATCTATTCAAGGAATTTCACGATGTTTTCAACTGGTATTATTCTGATATGCCCATAGTTTATCCCGCCATTGTTGAACACCATATTGACACATGGCCCAATGCCATTCATGTCCGTCAAAAGTTGAGACCCATTAATCCTTCCAGACGTGAGGCTATCAAAGCCTAAATCGATAAGCTCAAGTAGGTTGGTTTTATCTATCCCATTGAATATACCACATGGGTTTCCAGCCGGGTTCTCGTTCTCAAGAAATAAGGCACCATTCGTGTCTGCATTTACTTTTGCGACCTGAAAAAATCTTGTCGCAAATACAACTTCCCCACACCATTTATTGACGAAATCATTCATGAATGTGTGGGGCATGAGGTTATCTCCTTCATGGATGGATTCTCCATATATAACCAAATAAGTATTCGTCGTGTTGATTAGATTAAAACTGTGTTCATTAGTCTATGGGGAAATTTTTCCAACAGGGTCATGCCTTTCGGTTTAAAGAATGCCAAAGCCACCTTTTAGCGGGCCATGTCTTAATGTTTCCATGACTTGGCTCATATTATCCTTGCTTACCTTGACGACCTCACTACTCTTTCTAGGCTTCGTGCGCAACACCTTCATGATTTGTGCACCATTTTTATCTAATGTCGCGAGTATAATATCAACCTCAACCCATTGAAGTGTGTCTTTTGTGTTCCTATCAGCCATCTCTTGGGCTTCATCATGTCCAAATATGGTATAAATATTGATACCCTCAAATTTCAATCCATTCTTGAGCTGCCCATTCCTTGTACCTTGCGCCAGTTACAAAGCCTTCAAGGAAAAGCTAACTTCCTTCGTCGGTTTGTACCTAACTATGCCACCACTACACATGGGTTCCTAAGACTCCTTCGATCTAACATTCCATTTGTTTGCGATGATTATGCCCAATATTTTTTTTATGCCTTGAACCATGCTCTCAATTTCGCTCCCTTGATTTGTCCACCTAACTTTGATAGGGAATTCATCCTGTATATCTGAGCTTCCACCCATTCGATCGTTGGGGTCCTCATCCAGGAAGATGCCACCAAAACTGAGCATGTTATCTATTATGTCAGTAAGAACCTTGTCACGCCCCCTGTGTCCTACTCACATGAAGAGAAGTTAGTGTTGGCCATCATGTTCTCGGTCCAAAAAATTCGTAATTACATCCTTACACATTCCACCAAGGTCGTGACCAATTCCAACCTAATAGCTTTCCTATTAATTCGACGGATCTTTAATGGGAAATATGCTAGTTGGATAATTATTCTAAGAGAATTTGATCTTGAATTTGTCACACCCAAAAGTAAGAAAGGTTTAGCCCTTACTGAAATGATTTCTGAATTCCCTACTGGTACGCAAGATCCGTTGGTTAATGACGATCTACCCAATGAACATTTTTTTTTAATTACTTCGGATGATCCTTTGTATGGAAACATCCTTACCCATCTGCGAACCCAAAAATTCACCCCCCATATTAGTAATGTTGATCAACGATGTATTAGACACCAAGCCCCTCACTACCTTCTCATCGATGATGATCTCTATCGTCACGGTGTTGATATTGTCCTTCATCGTTGTCTCACGCACGCTCAAGTTGAGCAATTCCTTAATGCCTGTCATAGTGGTGCTTGTGGTGGCCACCTCTCCAGTATGGCCACTACCTAGAATATCATGTGCACTAGATATTTCAGGCCTTCTCTCTTTGGTGATTGCATTGAAGTAGTCAAAAATTGTTCCAATTGTCAGTTATTTGCCCCAAAGGCAAGAGCTCCACCTGCTCCACTCCATCCTATCATCTAAGTCGGTCCTTTCTACAAGTGGGCCATTGATTTTATGGATTTTCAACCCCCATATGCTAATAACCACAAGTACATTATCATGGTTTTTTACTATTTTACCAAATGCGATGAGGCTATGCCAACATTTAATAATATTGTGGCTACGATAGCCCTATTTTACTTTTACCATGTTATCACTCGATTCAAGGTTCCAAAAGAATTAGTCTCTAACCATGGCCGACATTTTGAAGATGAGATATGGCGTGATCTATCACCTATGTTGGGATTTGAGCACCAATATTCATCATCTTATTATCCCCAAGGTAATGGAAAAGTTTAAGCGGTTAATAAAATCCTTTAAAATATGCTTCAGCGGACGGTGAACAAGCACAAAACCAACTGGAACCTTATGCTCTTCCCTGCTTTGTGGGCCTATAGAACTTTTTTTTAAACTACCACCGGGTTTACTCTTTTCCACCTTGTTTTTGGAGAGGAGGTAGTCTTATGAATCAAGTGTTAAATCCCTTCCCTTCATCTAGCCGTTGAACTTCTCCCTGACACCCAATATTTATAACAATGACTTATCATGCTCGAGCGTGCTTTCAAAGACCATCGTGTTGCATTGCAAACCATTGAAGTGGCTAAGAATTGCACTAGATCTCAATATGACCCAAAATTCCACCCTCATACCTTTCATGAAGGTGATCTTTTTCTAGTGTATGACCAGGCCCATGATTTCCTCGGTCATGGGAAGTTCGAACCCTTATGACTAGGGCCTTACATCATTAGTAAGGACTTGGGAAAGGGGGCATACCTTATAAAGGATTTCAAAGGCCAACTCCTTCATAACCCTCGCAATGCTCTCTACCTTAATAAATTTTACCCATATCATCTCCCATCGACATGCTTGTATTTATTTCTCTCATGCTTTTAGGTATATTTCATTGTCCCCCATCATCTCATTTGTTGTCTTGTGGCACGTTTCAGATGGATCCATCATTCACACCGTATATCGGCCATGCCAATGGTGCAAGTTGCTTCTCCTGAAATCTAGCCTCGGCATCTTGGGCCATTTTTACCCCTTTGCATTCATTAGTCCTCTCCAATGGCGTATGCATTGGACCTTCCATCAATACCAGGCCGAATATGATGCAATGATAGGTTTCTTAGTCGATTCCCTTGATCATTGCATCCTTCATCTTCACGTTCATTTAGATTCCTTGTTGTTTGTCATGCAATTGAATGGAATTTATCATGTGCATAACCATTTCCTATTTAGAAAATATCTATGAGTGAAGCTTTTTGCACATGAATTTGAATCCATTACATTCAGTAATGTTCCTAGAGCCCAAAATTACTATGTAGATACCATTGAAAAAATTATTCTCTATTGGCATTTATCACATGCATTTAATACAAGACAATCATAAAACAAATGGCAAACCACAAATTGTCATATATAAAAATATGCATATCCATATTATGTATCATTAAAATCATAAGTGTTTGCAGTACAATACTCTAAATACATCTGACATGCCCATAACATGTTACAAAAAACAAAATGGGCGCACCACATGCCCCTATCCCTAATCACTAGCTAGAGGCTCCCGAACCAATGGTTCTACTCCACCATCTCACAGATCACGAACAACGTGGATGGCCATCGCCATGCGCTGCATGATCCCTTGCCACTCTGAGGGAAGCCCTATACACTCATTTGTATACCAATCTTCCCGCTCATGCCACCTGCGCTCTAATACACTGGTCAACACCACATCACACATGCGATGGAGATCCTCTAGCAGAGCCTCATAGTCAGGTCTCTAGTCTGATTTTGATCCACTCGGTCCCGCAGCCCCAGGCACTGCAAATCATCCTGCATATCCTACCAACTTGACTGGCGCTATATCCGCATGCTAAAAGTTAAGAATAAATACCACATACATATTCTAAAAACTTTAAATGCACCAAAACATATAGCAACTTTCACTTGCCATATAGTCCCCATGCTTGGCCAAGCGAAAGTGGCAAGTCAAGATCCCCTTGATAGTTCATACCATTGTATGGATAGTCATCTATGTATAGCGGCATCTGGTCACAATGTGTGAAGAACTCTGGTCAGAACACCCTTTTGACTCCATCACCCCCTCCTTTGCATAGTAGCCAACCCCAGCAACACATCCTGGGCTCCTGTGGGCCCCCATCCTGTATTGATACATGAGGTCAGATTGTGGGGATCTTCTCAAAGAAGAACGAGGACAACACCATACCGAAAACACAATCGTGGTTCACCTGCCATGTGGATAGAGATAGTTGTCATTTCACCGACAACAGCATCATTTGGGCCCACCCATAGTAGGTCCCGCTCAAAACACTCTCTACCAAGATCATATGCCCCCTAGTAATGTGATGGAATGCCCGGTTGAAATATATCCGCAACACTATTGCAGCGATAGCCCGTGTCTCTAGCCACTCTAGATCACTGATCGGAATGGTCGTTCCCTTAGCATGAGTACCCGATCTACAATGGTGCTCCATGAACCCTGCTATGTTCCTCCCATGAGGTAACACTGGATGTATGTTCTCCACCACCCCTAGTGGAAGGAGTCCGGTCAAAAAGTAGATGTTCTGGATTGTGAGATTGTTCCTGTTGCCCTACACCATGAAGGCCTCCTGTTCTGGATCCCAAAATCTCACTATCCTCGATAACAGGGGCTCACCTACTCTCATCAATGGGTTCTCTACCAATTTTAGAACCCCGTACCGAGCAATCTCTCCTTTCACCACCTAATTCCCATGAATCTCGGAACGAAGGACATATAATTATCTCTCACGCCAGTTGATCCTTAACTCCTCCATATCTGCAAAACATCATCATGTCATGTCAGTTCAGATATAAGACAACTGCACCATAATTAAACTTTCTAACCTCAATTCTCAGGAGACCAATAGACCAATCCCTGTTTCAACCCCAACTCGCACTATGTTTCCCAGAAACTATGAGCTCGCAGTTTTCCCACTCTTTCCTACGAGCTAGAATGTATTTAAGGGGCAGAAAAGTGTGACCCAACCATGAACATGGGTAAGGGTATCCTACTGAGCTCTAGGGACCTAATCTAAAAAACCTAATCTGATGAAAATGAAGAGTAAGGTTAGGCCACATACCTCTAATTGACGGATCCTAATTCCAATAGTCGGTTTATCTGCTATGATCACCGCAATATTTAGGGCCTTCGCCTCCTCTCCAAATTCACCACAACTCACTTAGAAAATGAATTAAATTGGAGGGAAAACACCCTTTTATAGTAAAAACCCCAAAAAATTTGTCGCCAATTTCCGCCAAATCGTAGCTCGGTTCGAAAAACTGTCAACACCGTTGGAAAGCTCCCACCAAGAACTATAATAGGTCTTATTCTTTTTTTTGGTAATTTGACACTTCACCTAGAAGTCATTTTTTCCATCAAGTTTCACTTTGTCATCATTTAAATAAAATTTCTTCATAATCATACGCTTGAACTTTGGCACCACTTTGCCTTTGTGCTTGTCATCTCATGTGTCATTTTTCACCATGAACAACCATTATTTGTTCATTTTTTCATGGTCCCTCTGGGCTTATCCTTTGTGGTAGCATCATCGATTCACCCTTTCTTACAACGTCTGATTTGAGTCATCATCACATTCATGGAGTCTGTCCTGAGTCCCTTTATCTCCAGTTATAGTATTCCATCCATTTTTTCCTCGCATTTATCTCACGTTGCCCATTTGGCCTCCATCCATACTGTCCCTCATCCCCTTCGGATTCACGTTAGTCGCTGCCAGGTCAACCATGATTTTTATGCTATGACAAGGGAAGTCTCCCATCTGCTACTCAGTATCCCCTTATTCCATCATCATCCCTAGTGTCAATACACCAATCACTTTACTATTATCCATCGTGCCTTAGGTTAGGATTCATCATTTCCTCACCTTTGGTGGTCGTTCCTTTGTCGACATCAACACATTCATTCCAGAATAAAGGTCTAGAGGGCGGTATACCTTGGTTCCAGATTCCATTCTTGTTCCATGCCTCAGATCAAGCAAGGGGAATCAGCATTTCCCTTTGACTTGGTTTTTTATCATGTGCTCAACTTCAGCTCATTATTATATCTTGAGATTCATATACTTGATGGTTCGGTGATATAGTATATTGTACCAGTGATTCCCAACTGTGTGTGAGATATTTCACACCTCATGAGGGGGTGGCCCTTCAAGTAAACCCCCACATGCACTGGTGAATTATGCTACAGCCTTAGATGTAGATCCGCAGTTTTTATGGGTTCGGTTTCATCCACTTGCGATGCCCATAGCATGCATGTCTCATTCATATGATCCATTCATATTTTCATAGCCCTTTCATGTTTAGCAGGGCTTCTGGTTGTTATACCCACCCCCCCCCCCCCCCCTCCCACATCAGATAGAGGGGGATTATGTCTCATGTACTAAGATATTATTGTATTCAGTCACGGCCCATGTTTTTTCCCAAGAGCAGTATGTATGTGGGATTCATTTTATTATTGTCTGGCCCATTGATGCTAGTATGCCATGTACCATTTATCATGTACTTTATTGCTCAGTTTCAAATTGTTGAGCCCATTATTATTATTTGTACTTTTTCATATCGGTGGGCATAGGTATTGTTAGGAACCTATAAATTTTTATAGGGTCACTTGATTATAGTTGATGATAATTATATTTCAGATGTTGTAAATAATATTTCATCCTGCAAAATATTTCCAGAAAGAGACCAAGGACCAAGGAAATGACCAGGAAAGAAAAATCACTGAGAAAATACCTCTACCTCAAGCACAACCTGCCATTAACAACAAGATATGGGCATACTTTGAAAAGGATAAAGAGTACTCGTACTAAAATAGACACCTAATCACTTGTACTTTCCCCTCATCAAATTTTTCCCTCCCCTTCCACTTCACTCATCCCATCCATTCATTCCATATCCCATCATTATTTCCCATCAATCACTCCTCTTACATACTCTTCCCTCCTAATTTCCTTTCCCAAATTCACTCCACATCCCTCATTTCTCAAAGGATAACTCGAGCAATACATCACGACAAAGAAAGGAGAGTGTTTTTTACAGTTTCAAACCCTCATCGACGCTGACTGCATAAAGATTCCCCCTCGTCTCAGAGTCACCTCGGCAAGAATTTTTCTAGTTTATTTAACACCTCACATCCACATGTTTTCCCATTCAAAAACCATGTCTTATTTTTTTCCATATTGCCCTACAAGTATGAAAAAAAATAAAAATTCCTAAAGTGACTGCGCAAAGACATAATATTTTGAAATTCGAATTTTCACTCCCATTTATGGTTTGATTCCGCCTATGCTTGATCAAATCGACCTGTATGCCTCCTTGGTGCCTTCTATGACCACTATTTCCCATATATTTCTTGTTTAAACCTAATAAAAGTCTAGTTTCCCTTACCTTTGCATAATCCCTGTTTGCACAGTTAGCTTTGTAAATAATTTCATTCCCAAGTGGCAGAAGAGTTTGCACATAACCTTAAAGGAAACTTGATAAAGACGGGAACAATAGAGTTTGAAGTTTCAGAGGAGACTATTTCTTTGGCCACTGATATCCCATTGATAAGATATTTTTGGTTTAAAAACATGGAGTTGGACCTTGCTTTGTACAAGACCTTCCTCAAACCTCAGCACATAAATAATTATGGAAAGTTTTTCCCAAGGAGCTACCTCTTGAACCGATATGATGGGCTTCTAAAGGAAATAAAGTTACTTTGCCTGTGAGGGAAAACATGCTTCTTCAAAAAACCAAATTTGGCACTTGACTGCACTTTGACTACGCAAAAATATCAGACATTTCTTTGTTTGGGTTATCATTTGGAAAATTGTTTTGTGGATGACCATAGCTGAATTTTGGGATACCAGAGGATGTTTGTGTTCGCAAGGAAACAAAGTAAAATAATCTAACTCACTTTTTACACAGGTATTAAATATTGGGAGATCCACTCACATATTCACACCCTATTTTTCTGACTGCGCAATTGCTTGTTTTAGACATATTTTTGCATAGAAGATTATGAAGATTTGAAGCAAAAATTATGGAAACTGAGGAAGGTTTATCTCAAAAACATCTTCATATACAAAATCCTCCTTCACTTTTTACACAGATCATACATTTTGAAAGCTATGAGGGTAACTTGGAGACCCATTATTACAGTTTTACAGGAAAAAATGACATGACAATCAACCCAGTGATTGTCAAGATTTCGAATTTTTTGAAAGATGAGGTGGAAGCTGAAGTAGTTGAGAGATGGAGGCATGTAATAAGATGTAATAGATGAATGTATTAGCATTAATTAGCATGTATCTATTTGTCAAATAAGTTTTGGCTTAGTAAATGTAACCCCTATTTTCCTACATTTAGTTTTTAGGCACATTGAACCTGTTATTTTGAATTTTTAAAGAGGAATTCAGTCAATTAGTGATGAATTTGAATCGTTATTTTATGTAAGAATGAAAAACAAATTGGTTAGTTATTAGATATTTCTTTTACTCAATATATTTTTTAAATCCTCACTTATAAATACTTCAAACTTTGAAGCATTATGGGTTGGAACCTGTTGAGAAGAAGCACTCGTTGATGTAAGGAAATACACATAGCTACATTTGGTGAAACATCAGTAATACAGTTGCATCAATTACAAGATTCTTGTGTCACTTATGTTAGTGAAGTGCATCTATCTTTGTATATTTTTTTTCACTGTTATTCATATGTTATCCATAGATTCTAAATTATTCTAAGAAGTAAATGAACATAATTTATTGAAAAATACACTATGCTTCCGGCTTAGAAATAATCTTAATGTTTTCTACTTGATGCTTAGTTCCAAAACTCTTAATTGCTCTGGTATAATTTGATCCCCTCACTTTTTCTTCCAAATCACTTATCAACCTTAAGAATCCAGCAACAGTGCCTACCCTTCCCTGTAAGGTTGCTTGTAGAAACTGTCTTGATTGAACTCAACCTATGACTCCATTGTCCAATGCTTTTTTTCTCCCAGTTTCAACCAATTCCAATTAAAACCCAAACACTGAACTTTTATAACTAGCCTAATATATTAAATCTCAACATAATACTAAATCATATAGAGAGATCCCTCTCTGGAGTTGGAAGGGCTAGATTCCCCACTCCCAAAGCAGTTCTATGGTTGCCTCTGGGTTTCCTTCACAACTTTGGAAAATTACGGAGTGATAACAGGTATTCCTCCCCCACCTCATTGAGAGTAGGTACTCCAACATAAAAGGAGGCTTATATTACTTTATAGGTCTCGCCCCCTTAGTTATTGTGCTCTCTCGCTTCGCTTCATATATGTATCTCTTTCTTTGACTCCCCTTCGATGTCTAGTGATTGTGCTCTTACAAAGTACTTCAGTCATACGATTTTTTCCTAACACTCGTACGTTGTGGGGCAATCTATTATCACCAAAAATTAGTCATCTAACCATTTCTAATTAGATGGATCAAAGTACACAATGTAAGACAAATTTTTCCATAGTAAAATTACTTTCACTATAATAAATAATTTAATAAACCATACTTTATTAAGTTATTTCTGGTTAAAACAAGAGACCCTGTGAGGAATAATTAAATAAATCATTATTTATTTGATTTTCCTTGCGAATAATTAATTAGACCATTGTTTAAATAATATTTCTGGTCATATTTAACCCAATTATGAGAAATAATTAGATAAATCTTTATTTTTCTTATTTTTCTGTATGAATAATTAATTAAATCATTATTTAGTTATTATTCCTTGTTAAATTTGAATAAATCACCTAGGAATAATTAAACAAGTCATTATTTGTTTATTATTCTTTAACCACATTCTTGAAATGATAAATAAATCATTTATTTGTTTATTATTTCTAAATAAAGGTATTTAACAAATTTAAATACCTTTCCCTCCAACAAAATATAATAAAATATTCCAAGCAGTTTGATCTAGATTTTGGTTAATAATATTTTATTATTCTCCATTATCGAGGATAACTCAATATTTTGTTATAAATATGAGGGTTTTTCCATTCATTCTTGACTTTGATCATTCTCATTTTCGCTATCATTTTCTTTTGATATTTGATCTCCCACTTGATTTCAACACACATTTTGGGTTTTCTACTTCATTAAGAGAGAGAGACTCGTGAATTTGAAGCATTGAGGACAAGTAAGAACTCATCTGTAATGTTCCAAATGGGAAAAATAGGCACGGTAGGGAATATCTTAAGATATTCCTCTATGGATTCACAGCAGTATGGAAAACACACCCGCAACTTCTAAACCAGAGATGGACTAGAGGGGCTTTTACCTGATATTTCACCTCTAAAGAGAGGGTGAGATCCGGAGGCTACTTGGCCCGATCTAGATTCTGTCTATAGAGTACAGGGATAACACATCAAAAGGGATGTTAACACACTCCTTAGGAGTTTGCTACCCTTGGGGTCCTTATATCAGCAGATCTAAGATGAGGAACCAAAGAGGAGAAAAAACCAAGTAGATGAGGAGTGCCCAAAAACTCCAATTCAGGAAATGCAGCAATGGGCTCAAGAGGGATGTTGTATAAGCTAAACTCTGCATAAATAAGGAAGGTCAGAGTTGGGTTCCCATTGTTTGGGCTGTGGGGGACTTATACAATGAATTTGAGCAGAATCAAATAAGTTCTAAGGCCTTATACAAGTCTCCCATAGTCAAGACTAGTCAAAAACCATCCAACGGAAGGGGCTGCAGTAGCTTAAATGTTGTATTGGAGTAGCAGCATTCTAAAAGCTCTGATACCACTGTAATGTTCCAAATGGGGAAAATTGGGCTCAGTATGGAATATCTTAAGATATTCCACTATGGGATCACAACAGCATGGAAAACACACCAACAACTTCTAAACCAGAGATAGAATAGTAGGGCATTTACTGGTTATATCACCTCTAAGGAGAGGATGAAAACCAGAGGCTTCCTGGCCCGTTCTAGACTATGTCTATAGAAGACTGATGAAACACAACAAGTGTGGGAATTACACACTCCTCTTAGAGTTTTCTACCCTTGAGAACCTTAGATCTACAGATCTAATAATGGATCCAAAAGAGAAGCAAAAATGAAACAAGGAAGAAGTAGGAAATTCCACTCTCAGGAAAATCTGCAATAGGCTCAAGGAGGACGTTGTATAAGAAAGCCAGTGTAAAAATAATGCAGGACAGGGCTGGGTTCCCTTATTTTAGGCTATGTGGGACCTCCATGCAGAGTTCCAGCAAAAAAAAAATGAGTTTAGAGGGCTTAAATAGATCCCCCACAATCAACACTAGCTGAAAATCAGCTAAAGGAGAGAGTTGGGTTAATGGAGAAACCCTCCTTCAGGAATTGCACAGTTTCTACTGGAAGACACTGGAAATCAGAAATTCATCTCATATTATAGTATGGCAGCAAGAAATCAGATCCATAATGAAGTTCCTTTGTAGAGGCATTGAATTTACATGAAGCAAGAGCAAGAATCCTTCAGAAATTATAGCAGAAACACATGGAAAAGTTGCAGAAAGACTTGACAGTGTTTTATATGAGGAGATTCAGCTACAGTAGGTTAAAACTCAGATCTACAACTGATAAATAGCTGAAACATCAGATCCATACTAGATCTGGAAACTACTCAGCCTTCTTAACAAGATCCCCTTGGGGTTTTATCAAAATAATGCATAACAATTTGTAGATCCAGCTCTTAATACACTGAACTGCAGAAAAATTCAGAGATTCCTGAAGATGGATTTCATTACATTACATACCATATCTGAACATGAATAGATCAGCAAGCTACTTTACAAATCTCAAAGGGAGAGGCAAGCCTCAATCACCAGAGAGAAAGTACAATAAGAAATCTAGACAACATTGAAGCATGTACATGAAAATAACGCAGTATAAGGAAGAGACTGCACAATAGCTAGAATGAAATAGTACCACAAATTAAGATTATAGATCTGAAAGTGAAATAGGAGTAAGATCCTCTTCTGGGTGGTCACAAGACACCCTCCCTGAGAGAAATCTCCTCTGAACTACTAGATCTTGCAAATCTAGTTTCCCCCACTTGCTGCACTCACAAACAGCTACAAAATCCTCAACAGGACCAGCGCTGCTATAGAGATGTAGCTTGGCCATAATGCTGGATAGTGGAGAGATGCATCACAATCTCCTCCAAAGAGCTACTCCATGGAAGGAGAGAGGATTCCTAAACAGGAAATCATCTTCCCTTAGGCTAAACAGCCAAGAGACTAGATTTGCTACAGCAACTTCTCAAAATTCTTCAACAACCTTTACTTGCTGCCTCTCCTTCTATTTATAACATGAGGGCTTGCTAAAACCCTAAACTATCTTCTTCAACTTATCCCCTTTCACACATGTGATTACTCATAGCTAAAGTAGGTTCTTTTCGTACACCTGTGATAAGATTTTACGCTAACAGAAGTTTTGCATGCATAAAATTCCAAAGGTATCAGATGAGGATAAATTGAATTCATTTCTTATTGAGAGGGAATGTTGAAATTTTCAACAAGAAACATTGAAAATGGAAGCCAGAAAATGGCACCATAGGGGGATTCTGATTTAAAACTCATTTAATTAAATGGAATAGAAATTGCAATTTCATCTCATGACAACTTGTATTAGTTAACTAAGTCAGGAAGATTCAGTTAACTTGGGAAATTCAAGTTGAGGGTCAGACAGGAGGCATGTAGAGGATTTTCCTATTTTTAGGGGGTCTAGTTATAGTTATTTATGAGTTGTATTTTAGTTAGCTCAATTATTTGAGTTAAAATCAATTTAACTAGTTCTAATTGAGAAATGAGCTAGTGATAGGTCCAAAGAATTAAATATTAATTATTCACAAGTAGTGGTCAATCAGTTAACTGATAATTTTCTATAAATGTTTGTTGCATGACAATTCTAAGGTACGCCGAGTTGAGATTGGGGTTAAAGGGAAGATAATTATCAGTTGTATAATAAAAAATTTGTGCAGGTCATGCATGAGGTCATCGGGAAGCTTTGGAACGATTGCACAATAATTAATTGGGAATTTCCTAATTAATAGGGGATCAATTAGCCCAGGAATGCATAAGGAATGTAGGCCAAGCATAGGCAAGAAAAATGTTAAATATTGGACCAAAAATGCTTAGATGCAAAGCCATATTCAAGTAGGATCAGAGTGAGACATTCAACAGAGTGCAAAAGTTTCTCAGTGACAGAAAATCATTGTATTGTTTCTTGATCCTGAATATATGAAATATACAGATAGCATGGTTTTGAGGAGTTTATTTCCCTAGAAACATCTTGTGTTGTGCGATTGATAATTTCTTTCTCTTACTTGTTATGTGATTGTGCGATCGAATTTGGTTTCTTCAAATTGTAGGAAGGATTCAATGTTTTGTATTAGTACATTACAAGATCAGATCGAATCCCTTGGATATAGTTTCTACAGTCTGGGTTCTCGAGGAATCTTCTGTATTCCTCACAAAATTATCTTCTGGACATGGACGAAAAATATTTTGTTTAGATCAAAAAATGGGTTGTGCCATTACACTCCTAGCGAAAAACCAGCTAAAATAAGTATAAACTCGACATAATTCTGACACCGTAAAAAATTGACCCCCCAGGGAATCTTAAATATTCCTCATAGAGAATATTCTTTGAAATATTCCCTAAATATGCTCTAACAATATTCCTATAATATTCTTGAGATTTGTGTCTTCATTGGCGGCCTAAATCCTCATCTCTCATGTATTCTCCATGGTTCCTTTTGAACCATTTGAATGGCATTTTATAACAAAGTGTGAGGGTGAATAAGACAGAGTGTGTGGTTGGCACAATGGTTGGCATCATCATATTAAGTTTCTTTTTGTGGGGGAGGTTTTGGGTTAAAAACCCATGGACTCCCAATTTTTCTTTAATATGGTTTTAAAGCCCAATTTTAGTTTTAATATAGTTTTCAAAACATATAATATATGGTAAATGTATGACATATTGTAACGAATCCCCAAACCATGCGAATAAGACAAAAATGGAGGTTGCACCATGATAAGGCCACTTTGGCCTAATTTGAGGCCATGTGGCACCATGTGATTGGGCCATGTGGTAGGCTTTCATTGTTCCACATCATATGCCACTTCTATCACTTACTTGCCATGTGTCGACTTGTGGTGTTGCCACATCACTTGCTTGTGGGTCCACCTAGTTTGTTGGTTAGGCTACCACATTAGCTTTGTGGGTCCCACTAGGCCTATCGACATTGTTTCCATGTGTCATCTATATGGCTTGCCACGTGGCATAAGGTTTACTTTGACTTTCACTTTTTTGCTATTTGGTATAAACATCAAATACAATAACTTTCGCATACAAAGTCAAATTCAGGAGTCGTTTACATCGTTGGAAATTTATTGTCGAGCTCTACGACATTGTCTTGGTTTCATAAAATTTTGAACGCTTTTATTTTTTAGCCTTTCTAGAGCCTCCTGGATCAATGATCCACTTGAAGATTGGAAAGGCTCAATACAATTCCTTTATCTGTGATGTTGAAGATGAAAGTGATGAGCAAAAAATATGGCCTGAATTGTCTCACAAGATTGAAGAGAGAAGATGGCTCCATGATACCTCAAAATGAAGCAAGCTTGATGCGAAGGAAAGATGGAACCATGTAGCTATGAATATCAAGTAGTTGATCTCTCATGAAGACAAGACATAAGGATTGTGTTATTCACTTCCATTATTGAAAATAGTTTTTGAATCTCCTCTGGTTTTTAAGAGGGAGCAAAAGGAGTCTCCTTGAATAGGAGCAAGGTTCTATTTTCTAAGAGAATAGGGATGTCCTCTTGTTTTGAGAGGGATTGATGTCAAAAATCACATGTGAATTCTCTTCCTCATGTGGTTAAGAAATAATGGTGAAGGATTGGATAATCATATGAAATTCCCTTGAGCATATAACATCCAATAAAGGAAAGTTATTGACACTCTTTCAAGATGGGACAAGAATCCAAGAGAAGAGTAGTCAAAGAGGATTGATATTATTTTAGGACTCAGGGTTGGAGATCCAAGATAAGAATATTCCTAAAATGGCAATCCTTGTGGACATCCGGATGGGATTTTTGCCTTGTATAGGTAGTGTGGTATCACATGTAAAGCCTCTTAGCATAATGTTCTTAATTAAAGAAGAGTTTATCTAGTTTGGCCTTAGAGTGTAGAAATTATAAAAATAATATGTATTTCATGTATTCAATCCGATCATGCGATATGCTAAAGAAAGATACGGAATACTTCTACAAATCAATTGGAGAAATTAAAAACAACCGCCAATCACAATAAGCAAAGATAGAATGAAATCAAACCACAACATAGATACTTTCTCGTGGAAATCTTGCTGCTCAAAAACCCTCTATCATATATTATATATTCCACAAGGAATCTTGAAACAATTACAATTAAATCTTCTCACAAGAGTCTCCTGCAATCTTCCTATCGCCTCACACTGATCCAGACAAAATTGGGCCAACACTTAGCCAATTCTCAACTCGTCTTCAACTTTCCTTGCTGACACAATTCCTGATGAATGCAATCCCTGTTCTTTAGGAATTTTAGCCTTCCTCGACTGTGTAGATATCATGGGCATCCTGTGGTGTTTTAACTACATTTGGACAATCTTCTAATATTGAAACTGATAGTTAACTTCTCTTTAACCTTTGTCTCAACTAGGTCTCCACTGGAACTGACATGCATGCAGCTATTAATAGTAAATCATCAGTTGCATGGAAGATAATTGATTGTGAATTACATAATATTTAATTCACTTGATCTCTCACTAGTGCAACAAACAATTACAACTAGTTCAAATGAATTTAACTCACCTAACTGAGTTAAATGATTACTCATGCATTAAAATAATGCACCAACTGCAATTCAAACTACATAACTAATAGAATTACTCTGCATGCCTCACCAACCACCCTCAACTCGAAATACATGAGCTAACTGAGTTTATCACACTCAATTAACTATTACAAGTGGTCATGAGATATGATTACATTTTATTGTCCAATTTAATTAAGGGATAATTCAATTAGACACATTTTCAATTTATTAAATAAATTGAATTGCACACTAATGTATCACTAGGACCCATCACTACATGACCTGTGGTCCCAAACTAGTGTATGTGTTGTCATGTTGTTTCTCAATTCTAATTTCACTATTTCTTGTTGCAAATTTCAACACTCCCTCTCAACAAGAAAGGAATCAATTTGTCACGATCTGGTACCTTTGAATGTCCTTGCACGCGCACATGCACCTTTTGCATACGACATGCAACTCTTGCATGCAACACTTCTCTAATGTTGTTCGCACATGCAACTCTTGCATGCAACACTTCTCTAGTGTTTCTCACACATGCAACACTTCTAAAAATGAATAGCCTCTAAAAAATTGAATCAGTATAATGCACTTGTCATCAGAGTCTTCTAACTGCTGGTACCTATTGCACATGTCTACTGGATTCTCTGCGTTGTTGACATCTACATCCATGCACTCTGCATTGCTGCCAACTCTGATCTGCGCTCCAATATCTAGCACCTGTCACTCTGATTTTTTTCCTCCTAAAATTTGACTGCATCAATCTAACTGATCCTGCTACTGATGTTCTATGGATTCCTCGTAGCGAGCTTTGATCCATGAGATGCACCATCTCAATGAACCCTGCCCAAATTTCTTCTTGGGATTAATTTTTCACATCGCCCCACCACACACCTGGAGGTATATTTGCATGTACTCCCTCTGCCTATCTGGCTTGAAATTTCTCTACTTGAGTGGTTTCTTCCACTTCATGATCTTCCGCATGTGGTTGCTCCACATCTTGAGGTTCATTCTTTAGAACCAAGAGTTCCTCATCTGCATGCAAATCAAGCTCCCTCTCAAGGGACAATTACATGGCTTTCTCACACTTCCCCATGGTACATCACTTGCATGTGTCTATCTACGCAAGAGTACCCTTTGGAAGCCCCGTAGAAATCTCTTGCATGACCTTCAAAGCTCCATGGTGTAACTCATCCTCATCTCGACTCACCACTTTTTCTACTTTACCCATCAATGTTGCGCAACCATCTACATAAATTTTATAGATATTCTTCACACAAATACCAATATTCTTGGCTTGTCCTATGGCTTTGTGTCGAAGGAAATATTTTCCTTCACTAAAAACCACATCATAGCCTCTATCCTCCAACATTGATACTGAAACTAAATATTTTTTTCAAGCCTGGTACATGCATTACATATTTTAATAAGAAGGGTTTACCTGACTGTCTCTGAAAGGTAACTGTACCAATCCCGGTAGCACTGTACCGCCTGTCATCACCCATTTTGATATGCATCTGAAGGTCCTTCTCCTCCAAGCTACTTAAAAGTTCTTTGTCTCCCTTCATGTGGAAAGATGCACCATTATCCAAGTACCACCCTGATCCCATCGCACTTTACACCATGCATGCGATCAGCGAGAATTCCAACTCTAATTGCAAGGCCAAAGCCTCACCAGCTGCAGATCCGGAAGCCTTATAATTCTTCTTCTTTTGTGGACAATTAGTGGCATAATGTCCATTCTCGTGACAGTGAAAACACTTCACTGTAGACATGTCACGCTCCTTGCCTTCTTCACTGGTCTCAGATTTGGAATAGGATTTATTTCCCTTCCCCTTCTTCACCTTACCAGCCAAGACACAATTTTCTTCATCATATTCCTTAGATGAAGATCCATCCATGGTATTTCGCCTGAATTCTTCTTGTACCAAATCTGACCAAAGTCTTTCCCAATATGGCAGCTTCTCCCTCCCATTGAAAGAGTCCTGATAATTATGCCAACTCTTGGAAAGGCCTAGAAGATCTCGGCTCACCAATTCACCATCCGCGACAGTAATTCCTACACTCCCAAGCTCATCTCTACATTGGACAAACTTGGTCAAGTATACCGGAATAGTGTCGCCTTTCTCCATTTTGATTTTCCCGAGCTTGTCCTTTAGTGCCAATTTTCTATGGTCACTGTTGCTTTGAAACAGATCTGTCAAAGCCTTCCACATTGCATATGGATTCACTTTCCCATGGAGACTTGAGACAATATGGTCTTGTACTCCCTCCAGTAAGATCCTCCTCGCCTTTTCAACCTTCTTTTGCCAAGCATCAAGATTTGCAGCATCTACTACAGTGGGTTTGGGAAAATCATTATCAATGAATTCTTTCAACCCATTGTCCTCTAGTACTACCTCCATTATGCCTTTCCATGCAATATAGTTAGAGTTTCCCTTGAGTGCATACTCCAATCTTAAGTAATTGAAATCCATTTCGATCCTGATTCACCTATTGCACCAAGAATACTTTGGAAAATTCGAATTCTATTCAGTCACAAACTCAGCTTCTCCTCCACTATAGTGATTTCCTATGCTTTGATACCATGTAGAAATTATACAAACAATATGTATTTCATGTATTCAATCTGATCATGCGATATGCTAAAGCAAGATATTGAATACTTCTACAAATCAATTGTGGAAATTAAACACAATTTCCAATCACAACAAGCAAATATAGAATCAAATCAAACCACAACACAGATAATTTCCCGGGGAAATATTTATACTCAAAACCCCTGTATAATATATTGTATATTCCACAAGGAACCATGAAACAATTACAATGCACTCTTCTCACAAGAGTCTCCTACAATCTGCCTATCGTCTCACACTGATCCAGACAAAATTAAGCCAAGACTTATCCAATTCTCAGTCTATCTTCAGCCTGCCTTGCTCATGCAATTCTTGATGAATGAAATCCCTATTCTTTAGGAATTTCAACCTTCCTCAACTACGCAGAGTATCATGGCCATCCTATGGTGTTTTAATTGCATCTGGGCAGTCTGCTAATATCACAATTGATAGTTAAATTCCCTTTAACCTTTATCTCATTTGGGTCTCCACTGGAACTGACATGCATGCAGCTATTAATAGTAAATCATCAATTACATGGTAGATCATTGATTGTGAATTGAATAATATTTAATTCACTTGATCTCTCACTAGTGTAACAAACACTTAAAACTAGTTCAACTGACTCTAACTCACCTAACTAAGTTAATTGATTACTCATGCACTAAACTAATGCACCAACTACAATTCGAACACCATAACTAATAGAATTACTCTGCATGCCTCACCAACCACCCTCAACTCGAAATACATGAGCTAACTGAGTTTATCACACTTAGTTAACTATTACAAGTGATCATGAGATAAGATTACATTTTATTGTCCAATTTAATTAAGGGATAGTTAAATTAGAAACATTTCCAATTTATTAACTAAATTGAATTGCACACTAATGTATTGCTAGGACCCATCACTACATGACCTATGGTCCCACACTAGTGTAGGTGTTTTCAAGTTATTTCTCGATGCCAATTTCGCTATTTCTTGTTGCAAATTTCAACACTCCCTCTCAACAAGAAAGGAATCAATCTGTCACGATTCGGTACCTTGGAATGTCCTTGCATGCGCACATGCACCTCTTGCATGCGAGATGCAACTCTTGCATGCAACACTTCTCTAGTGTTGTTCTCACATGCAACTCTTGCATGTAAGACTTCTATAGTGTTTCTCGCACATGAAACTTTTGCATGCAACACTTCTGAAATTGAATAGCCTATAAACAATTCAAATCAGTACAATGCATCTGTCATGAGATTCTTCTGACTGCTGGTACCTACTACACATGTATACTGGATTCTCTGCGTTGTTGACATCTGCATCCATGCACTTTGCACTACTGCCAGCTCTAATATGTGCTCCAATATCTGACACATGTCACTCTGATTTCTGTCCTCCTGACATCTGACTGCATCAATCTAACTGATCCTACTACTGTTTTACTGTGGGCTCCTTGTAGCCAGGTTCGATCCATGAGATGCACCATCTCAATGAACCCTACCCAAATTTATTCTTAGGATTAATTTTTCACATTGCCCCACCTCACACTTGGAGGTATAGTTGCATGTACTCCCTCTGCCCATCTGGCTCGAAATTTCTCTGCTTGAGTGGTTTCTACCACTTCATGATCTTCCGCATGTGGCTGCTCCACATCTTGAGGTTCATTCTTTGGAACCAATATTTCCTCATCTGCATGCGAATCAAGCTCCCCCTCAAGGGACAATTGCATGGATTTCTCACACTTACCCATGGTACATCCCTTGCATGTGTCAATTTGCGCAAGATTACCCTTTGGAAGCCCCGTAGAAAACTACTGCATGACCTTCAAAGCTCCATGGTGTAACTCATCCTCATCCCAGCTCACCACTTTGTCTACTATACCCATAATGTTGCGCATCCATATACATCAAATTTATAGAGATTCTTCACACGAATTCCAATCTTCTTGGCTTGTCTTGTTGCTTTGTGTTGAAGGAAAGATTTTCCTTCACCGAAAACCACATCATAGCCTCTATCGTCCAACATTCGGACTGAAACTAGATTTTTCTTCAAGCCTGGTACATGCATTACATATTTTAATAAGAATGATTTACCTGAATATCTATGAAAGGTAACTGTACCAATCTCGGTAGCATTGTACCACCCGTCATCACCCATTTCGATATACATCTGGAGGTCCTTCTCCTCCAAGCTACTGAAAATCTCTTTGTCTCCCGTCATGTTGAAAGATGCACCACTATCCAAGTACCACACTGATCCCATCGCACTTGACACCATGCATGTGATCAATGAGAATTCCAACTCAAATTGCGAGGCCAGATCCTCACCAGCTGCATATCCTGAAGCCTTCTTGTTATTCTTATTTTGTGGACAATTAGTGGCATAATGTCCATGTTCTTTGTTAAACCCCTATATTTCACAGTATCACCAAGTGACTGAATATTGTTTAGATTTTTCATAATGAAAATAATATTCCATGGCTATCATTTATTTTCAGAGAAAGAAAGGAAACCCCTGACTGTAAAAAGCTTCAAAGGAATCAATCCGCCTCTTCATCCAGAAGAAGGAAGTGTTGCTGAGAAGGTATAATGGGGATAAAACTTCATTTCGGTCGTCGTTTAATTTCATTTCATTCACCCTTTTCCCCCCTCCATTCCTCCATATTCTCCCATGATCTGAATCCCATTCAAACCCCTCAAAAACCCACATAGATAACTTTTCAGGGCTTATTGCTTTACAAACCCTTTTATTATAAAGTTTTGGACTTTATAATTATAATTTCCATCCCCCACGAACATTCGTGATATATTAAACCCTATCATTATATAACAAATACCCGTTTAAAACCTTTGGTGGGACCCCTTACACTTCATCGCATATCACCGTCGCAACATTGTGTTATAAATCAAATGCCAAAACTTATAAAATCACCGATGCGATATAATGTGGGACCCATTCCCCGTCACGCTTCCCTTCCATTTCATTTTCCTTTGAAATACATTAAAACCTTACCTTTTTTACCTCTCCGCTTTACCCTTCCCTCTTCACCATTTCATTGATTTTCATTCCCGATAGCGATTAAAGTGGGGCCCTCGTCACATTTCACAGTTTCTAAGTGTTTCGCATTGGAATAAATTTTAAAATATGAGATCGCCAATTTTGCGATATCGCATCACATCTGACTTACCATTGTGAGCGCCCACAACATATATATTTTTATTTGCAATGCGATAAGTTGGACCCACCTCCGCCTCTGCTTCATAGGTCATTGCAATACATATGTATATCATACAAATTCCATAATACTTACCGCTTTACACTTTGCACTAATTCTTAAACTCCGCTGCATAGCTAGTGGGTCCCTCTTCCCCGCATTTCGCAAAATTTAAATGTTAACCCCCGCAGCTTATAACTAAAAGGCTAAGCAGTCCTTCGACCTGGTAAAGAAGGCACTTACTACAGCACCGGTTCTCATCAGCCCTTATTTCACCAAGGATTTCATCATTTTCTCCTTTGCATCAGTGCATACGATTGTTGTTTTGTTGCTGTAAAAAAATAAGGATGCACAAAAGGATCCCATAGCGTTTTCCATTCAAGCTTTAAGAGATGCACCATTGAAGTACAATATCATGGAGAAGCAGGCTTTTGCCTTGGTCAAAGCACTAAAGGATTTTAGATTTTATATTCTACATTCACACATCATTTCATTCATGCCCAATACAGTTGTCAAAGACATCCTAACACAGGATCCAGAAGGAAAAAGAGGCTAGTGGATTGCTATCATATTGGAGTATGATATAGAAATTAGGCCCACCAAACTAATTAAGGGACAAGGACTAGCCAAATTAATGGCTGAAACAAATTTTCAAGCACTGGATATTAACATGATTCATTCACTGGATGAACAAGAGGAACTGGAAACTCCACCTATTGAGGAATCATACCTGAATTCTCCCTGGTACGCGGATATACTATATGTTATGTTCTATTTAAATTCTCCTCCTAGTTTGTCCAAAACAAAGGCTAGATTCTTGAAATTAAAGGTTGTAAAATTCTACATCCTAGAAAAAATTTTGTACTGGAAATATTCTGGGGGCATATTGCTTAAATCTTTGCTTCAAGATGACGCAGATAGGGTTACAAAATAATTCCATGAAGGGGATTGTGGAGGTCATCTCTACTAGAAAACCACTGCTAATAAGATTCTTAGAGCTAGTTTCTATTGGCCTACCCTTTTCCTAGACACCCACAAAATGGTAGCCACCTGTCATAAATTTCAAATCTTTGAGAGAAAAAGAAAGTTGTTCCCTCTGCCTTTACATCCTATCTCTATTGAAGCTCCTTTCCAGCAATGGGGTTTAGACTTCATTGGAGAAATCCACCCTCCCTGCTCTGGCCCGCATAAATGGATCCTCACTGCTACAGACTATTTTACCAAATGGATAGAGGTCATCCCTTCTAGAAATGCTACTGACTCAGTGATTATCAAATTCTTTGAAACCAACATCCTTTCCAGATTTGGTTGTCCCAGGAAAATAATACAGATAATGTTGTTGCTTTTAAGTCCAAGAAGATGATAGATTTTTGCCACATGTATCACATTTATTTGGGGAATTCAACAACTTATTACCCTCAAGGTAATGGATTAGTTGAGTCCTCCAACAAGAGCGTAGTCAATATCATCAAAAATTTGCTGGAAGATAATAAGAAATCTTGGCATAACAAACTGGTACATGCATTATGGGTTGACAGACTGACCACCAGGAAATCAATTGGCATGTCACCATACCAGTTAGTCTATGGAATGGATGAAATTTTACCAACATCCCTCGGGGTGCTAGCCATGAAGCTCATTCAAGAAGCGCAGGCTAGAGAAAATGATGTGCAAAGAAGAATAATCCAGACCATTCAACTGCAGCAGTCCATAGAAGAGGTGTACAATAGAACCAAGATGGTGCAAGAAAATATGAAGAAGATTTTTTACAAAAGGACAAAAGCCAATGATTTAAAAATAGGATATAAAGTGTTGAAATTGGACTCCAGGCGAGAAGATAAAGGTAAGCATGGAAAATTAGACAACTTATGGAAAGGGCCATACATTATTCATTCTTTCAGAGGAGACAACGCGTTTTTCTTGCAAGAAATGGACGGAACAAATCTGTTTGGAGGTCTTGTCAATGGCAGGATGCTAAAACACTCTGCTAAAACTCAGATAATACTCTCATCATTGTAATTACCATAGCATTACAATTTTCAGTAATCCATTGAACCAGGCTGAAGCCCAAAGTGAAGGCCATAAGCCTAGTCTGATAAGCAAGGATGTATATAAATTTTTCTGAAAGTGTTGCAAATTAAAGTGCCACTACTATTGAAAAAGGTTTTGTGCAGTCATACAGCTTAAGCATGATTGTAAAAATTTTGAATTTTCTACTGATAGGTTAGAAAATCAAGATTTTCCAAACCATTTAATCTTAGCTTATAAATAGGTAGGTAGAAAATGACATTGGTTCAAAAGCCTAATCTGAACCAATAGGAGAAATAAGGGATAGGTAATAGGTTATAAATTCAAAATAAAAATGATGTCAAGGTTTTCAAGTCTAAATGCACCCCAAAAGGAAGAAAAATGATTAGAATCATAGGTTGGGTAGGTAGGTTTGCAAATGAGATCTTAATACTATGAGCATGTCTCCAGTTTTCAGTTTCAGGTTGCTTTTTCAGTCTCGGGATCAATTGTGTTTCATACCTCAGTTTACAAAAAGCATCGACATCATCCTTAAGGTTGCAGCCACAAAATTTGCAGTAGATCAGGCTGCAAGGTTGGGATCAGCCCAATGGATCAGGCCACTAGTCTACAGTGTTCTGGACACCTCCTGAAGAAGCTGCCAGCCCCAGCTGGAGCCACTGTTAGACCCCTGTATTTCACAGTATCATTAGGTGACTGAATATTGTTTAGATTTTTCATACTGTAAATAATATTCCATGGCTATCATTTATTTTCATAGAAAGAAAGGGAACCCCTGTCTGTAAAAATCTTCAAAGGAATCAATCCGCCTCTCCGTCCAGAAGAAGGAAGTGTTGCTAAGAAGGTATAATGGGGATCAAATTTCATTTAGGCCCTCATTTCATTTCAATTCATTCACCCTTTCCCCCCTCCATTCCTCCATATTCTACCATGCTCTGAATCCCATTCAAACCCCCCAAAAACCCACATAGATAACTTTTCTGGGCTTATTACTTTTTAATCCCTTTTATTGTAAAGTTTCAGACTTTATAATTATAAGCTTCACCACCCACGAATAGTCGTGTTATATTTAACCCTATTGATATATAACAAAGACCTGTTTAAAACCTTTGGTGGGACCCCTTACGCTTCATCACACATCGTCCTCACAACGTTGTGTTATAAATCAAATGCCAAAACTTATAAAATCGCCAATGTGATATAATGTGGGACCCATTCCCCATCACGCTTACCTTCCATCTCATTTTCCTTTGAAATACATTGAAACCTTACCTTTTTGACCTCTTCACTTTACCCTTCCCTCTTAACCATTTCATTTCTTTTCATTCCTAATAGCGATTAAAGTGGGGCCCTTGTCGCTTTTCGTAGTTTTTAAGTGTTTCTCATTGGAATAAATTTTAAAATATGTGATCGTCGATTTTTCAATATCACATCACATCTGACTTACCATTGTGAGCACCCACAACATATCTATTTTTATTTGTGATATGATAAGTTGGCCCCACCTCTGCCTCCGCTTCATAAGTCATTGCAATACATATGAATATCATAAAAATTCCATAATACTTACCGCTTTACACTTTCCACCAATTCATAAACTCCGCTGCATAGCTAGTGGGTCCCTCTTCCCCACATTTCACAAAATTTGAAGGTTAACCCCTACAGCTTATAACTAAAAATGCTATACATTGCGATGTGTGTTGTGGTCGCGGTCCCACTTCCTCCCTCCACGTCACCTCCCCTTGTTACACAGTATTTTGTCACTCTCCCTATAATCCCCATCCCACATATTGGAGGCTCATTTCTGTGGTCAAAATAAAGTGTCATGCCTTGCAAAGACCATCATTGCATCCCTTTCCATGAGGACAACATTCCTTTTGTTGGCCATTTCCTGAAAAAACCATCAGAAACACATGTTTTTTCCTTGGCGCGGGTAGCCCATTATGCCCTCGCACCGATGAGGCAAATAAACACTGGGCCCCGCACCAGCTAGTGCTCTATCTTAGTTAGATGCTCGCGCTAATCTATTTATGGAAATTTTTTTTAAAATAGAGGTGAAGTTTCGATCATAACAACTTCGTGGATGAGTCATGGGGAGTGGTTCGACTGAATAACCACGGCCTTCCTCCTTTGGCCTCTTGTTTCCACCTTTCAGGGAAACCTCCCAAGGGATAAGGCCTCCCTTCCACCATAGTAGGGATCCCAACCTCTTCCTCTCCCTCTATAAATATAGCCATCCTCCATTGTTGAAGCTAGCTGAACTGAAGATAATACAGAAGAAACGCTACAGAAATTTCTATTCAAGATAGAACGGAAGAGTCCCTTATTGAGAGATATTAGACTTGTGCCTTCATCCCGTCTAAATTCCCTAACATTCATCGATACGTGCTTCGACTGAACCCCACTGAAGGACGCTGCGATGTCAAGGCTTGGTTGTAACTTTTTCTTTTATTAATACATATGTATAACTATTGTTTGGTTTCCATTTTGCGTTGATGTGTTCTATTTGATGCAATATGCTTAACCCTCCTTGACAGGTTAGTAATTATGAATGAGGTTGTTGTTTTGTATGATTCTCTTGTTTGTTGATCTTGTGCAGGTATCCGAGCATCGCTGCGAAAGGATTGTGACTTTCTGAGACAGGAATCGAGAGACCACCATTACAACAACGACGACGACAGCATTGGACCTCATCTATTTCATTCAGTAATTAGGAGCCTACACTCTAGTTTGTCCTTTTGTTACTAGACCCACTCTAGGGCTAGAGGGATCGTCTCTGTCTGTAGAGAGGATTTACCTTCATAAAAAATTGGCGACGTCTTTGCATGGTCCTATGGTCAGCGCCTTCGTTTTGTGCACCCTCGAAAGGCTGCCGCCATTAAAAGTGAAGTTGAAAAAATTCTTAACGTGGGTTTCATTTACCCGATTCCCTTGACAGAATGGGTCTCCAACATCGTCCTTGTAGATAAGAAACATGGTACCATTCGCGTCTGTGTTGATTACCATGACATCAATCTGGCTTGTCCTAAGGATAATTATCCTACTCCCTTTATCGATCAAATCATTGATGACTGTGCTGGGAGTGAGATATTTTCCCTCATGGAAGGATATTTTGGCTATAACCAAATTAACATTCTCCCGACTGATCAGCATAAGATGGCCTTCATCTTTCCTTGGGGCACTTTCGCGTATAAAAATCTTCATTTCGGCTTGAAAAATGTTGGAGCCACATTTCAGCGAGTGATGTCGTATGCTTTTCACGATATTAAGCACATCGTTTTTGCCTTATCTGGATGACCTCCCGGCTCATTCAGTTAAGCGTAAGGACCATCCTGACCATCTTCGTCAGATTTTTCTTCCTTGCCGATGCTACAACATCCAGTTAAATCCGCACAAATGTGTCTTCTACGTCGATTCCGGTAGACTCTTAGGGTTTATCGTGTCCATAGACGGGATTTGCATTCTAGACGATATGCTTTTTCTAATCTCCACCCTTGATCCTTGGTACGATGATATCATCGTATATCTTTAGAATTCTACTTTTAGATTTGAGTTGACGAAGGATGCTCACCGACGCATCCGTCATCCATCGCAACCTTATCGTATAATCGAAGATACACTCTACCGTGTCGGAGTAGATTCCATTCTCCGTCGATGTTTGACCCTCGAGGAGGTTGAGAAAGATCTAAATGATTGCCACAGTGGTGCCTGTGGCGGTCACATGTCTGGTTATGCCACTGCATAGAAGATTCTTCGTGTTGGGTATTATTTTCCCTTTATATTCAAGGATTGCATTGTTGTTGTCCGTAAATGTCATGATTACCATATCTACCAATGCAAGATGTGAGTGCCGCCTACATATCTCCAACCTGTCATTACCATTGGTCCCTTTGCAAAGTGGGTCATCGATTTTATGACGTGTAACCCTCACTCGGCCGGGGGGCATGCTTATATTATCGTAGCCGTTGACTACTTCACCAAATGGGCCGAAGCAATGCCTACACTTGCCGCCAACGATAAGACAACAGCTCAATTTATATTCAATCACATCATTTCTAGGTTTGGTGTCCCTCATGCCATCGTTACCGATCATGGTTCCCATTTTTAGCATTATATGGTGGCAGAGTTGACTTCGAGGTTGGGCTTGCGTCATGATAGCTCAATGCCCTACTATCCTCAGGCCAATGGCCAGGTTGAAGTTGTGAACAAAGTTCTAGTTACTATGCTTCAACGTACGATTAAGATATACAAATCCAATTGGAATCTCATGTTATTTTTGGCTCTGGGCATACTGAACCTCAGTCAAGGATGCGACCAGATTCACTCCATTCTAGCTTGTTTACGGTCTAGAAGCTACCCTTTCGATTAAATGTGAAATACCTTCACTCAAATTAACTGTTGAATTACTGCCCAACACTTCACATGAAGAAGAGCGTCTTTGTTACACAGCATTTTTTCACTGTCCCTGCAATCCCCAACTCGCATATTGGAGCATCGTTTCTGTGACTAATCAGAAGTGCCATGCCTTGAAAAGACCATCATTGCATCCCTTACATGAAAGAAATATTCCTTTTGTTGACAATTCCCTGAGCAAAGCCGTAAAACCCCTATTTTTTCCTTAGCGTGAGTAGCCAGTTACACCCTCGCGCTGATCAGGAAATTTAACACTAAGGCTGTACCAGTTGGCGCTCTGTGCCAGTTAGACACCTACACCAAGTTGTTTATGGAATGTTTTTTAAAAATAGAGGTGGAGATTCCACTCCAACCACCTCGAGGATGAGTCATTGGGAGTGGTTGAACTGATAAACCACGGACTTCCTCCTTTGGGTTTATGGTTTCCACCTCTTATGGGAACTCCCTAAAGGATAGGCCTCCCTCCCACCTTTGTAGGGATCCTAACCTCCTCCTTTTCCTCTATAAAAGAAAATATCTCTCTTAGTACAAGCTAGCTGAACTTGGCTAGTTGAACAGCTGAATAGCTGAATTTGGAGAATTAAACATATTATAGCTGAATTACTAGAGAGGATAGAATAAGAAGGGATTACGTTGAGAGAGCTTGAGTCCATGCCTTCATCCCGTCCGAATTCCCTGATGAACATTTGAGACGCGCTTCGCCTTAACCCCATTAGAGGAGACTGCAACATCAAAGCATCAGTTGTACTCTTCCTTCTATTCATTTATATACATGACTACTATTTGGTTCCACTATTGTGTTATGATGTTTATTTGATGTGATATGTTTAGCCCTCTTTGACTGGCTAATAGTTATGAGTGAAACCATTATGTCGTATGTTGTTCTTGTTCTTTTTCCTATGTGCAGGTATCTGAACGTAACCGCGAATGGATTGTGATTTTCCAAGGCAGAAGCGAGAGGCTACTACTCTTTCTACAACGACCACAGCGTTGGATTCCAAGTAGGTCAATAAATCATGTCTTTTGTTCATTCATTAACTAGGAAGCAACACTTTAGTGTGTCCTTTTGTTTCTAGAGCCACCCTAGGGCTAGAGGGATCGTCTCTGTCTGCAGAGAGGATTTACCTTCATAACAGTCTTCTCTACTTAGAAAGGCTGGATGAAACTCGCCACTTTGCTACTTTGGTCATCGAGGCATAAGAAAAGAGATTCAAAGCCCATTTTGACCAATCAGTTTCCCCTCGCTCCTTTGTAGAAGGAGACCTTATCCTCCTATATGACCAAGCTCATGATAAGCTAGAGGCAAGAAAATTTCAACCCATGTGGCATGGGCCTTACATTGTTAAACGTGTTTTGAAAAACGGGGCCTATGAGCTCATTGATTACGAAGGTCATCCTTTAGATTAGCCTAGAAATGGGTTGTATCTCAAAAATTATTATGCATGAGTCATTCGTGCATGTTTTGTGTACATAGGTGTTTTTTTCATTTTTGTACATTTTTTGGCTTGGTGTGTTTTGCGAGCATTTTCCTGCTTATTGGATCATTGCTTATTATGCAAATTTCTATTACCCCATATGTCGGTTTCACGGATGGTGCTTCCCGTAGTACCCGAAACTTGTCTTTGGCAGCCTGGGTGATTTATGATCCTGCTGGTGAGTTGATAGACCTGAAAGGTATTTGTCTAGGACGAACTACAAATAATGTCATTGAATATAGTGTTGTCATTGAATTGTTAACTGAGGCAATTACCCTCGGCATTAATGCATTGGTTGTAAATATAGACTCACAGCTTGTATCTCTTCAACTTAATGGGCATTATTCGGTTAGAAACCCACACATTTCAAGATTGTATTTACATGTTCGTTTGCTGGAAAGACATTTTGACTATACCACATATCATCATATTCCTAAACAAATGAATGCATTAACTGATACAATGTCTAACATTGTATTAGATAGACATTTGTGTAATCTGTAAAATCATTATCACATGAAAGACTCATATCAAATAGGAAAATAGATGTATATATATATATCGAAGGTTTGCATCAATTGCACCATAATTTTCAAAAAATATGTGTGTTTCTGTTACGTCCTGAGACACCATGTCTCTCAAAATGCAGAACTAAAATCCTAGGTGTCTAATCAGCATGATGATCATGATAGCATGTCACTGCCCAAACAAGCTGCCTCAGCAAGCGGTTAACTCATTTTGACACCCCTACAATATGTCTTTGATATGCATGAGGAACATCATCAAAATGTGCATAGTCTGGTACTCCACGAGTGATTCCCTCCAAGTTGTGCACGATCTCCTCCTCCTCACCTTGAGGAGAAACATCAAAATCACGAGGTATCTGCCTCATTATTGGAGACATCCCTGCAGGTTTCTCTGGGCCTACATCTGTAATGCATGGATAAAGTGTCAGAACATACATACCAAAAAATCATAATACTCATAAAAATAAAAATAAATGAGTCTTACCAAGTGCTTCGTCCCAATCCTCTCCTTCCGGGAGCGGGAGGTCCGGATCACCATTGAAGTCATTACTAGCGTAAGACTAGTCCTCCACGACAATCAACTGTCGGCGGAGCCGATCAAATAACTCTGGTCTTCAGGACATCTAATAACCGCCCCTTGCCCTTGGCATCACAGCTGCCCATCGGGGCATCCGTGGTTCCAGTGTTGGTGGTGTCGTGACTATCACCTCTTGACGCTGAAAAAGTGGTAGTCGTTCCAGGAAGAACGATACCAGGATAGACCCATAACCAAATTGTTTCAATTTCGTCTTCTTGCACTTTTTCAGCTGACGTTTCATATTGATTTTCACGACCTCTGCCCAGTTGTAAATTGTTGGGTTTATGTTATATTCTTTCCACGACTAGTCACGCGCGGGGGGGTAATCCCCCCTTGTCAAGGTTCGGGGCAATGCCCCAGAAAAAAATTTTGGTCCTTATTTTCTGGTGGGTGGACCCGCCCATGGTTTTTTGCATGGGTTTGCACATGGTTTTGAGGCATGATGGTTTTCGGCCCCTAGTTTTTTGTAGATCCGGTCAAGGGAACTACGGTTATGTTCTAATCCAGGGTTAACGGATTGGGGTTTATGTATGCTTTGGCATGTATATATATGTGTTGTAACACTAAAAGGAATATAATAAAAAATCAAGTTGGTCGTCCGGATTTGGGATCTAGGGGAAAGTCTATGTTTTTATCTGTTTTATGTTTTATGCTCTCGCTATTGTTTATTTTCTATTTTAAAGATTCGTTTGTAGATATTTCTGTACAGGGTTAAAACATACATAAATGGTCGGTGACAAGCAGTCTACAGCAAGAAGTAGCTCTGTTTTTGTTGCTTCATGGGGTGCTTGTGATCCCGCAGCTCGTGCGATCGTGTGTAGCACTACCCTCAATATCAGATTTGGGATAGTCTAGATGTCCACCTTCCTGCTTTTTTACCCTTTTCGTGCCCCTGGACATACCCTGTCAATTACCAAGCCCATGCTCTCCATCGTGGGCCCGATACTGGTAATGATTGGTGCTACCCCCCTCCATGACAATCCTGTGATGAAATAGACATCTGAAACATCAATCTCAAGCTCCTGATCTCGAAGAATGAATTTTTCCTGATCCTCATCCCAGATATTGATCAAGTATTGTCGCAGCTCTGATTGAGCTCTGAGACATGGTGTCAAGAATAATTTTTTCAGTCCACAGTCTCTGAGAGCTTCCATGCATCTCTCATTTCCCATGGCAAGCTCATCCTCTTCATTGTGTTCCCATTCCTTCCAGTCAATCACCATTTTGTCGTTTCTTCACTTGGAAACATGTTCATATGGACATTATTAGCCAAATCAAAAGCTGAAATTCATGAAATTTGGGCTTGCTTACTTGCATTATGAGCTTTAAAATGTCTGCGATGTTGGCACGACTATTTTAGAAACAACCACGCCAATGGGCGCGCCCTAGTTCAAAAAATCAGGCGGTTGGCGCGAGTTCGTGCCCGAAAATCGCTCCGACCGTCGTGCCCTAGTTTTCACAATTTCCCCCTCAGAAATCAAAACTGAAGATTGCAGGTAATGAAAGAATGCTTAAAATGTGGGGAATGATGTTGGCTCTTACCTGGAACTGAAGGATTCGAGATTGGTCTGCTGGATTTCCTGCTATCGTTACCTCAAAATCACAATGTAAAATGGGTAACTATTGCTCCACAAGAGGTAAAAGTGAAAAGTAATTATTTTTTACCATTTTTGGAATTTCATAACTTTTCAAAACCCTGATTAGGTTTTAAGACATGTTTTTCGATTATTACATTATTTTATTTTGAGAAATGGGTTTTACGTTTGTTTCTTGTGCAGCGACAAGTCTTTAATGCGATAGTGATGAAGTCACGAGTTGTATTTTATACTTTTTCGGACTCGGTAAAAACATGAAAAAGTCACTATTGGAGTCATCTTTCAGCTCCTTTCTGACTCTCTAAAACTGAAAAGGTTGCTGAGACTCTTGTCGTTTTGAACTCATTAAAATGGTTGCGAAACGATATCTACCCAATATACGTTTACCCCTTTTTCGGGCTGGGATAGATTATTTACAAAAATGGAATACCTTAGCCAATCGCGACTAAGAGGTTATTTCAAATATTGTTTTCTACCTTTTCGGATCTAAGAGACCACTTACAAAAAGGGACATGCTGGAGTTTTCTTTTTCGCTTCTTTTCAAACTCTCTAAACATGAAAAGACGTCGATTTCTTCCTTCGTCAGACTCGTTAAACCCTGATGACATCGGACATCATCACCATGACGTTCATCAAGTTCCTCCTTCCTAGGGCTGGTAAAATGTACTAGGTTGGATTTGTCAGAAGGAAAAAATTATAGCATAAGCATACGCTATCCCCTTCAAGCTTGTTTTAAAAAATAATTGGGGTACTCGCCAGAAATGGTGGGGGGAAATTGAACCAGTCTTTAGTTATGTTGGCAGTATGTCACTCTTGAACATGACACTCGTCTGCATTCGTGTTGGGTTGGGAACATCTCATTTCATCATTTTTTCCTCCATGGGTTTGGATAATATGCTTTGACCTCTCATCTACTCTTAGCCATGTCATCATGACCTCAAATTCCTTGATGTCAAATACTGCCAATTCCAGAGTCGTGTCGCTAATATGTTCAAGAGAAATTTGCCTCTGCAGTTTTCAACCTCCCTCTGATTCTCTATTGGTCCTGATTCACTATCATCATGTTCCTCTGTCTCGTTTCGATGATGTGGGAAACATTATGGCCCTCCTTCGACCAGGTTACTTCCTGTCGACTTCAGCTCATTATCCAGGAAGTTGATCTAGAGACTCCCTTTCGGTACCTTGGAGCATGCATACCTTAATGGCAAGTTCTTTGCATTCGATGACAGGTCTACATCATTGGCCTTCGATCAAGTGATTATGCGGGTGTTCGACGCCATCTCACTGTTCACATTCCATGGATTGTACCTACTATACCTTGAGGACCATTGTCATTATTGGTGGTTTCTCTCGCACCTGTTAACGGCTTTCATTATTGGCTAGTAATCAGGTGATTTTCTTGCATGTTCAACATCAACTCACACATTCGCATGCTTGAACTTGTACTTGTTCAGGTCGAGATGGAGAACAAGACCTTGGGTTTTGTCTGATAATATCTAGGTTGCGGGATGTTATGATTTATCATGACTCTTTTGTTTGGATGGTTGCAACCATACCTGAGTCTATTTATTGATCGTTACTGCTGGATTGCTGCATCCATACCGTGGATCTCAGTTTATATGTACTCTATTATGGATGGTTGTGCCCATGCCACATATTCGTGTATCAGAGATATCAGTTGTACTTATCATTGCAGGTCTACCGATGGTGGTTTTTGGTTCGAACGCGTTCTTGTAAAGAATTTCACCCCTTCCTCTCTCTCGGACCTCATGCTTTAGGGGGCATCTGTTACACAGCATTTTGTCACTGTCCCTGCCATCCCCATCTTGCACATTGGAGGCTCATTTCTCTAGTAAAAAAAAGTTTCCTGCCTTGCAAAGACCATCATTGCATCCCTTGTCATGAGGACAACATTCCTTCTGTTGACCATTTCCTAAACAGACCATCAGAAACACATGTTTTTTCCTTGGCACAGGTAGCCCATTATGCCCTCGCGCTGTTGAGGCAGATTAACACTGGGCCCCACTCTAGCTAGTGCTCTGTCTCAGTTAGCTACCCATGGAAATCTATTTATGGAAATTTTTTTAAAAATAGGGAAGAAGTTTTGATCATAACAACTTCGTGGATGAGTCATGGGGAGTGGTTCGACTGAATAACCACGGCATCTTTTTTCCACCTTTTGGGGAAACATCCAAAGGGATAAGGCCTCCCTTCCACCATAGTAGGGATCCCAACCTCCTCCTCTCCCTCTATAAATATAGAAATCCTCCATTGTTGAAGCTCGCTGAACTGAAGATAATCATTAGGGGAATTTTGAGGTCTAAAATGGGCCTCCTAAGGAAAATGTACAATCAAAATTCATTTATGAGAATGATCCAGATCTTGGGGGCAGGCCCCCAAGATCTAGAAATTTGAAATGGATCTGACAAGATCTGCAAAATTAGAATGCCAGAAAAAAAAGAGAGAACACAAAGCAAATAAAACCACAAAGAAACTTGTTTTATTAAAACAGAGAATAACTGTAGAAGCTACATTATGGTGGACAATATGTCCTTTTATAAAGTGAGGCTTGTTATTTATAGCCTTTTTTTGAGTTACAATACCATGGGTAGATACCATAGGTGGATACCATGGGTCAATACCATGGGTCAATACCATGGGTAGATACCACTTACAATACCATGGGTAAATTCCATGGGTGGATGGATAACATGGGTGGATGAATACCATGGGTGGATGCCATTTTTCATTTGGATCATTCCTCCCTCCTTAAGAAGCAATGGTCCCCATTGCGTGAAGTTCCCTCCTGAGAAACCTTTGTTGAATATGAAGAGCCACTGAAGAGAAGAGTTTTTTTTTGTAGTTAACCGATAACCATGATGAACAAAGATCTGAGGATAGAGATACCCTGTAATGCTTGTGACCAACTGTGATATTGACAGTGTGCAACCTAGCAAATGGACTTCGATGAAGTGTGGGTTTGTGGAGGACCAAAAACCATGACAAACGAATATCCGAGGATAGAGATACCTTGTAATACTTATGACCAACTGTGTTACTAACAGTGTGCGGCCTAGCAAATGGACTTCGATGAGAAGGATTTTGTGCGGTTGACCCATAACCGTGATGTTGATTGTTGATGAAGTAGCAGGTGCCTACATAGCTTGGGGTGGGAGGGCACATCTCCAAATAACCCAAGCCGAACGCTGCTATTCTGAAACTGATGAAGAGGAAGTAGGTGCTTACTAAAGCGGGGTGGGAGGGCACGTCTCCAAAGGGAACCCGCTCTAAATGCTGCTCCAGATTTAAAATGGGCATAACTCAGTCAATATAAATCAGAATATATATTGTAACCTATTTTTGGAAATGGAATGATCATTCTGCATCTTCCCATGTGTTTGAAATCGCTATCTCGAGACTTTAGACTCTCAGATTTGAGTAGGAATTGTCCCGTCATGACAAAATTTCTGAAAAAATAGTTGATTTAAAATCAGCTATAACTCCCTCGTCCGGACTTCGATTCGACCGATTTTGTTTTTTGAAATTGGGTGATTTTTCAAGAGGAGCTCAAATCTGTAACCATTTATCTGAAATGTCACACTTAAAACTGCAATAAATGACGAAAGAGCCGCTGTCCGTGAATTGTCGTCAGAAACATTGCTGCAACATTGCTGATTTTGAATGAGCGATATCTCCTTCATCCGAACACCAATTCGGCTGATTTTTTTTTGAATTGGGGTAGTTTTTCGCAAGGAATCCATATCTGGTATTTGTTTTTGTAAATTTTTCACCAAAATTTTTAGATCTGATCTACAAACTCGCAGCCCAAAAAATTCATGGAGTTTGTTGAAGATTGTTGTAAAACATTGAAACTGAAATATACTTCAAACCCTCATTCTCATGGAATCGTAACTTGAAACTGATACCACTGATCCAAAGCTTGGGGGGAGGCCCCCAAGATCTAAAAAGTTGAAATGGATCTGACAATATCTGCAAAATTGGAATGCCAGAAGAATAAGAGAGAACACAAAGAAAATAAAACCATAAAGAAACTTGTTTTATTAAAACAGAAAATAACTGTAGAAACTACATTGTGGTGGAAAATCTACATTTTACAAAGTGAGGCTTGTTATTTATAGTCTTTTTTTGAGTTACAATACCATGGGTAGATACCATAGGTGGATACCATGGGTCAATACCATGGGTAGATACCACTAACAATACCATGGGTAAATTCCATGGGTGGATGGATAACATGGGTGGATGAATACCATGGGTGGATGCCATTTTCCATTTGGATCATTGAGAACCAATCACATTTTAGGGGATGACATCATCCCTAATGGTTGAGGTGGCATTGCTTGAGTTAAAGGTATTTATTTGTCACATTCTCAATGGTGGATAAAAACTCATGGTTAACCATGGTAATGCTCCAAGTACTTTTAAAGTCAAAGTAAAGTACTCATAATAATTGTCATTTCACACTTTTTGAATAAAATAATATTATTGTCATTTCATATTTCTTGAAAAAAACAATGCATATCCCTATACATTTATTATATTATATTATTTTTATATAGTATATTAATTACGTGTTATTATACAATTTAAATTATATAATTTTTAATTAATAGCATATAATATAATTAAGAATTTATAAATTTATATTTATATTTATATTTTATTTTAAATTATTTAAGTACAAAGGACAAATGCATTAGTTGTTCAATGATAATGAATTTTTCTTGAAAAGCTCATTCTTATTTATAGTCACATCAATACAATTTTTTTATTAATTTTATTTTGGTACAACTTTTTAATTGAATTTAACTATGGTTACATGGATTTTGGTGCAAAAAGTGAATTAAAAATTCATAAATATTATTTTGTTTGTTTAGCTATTATTTTATTATTTCCTTAGGTGGCTCATTTTAGACCTCAAAATTCCCCTAATGACAGCAGAAACGCTGGAGAGATTTCTATTCAAGATAGAACGGAAGAGTCCCTTATTGAGAGAGCTTAGGCTTGTGCCTTCATCCCATCTGAATTCCCTGACATTCATCGAGACGCGCTTCGACTGAAACCCGCTAAAGGAGGTTGCGACGTCAAGGCTTGGTTGTAACTCTTTCTTCTATTAATACATATGTATAACTATTGTCTGGTTCCCATTTTGCGTTGATGTGTTCTATTTGATGCAATATGCTTAACCCACCTTGACTGGTTAGTAATTATGAATGAGGTTTTTGTTTCGTATGTTGCTCTTGTTCGTTGATCTTGTGCAAGTATCCGAGCATCGCTGCGAAAGGATCATGACTTGCCGAGACAGGAATCGTGAGGCCACCATTACAACAGTGACGATGATGGCATTGGACTCCAGGTAGGTTGATCTACCTCATCTATTTCATTCAGTAATTAGGAGCCTACACTCTAGTTTTTCCTTTTATTACTAGACCCACTCTATGGCTAGAGGGATCGTCTCTGTCCGCAGAGAGTATTTACCTTCATAACACCCCTTCCCCGCACTTTTCACTTTGCAAATCTTAGAACTTACCTTCTGCTGCTCTTAACAAAACATTGTGATCTGTGGACTGTCGGCGAGCCCACCTCCTCGCCACGTCATTTCACCTCTAATCACCCTCCACCTTTCTGCGACCCCCGCAGTTTTTGAACTTTAACCATGGGGGGGGATTCGAAATGGGTGGTATCCAATACCACACACTCCTCCATGTGTCTTCCCCTCGTCATTTCGTACCACCCTTCTATATTACCGCTTACCACCTAAGACCCCTTCTGAAAAAAAAAAATTTGCTCACCTCCAAACTGCCTTCCTATTCATTTGACCACTACCACTACTGTTGTGCCACGTCCACCAACCATCATCCCTCCACAACTGGGCTTATAAGTTTTGTGCGCCATTTATGAGAAAATAGGCTAAGTAGGGCAGGAGGACACGGGTAGGACCTGAAAAAGGAGAAAAAGGAAGGGTGAGTGTGAACATCACAAAGAAAAATATGGTAAAAGTCGAGTCGGGCATTTATGCAGAGATCAAACAACAAAGACTAAAGGGGCAGCAGAACGCACCAACACCGACACCAATCAATGAGAAGTAGCTAGCACTGCACTAGATTAATTACTAAATTCCATTTTTATGCAAAACAAAGCCAGATGTTAGAGCCTCCATTTGTTACGTCTTCAAAGCCATCACAGCCACCTCTAAGCCACTTTGTTGATTCACGAAGAGCCACCTGAGTTTTGCATGTTGAGTTTCAACAAGATGATGAGCTTAGTGAAAAGAGTTACCTTCACTGAGTGGGCCCGCATGCTATTTTTGGCGCAAAGTCTATTTTTAGACTATGTATATTTTTAGACATGTCAATCATATTCTATGAGTTGCAGGATGCTATTTGTGGATGGTTGGTCAAGTTGGAAAAATAGATGGACTTCTATTTTTAGACATATTGGGTGAAATCTATTTTTAGATTATCAGTCTAAAAATAGATATGTCGAATATCATTAGCTCTTAATAATATTTGGACTCTAAACATTATCTTAATCTCTTGGAGCACTTCAGTTAAGTGCACATATGTGGCACAGCATCTGATAGAAGGAATTACGCTATTCCTGAGGGTTTACTGGAGATATTGCATGGAGGAATTCAGTTAGAACTCATGTGACAGAGTTTGGTGGAGTTGGAGAAGTAGTTGGTGGAGTTGTATTTAGTTTAACTCAGTTAGACTCAGTTGAGCTAGTTGTATCTAGTCTAACTGATTGATACACTAGTGAGAGTGGTGTTAATTAATTAGTTAATTAATTCACTAAATAATAACTCATTAATCAACTGAAGAATACATTAGTTAACTACGATTATGACAGTTGATGGAGACCAGTGGAGAGATAGGTGAAAGAGCAAGTGTGACTATCAGTTGTGACTATAGTGATGCATTGATTGCATCCAACACTCAGTGGAGATGCCAATGAGGATTGCGTGAGCAAGGTTGGATAAATTCAAGTTCATTCAGAGCCATTCTTTAGCAGGGATTGCGCAGTAGAGGCAGGCTAGCGGGTGGCAAAGATCGGTGCATGGATTTGCAAGATCGGGCTTGATTAGTGTGTAGCGATTGTATTGTACTGAGAGCTTGATATGATCAGCTTTGTATGAGGATTGTTACATGATCTTTATGACATATATTATATACAGATAGTTGGGGTTTTCAGCTTCAAGCTTTCCCATTAAACAACTGTGTTAATGTGTGTGAATGTTTATTGTTTCATGTGTGCATTGCAATCTTGATTTAATTTCCGCAAATGATCAATGGTGGAATAGATTCTGTATTTTTCATGACGTTAAAATAGTGTGAGATCAGGAGAATATTGGACATATAACACATAAGTTATATAATTTCTACATGGTATCAGAGCAGTTGATCATTGGATCAGATTGCAATTATTGAAGCGGTTGAGTTTTGTGCTGGTGGAATTCGAATTTGCTCCAGTGGTTTCTTGGTGTCGAAGTTGAGCATTCATTGAAATGTCTTTCAACGAATTGCGATTGGAGTATGCCCTTGATGGGAGCTCAAATTACATAGCATGGAAGGACAGGATGGAGGTGGTGCTGGATGATAATAGGTTGAAGGAGTTCATAGATGCTGATATTCCGAAGCCTGCTTCTAGCGATGCAACCACACTTAACGCATGGCAAAAGAAGGTAGCAAAGTGTCGAAGGATTATGTTGGAAGGTGTGAAGGACCACATTGTGTCCAGCCTTCGTGGTAAATCCACTCCATTCTTAATGTGGAAGGCTTTGACAGACTTGTTCCAAAGCAGAAGCGACCAGAGGAAGTTGGCGCTTAAAGACAAGCTCAGAAAAATAAAAATGGAGAAAGGTGACAATATACCAAAATACCTCACGAAGTTTTTCCACTGCAAGGATGAGCTGGGAAGTGTGGGGGTTACTATTGATGAAGAATAATTGGTGAGCTTGGCTCTACTTGGGCTTCCGAAGAGTTGGCATAGCTACGAAGACTCTGTCAATGGATGGGAGAAACTGCCAGGATGGGAGCGACTTTGGTCGGATCTTGTGCAGGAGGAGATAAGACAGGGTACCAGGGATGGATCTTCATCGAAGAATGAAGATGAAGAAAATTGCACTTTGGCTACCAAAGCTCGGAAAGGAAAAGGGAAGAAATCTTTCAAATTTGAAGCTAAGGGCAAGAAGCAGGATTTGTCCAAGGTGAAGTGTTTTCACTATCACCAGCATGGGCATTTCGCCACTAATTGCCCACTGAAGAAGAAGAATAAGCAGGCTTTTGGATCTGCAGCTGGAGAGGCCTTAGCCTCGCAGTTTGAGTTGGATTTTTCTTTGATCGCATGCTTGGTTTCAAGTGTGATGGGATCGGTGTGGTTTCTTGACAGTGGTGCGTCTTTCCATATGACCGGAGACAAAGATTTGTTTAGTGATCTGAAGGAAAAGGATCTTGGAGTGCACATCGAGATGGACGATGATGGTAGATACAGTGCAACTAGTATCGAGACCATTTCCTTTGAGAGGGAGTCCGGTAAAACTTTCATATTGAAGGATGTCATGCATGTTCTAGGATTGAAGAAGAATCTGATCTCTATGGCAATGTTGGAAGACAAGGGTTATGATGTTGTTTTCAGTGAGGGAAAAGCCTTCCTTCGGCACAAAAAACTAGTCAAACCAGGAGGATAGGGATTCGAGTTAAGAATATTTATCAATTACAGGTAGATGGCTTTGCAGTAATGGCAGGCAAAGTAGAAGGAGTGGTGAGCCGGGATGAGCACGAATTGTGGCACAGGAGATTGGGCCATCTTCACCATGGCGCTTTGAAAATTTTGCAGCAGATTTCTACCAGGTTTCCCAAAGGTACACTTGCGCAGTCAGATCAGTGCAAGGGATGTACTTTGAAAAAATTTGTGAAGACCACTTTTCATGAGAAGGATAGTCATGCCTCGATGATCCTTGAGAGAATTCACACAGACGTGTGTGGACCTTTCTCGGTTGCTTCAACAGCAAAGCGCAGGTATTATGTGATTTTTGTTGATGAATTTTCTTGTAAGTGTTGGATCTTCTTCATGCAGAAGAAGAGCGAGACATACTCAAAGTTCTGGGAGTTCAAGGCACTGGTTGAGAAAGAGTCAGGGAAGCAGGTGAAAGCTCTAAGGAGCGATAATGGTGGTGAATACATCTCTGGCGAATTCAAAGACTTCTGTAGCAAAGAAGGAATTCAAAGAGAACTCATAGTGCCTCATAACCCATAGCAGAATGGGGTCGCGGAGAGAAAGAACAGAACGATCGTGGGTGATGCACGAGTGATGTTGCATGATCAGGGCCTTCCCATACACTTGTGGGCTGAGGCATGCAACACTGCGGTTTATGTGCAAAATCGTTGTCCTCATAGATTACTTGGCATGAGTACACCCGAAGAGGCGTTTTCTGGTAAGAAGCCTGATATTTCTCATTTGAAGTTTTTTGGCTCACCTATTTACATTCATGTGACGAAGGATTCCAGGAAGAAGCTGGAGCCGACCTCAAAGGTTGGCATATTTGTGGGGTACACATAAACACCCCACAATTATCGTGTGTATTTCTAGACAGTTGGATGACTGTTATGCGACGGGATATCAAATTTCATGAGGAGAAAGCCATGAAGTTGTCGCTTGAGAGGGAGCTACACTTGCATGCAGAGGAGGAGCTACATGTTCCTAAATATGAGCCTCAAGATGTGGATCAGCCACAAGAGGAGGTTCATGGAGTGGAAGAAACCACTCATGCAATGCCAAACATCAGAGGGCAGAAGCGCACTACAGAAGCTGAGCGACTGAATCTTGATGCAACGCATAATGTAGGAGCTCCTACATCACAGTGCAGAAAGAGACAGTCACCTGACCGATTTACTGGATACATGGCTCTGATGAGCAAGTGTATCGTGATGGAGCCATCCTCTTTCGAGGAAGCTGTGGAGGATCCTGCATGGGTAGATTCCATGGTGGAAGAGTATGATTCAATTGTCAGAAACATTGCATGGGAGATAATCCGAAGGCCGGAAGTGAAATCAGTGATAGGTTCGAGATGGATCTACAAAGTGAAGCAAGCTACTAACGGGAGCGTCGAGAAGTACAAGGCAAGATTTGTTTCCCATGGCTTCTCACAGATCGAGGGGATCGATTATGAAAAAACCTTTGCACCTCTCGCAAGGTATTCTTCCATACGGACCATCCTTGCTCTCTCAGCGCAGATGGGTTGGCACATTCATCAGATGGATGTGAAGACTACGTTCCTCAATGAAATCATTGAGGAGGAGGTGTAAATTGAGCAGCCTGAAGGATTCGAAATCTTCAGCAGCGAGTCACATGTGTGCATGCTCAAAAGAGCGTTGTATGGGTTGAAACAAGCACCTCATGCTTGGTATAGATAGATAGACAGTTATTTCACCGGACTTGGTTTCGCCAAGAGTGAGGTGGATCCAAACCTATACCAGATTGTGGTGGAGGGTAAGCTTTTGATCATTGTGTTTTATGTAGATGATTTAATACTAACAGGTGATGAACTGTTGATACACTCATGCAAGGCAGATCTTGCAAAAAAGTTTGAGATGAAGGACTTGGGCCTCCTTCATTATTTCTTGGGATTGGAAATTTAGCAGCGGAAGGGTGCACTGTTTGTGTCTCGAGGCAAGTATGCCCGAGAGATACTGGAGAATTTCACATGCAAGGCTGCAAGCCTATCAACACTCCTCTTCCTGGTGGTTGGAGGAAAGAGGATGCTACATCTGCAGAGGTAGTGGATGCCACTATTTATTGATAGTTGGTTGGTTCGCTCATGTATTCAGTCAATACACGACCGGAGATATGCTATGCTGTGAACCAACTTTCACAAGCGATGGTGAAGCCTACCAAGCTCTTTTGGAAGGTAGGCAAGCATGTCCTAAGGTATCTTAGGGGCACATATGGGAATGGATTGTGGTACAGACAGTCGGATGAGTTGAAGCTGCATGGCTTCATGGATGCAGATTGGGCAGGAAGCCCAAAGGATAGAAAGAGCACATCTGGAGGGATTTTCAGTATTGGATCTACATCATTTTCTTGGTATAGCAGGAAACAAAGATCCATGGCACTCATTTCAGCGGAGGCCGAGTACATGGCAGCAATTTTGGCTGCATGCGAGGCTATATGGATGAGGAAGATCCTGGTCGGTTTGTTCGGTTCTCACTTAGATCCTACTGTGATATATTATGATAATCAAAGTTGCATTAAACTCTCGGTTAATCCAGTATTTCACGATAGATCTAAACATATTGACATCCGGTACCATCATATCAGAGATTGTGTGCAGCGGAAGATCATGTTGCTTTCTTACATTCCTACGGAGGATCAGGATGCAGATATTCTGACGAAGGCACTCACCAGGAGCAAATTCGAATACCATAGAGACAGGATCGAGGTGGAAGATGATCCCTATCTTGTTGAGAGGGAGTGTTGAGATTCAACAAGATGATGAGCTTAGTGAAAAGAGTTGCCTTCACTAAATGGGCCCGCAGGCTATTTTTGGTGCAAAGTCTATTTTTAGACTATGTCTATTTTTAGACATGTCGATCATATTCTATGAGTTGCAGGATGCTATTTATGGATGGTTGGTCAAGTTGGAAAAATAGATGGACTTCTATTTTTAGACATATTAGGTGGAATCTATTTTTAGATTGCGAGTCTAAAAATAGATATGTGGAATATTATTAGCTCTTAATAATATTTGGACTCTAAACATTATCTTATTCTCTTGGAGCACTTCAGTTAAGTGCACAGATGTGGCACAGGAGCTGACAGAAGGAATTATGCTATTCCTGAGGGTTTACTGGAGCTATTTCATGGTGGACTTCAGTTAGAACTCATGTGACAGATTTTGGTGGAGTTGGAGAAGTGGTTGGTGGAGTTGTATTTAGTTTTACTCAGTTAGACTCAGTTGAGCTAGTTGTATCTAGTCTAACTGATTGATACACTAGTGAGAGTGGAGTGAATTAATTAGTTAATTAATTCACAAATAATAACTCATTAATCAACTGAAGAATACATCAGTTAACTACAGTGCATGGCAGTTTCAGTGGAGACCAGTGGAGAGATAGGTGAAAGAGCAAGTGTGACTATCAGTTGTGATTATAATGATGCATTGATTGCATCCAACACTCAATGGAGATGCCAATGAGGATTTTGTGAGAAAGGATGGAGAAATTCGAGTTCATTCAGAGCCATTCTTCAACAGGGATTGCGCAGTAGAGGCAAGCTAGTAGGTGGCAAAGATCAATGCATGGATTTGCAAGATCGGGCTTGATTAGTGTGTAGAAATTGTATTGTACTGAGAGCTTGATATGATCAGCTTTGTATGAGGATTGTTACATGATCTCTATGACATATATTATATATATATAGTTGGGGTTTTCAGCTTCAGGCTTTCCCGTTAAACAACTGTGTTAATGTGTGTGAATTTTTATTGTTTCATGTGTGCATTGCAAATTTGCAACCTTGATTTAATTTTCGCAAATGATCAATGGTGGAATAGATTCTGTATTTTGCATTGTTGAAGATTGCAACAAGAAACAATGAAGGAGGCATCTTGAAACATCATTCCTGATCCTAGTTGGAAAATAATCACCTAAAATAGGTGGGGCCCACACAGGTGATTTTTGTTGCAAAGTCTATTTTTAGACTATGTCTATTTTTAGACATGTCGATCATATTTTATGAGTTGCAGGATGCTATTTGTGGATGGTTGGTCAAGTTGGAAAAATAGATGGACTTCTATTTTTAGACGTATTGGGCGGAATCTTTTTTTAGATTGCCAGTCTAAAAATAGATATGTCGAATATTATTAGCTCTTAATAATATTTGGACTCTAAACATTATCTTATTCTCTTGGAGCACTTCAGTTAAGTGCAAAAATGTGGCATTGCAGCTGAAAAAAGGAATTACACTATTCCTGAGGGTTTACTGGAGCTATTTCATGGAGGACTTCAGTTAGAACTCATGTGACAGAGTTTGGTGGAGTTGTAGAAGTAGTTGGTGGAGTTGTGTTCAGTTTAACTCAGTTAGACACAGTTGAGCTAGTTGTATCTAGTCTAACTGATTGATACACTAGTGAGAGTGGTGTGAATTAATTATTAATTAATTCATTAAATATTAACTCATTAATCAACTGAATAATACATCAGTTAACTACTTTGCATTGACAGTTCAGTGGAAACCAGTGGAGAGGTAGGTGAAAGAGCAAGTGTGACTATCAGTTGTGACTATAGTGTTGCATTTCTTGCACCACAAATTTAGTGAAGATGCCTATGAAGATTGCGTGAGCAAGGCTAGAGAAATTCGAGTTCATCCATAGCCATTATTTAGCAGGGATTGCGCAATAGAGGCAGGCTAAAGGTTGGCAAAGATCGGTGCATGGATTTGCAAGATCGGGCCTGATTAGTGTGTAGCGATTGGATTGTACTGAGAGCTTGTGATAAGCTTTGTATGAGGATTGTTACATGATCTCTATGACATATATTATATATAGATAGTTGAGGTTTTTAGCTTCAGGGTTTCCTATTAAAACAACTGTGTTAATGTGTGTGAATTTTTATGGTTTCATGTGTGCATTGCAATTGATTTAATTTCCGCATGTGATGATCAATGGTGGAATAGATTTTGTATTGTGCATGAAGTTAAAATAGTGTGTGATCAGGAGAATCTTGGACATATTCATGTGTAGTGCATATTATTTCTACATGCATGAAGTTAAAATAGTGTGAGATCAGGAGAATCTTGGACATATAACACATAAGTTATATAATTTCTACATTGCATTCTTGAAGAGTTACCATAATAAATTCTGCAGGCGGTGTTCGTTGGAGATTTTCTTTATTCAGGCCTTGCATGGCCACACTTGTCTAATTTTAGTTTGTTTGAAATAAATAAAGGTTTCTAGAGTATATTAGGGCAAACCAACTTAGTTGTAAGTTAAATACTGCTAGAATTCTCATTAGCAGGGGTTGGATATTTTAGCAATTGTATTGTAGGAACTACTATTGGAGCACTATAATTTTTGAAGCTGGACATCGATAATCAAAGACTGGTTACAGGATTCTTGAGTTGTGTTAAAATGGTGACGTGTTTCTTCTTTGTTTAAATGTTTTCGTTGTTTTCTCTGCTGTGTATCTGCTCATCTAATTGTAAATCAGAAATTTTAGATTAAGATTCGCCGTCGGAGCGCCTTAATTCTATCTACATTTACAATCTGAATGTTTTCTACTGAAGTATGATTAAATAATTATTAATTTATCTTTAGTCACTACTAAACCTTACTATTTCTTCCACCTCCTAATTCATACATCTCTTAAGATCCATTTCGCACAGTTAGCTTGCCCTGCGATTAGCTCTTGATTTTGATGTGCCTTTCCAGCCTCTGACTCCATCGCTCAATGGAATAGCCTTTGCAACCCTATCTGTCCAACCACACACACCTTCAAACAAACCTCATTTCTATAACTATCCTAATATCAATACTTATAACCAGCAATTCAAATCTATTTAAATCATAAAATAGAGAGAGCCCTCTCTAAGTCTAGGAACGCTAGGTCCTGGACTCCAAGCGGTTTGATGTTGTGCTTTATAGTTTAGTTTCTCCAATATTCTAAATTATAGAGTGCCAACTCTCATGACAGTGAAAACACTTCACTCTGGACATGTCACGCTCCTTGCCTTCTTCGCTGGTCTCATATTTGGAATAGGATTTATTTCCCTTCCCCTTCTTCGCCTTACCAGCCAAGGCACAATTTTCTTCATCATCTTCCTTAGATGAAGATCCATCCCTGGTATTTCGCCTGAATTCTTCTTGTACCAAATCTGACCAAAGTTGTTCCCAATCTGGTAGCTTCTCCCTCCCATTGACAGAGTCCTGATAACTATACCAACTCTTGAGAAGGCCTAGAAGAGCTAGGCTCACTAAGTAATCATCTGCAACTGTAATTCCTACACTCCCAAATTCATCTCGACATTGGACAAACTTGGTCAAGTATACCGAAATAGTGTCGCCTTTCTCCATTTTGATTTTCCTGAGCATGTCCTTCAGCGTCAATTTTCTATGATCACTTTTGCTTTGAAACAAATTTGTCAATGCCTTCCACATTGCATATGGAGTCATTTTTCCATGGAGACTTGAGGCAATGTGGTCTCGTACTCCCTCCAATAAGATCATCCTCGCCTTTGCAACCTTCTTTTTCCAAGCATCAGGATTTGCAGCATCTACTATAGCGGGTTTGGAAACATCATTATCAATGAATTCTTTCAACCCATTGTCCTCCAGTACTGCCTCCATCCTGTCTTTCCACGCAATATATTTAGATATTTCCTCGAGTGCATGCTCCAATCTCAAGCCATTGAAAGCCATTTCGATCCTGATTCGCCTGTCGCACCAAGAATACTTTTGAAAATTTGAACTCTATTCAATCACAAACTCAACTTCTCCTCCGCTATAGTGATTTCATGTGCTCTGGTACCATGTATAAATTATACAAACAATATGTATTTCATGTATTCAATCCGATCATGCGATATGCTAAAGAAAGATACTGAATACTTCTACAAATCAATTTCTGAAATTAAACACAATTGCCAATCACAATAAGTAAAGATAGAATCAAATCAAACCAAAACACATATAATTTCTCAAGGAAATCTTGCTAGTCTGAAAACCCCTCTATAATATATTGTATATTCCACAAGTAATCATGAAACAATTATAATGCACTCTTCTCACAAGAGTCTCCTGCAATCTACCTATCGTCTCACATTGATCCAGAAAAAATTGGGCCAACACTTAGCCAATTCTGAGCTTGTCTTCAGCCTGCCTTTCTCATGCAATTCCTGATGAATGCAATCTCTATTCTTTAGGAATGTTAGCCTTCCTCAGCTACGCAGAGTATCATGGGCATCCTGTGGTGTTTTAACTGCATCTGCGCAGTCTGCTAATATCACAAATGATAATTAACTTCCCTTTAACCTTTGTCTCAACTGGGTCTCTAGTGGAATTGACATGCATGCAACTATTAATAGTAAATCATCAATTGCATGGTAGATCACTGATTGTGAATTAAATAATATTTAATTCACTTGATCTCTCACTACTGTAACAAACACTTAAAACTAGTTCAACTGACTCTAACTCACCTAACTAAGTTAACTGATTACTCATGCACTAAACTAATGCACCAACTACAATTCGAACACCATAACTAACAAATTACTTTGCATGCCTCACCAACCACCCTCAACTCGAAATACATGAGCTAACTGAGTTTATCACACTCAATTAACTATTACAAGTGATCATGCTATAAGATTACAATTTATTGTCCAATTTAATTCAAGGATAATTAAATTAGACACATTTCCAATTTATTAAATAATTTGAATTGCACACTAATGTATCGCTAGGACCCATCACTACATGATTGTTGGTCCCACACTAGTGTAGGTGTTTTCATGTTGTTTCTGGATGCCAATTTCATTGTTTCTTGTTACAAATTTCAACACTCCCTCATAACAAGAAAGGAATCAATTTGTCCTGATCTGGTACCTTGGAATGTCCTTGCATGCACACATGCACCTCTTACATGCGACATGCAACTCTTTCATGCAACACTTATCTAGTTTTGTTCGCACATGCAACTCTTGCATTCAACACTTCTCTAGTGTTTCTCGCACATGCAACTTTTGCCTGCAACACTTGTGAAACTAAATAGCCTCTAAACAATTGAATCAGTATAATGCATATGTCTTCAGAGTCTTCTGACTATTGGTACTTACTGCACATGTCTATTGGATTCTCTATGCTGTTGACATCTGCATCCATGTACTCTGCACTGCTGCAAACTCTGATCTATGCTTCAATATTTGACACATGTCACTCTAATTTATGTCCTCCTGACATTTGACTGCATCAATCTAGCTAAATCTTCTATTGATGTATTGTGGGCTCCTCGTAGCCAGGTTCAATCCATGAGATGCACCATCTCAATGAACCCTGCCCAAATTTCTTCTTGGGATTAATTTTGCACATCGCCCCACCTCACGCCTAGAGGTATAACTGTATGTACTCCCTCTGCCCATCTGGCTCGAAATTTATCTATTTGAGAGGTTTCTTCCACTTCATGATCCTCCGCATATGGCTGCTCCACATCTTTAGGTTCATTCTTTGGAACCAAGAGTTCCTCATCTGCATGCAAATCAACCTCCCTCTCAAGGGACAATTGCATGGATTTCTCACACTTCCCCATGGTACATCCCTTGCATGTGTCTATCTATGCAAGAGTACCCTTTGGAAGCCCTGTAGAAATATGATGCATGACCTTCAAAGCTCCATGGTGTAATTCATCCTCATCTCGGCTCATCACTTTGTCTGCTTTACCCATCAATGTTGTGCAACCATCTACATCAAGTTTATAGAGATTCTTCACACGAATCCAAATCTTCTTGGCTTGTCCTGTGGCTTTGCATCGAAGGAAAGATTTTCCTTGACTGAAAACCACATCATAGCGTCTATCCTCCAACATTGCGGCTCAAAATATATTTTTCTTCAATCTTGGTACATGCATTACATCTTTTAATAATAAGGGTTTACTTGACTATCTCTAGAAGGTAACTGTGCCAATCCCGGTAGCACTGTACTGCCCATCATCACCAATTTCGATATGCATCTAGAGGTCCTTCTCCTCTAAGCTACTGAAAATTTCTTTGTCTCCCATCACCTGGAAAGATGCACCACTATCCACGTACCACCTTATCCCATTGCACTTGACACCATGCATGCAATCAGCTATAATTCCAACTCAAATTGCGAGGCCAAAGCCTCACCAGCTGCAGATCCTGAAGCCTTCTTGTTCTTCTTCTTTTGTGGACAATTAGTGGCATAATGTCCATGCTCGTGACAGTGAAAACACTTCACTCTAGACATGTCACGCTCCTTGCCTTCCTCATCGGTCTCAGATTTAGAATAGGATTTCTTTCCCTTTCCCTTCTTCACCTGACTAGCTAAGGCACAATTTTATTCATCATCATTGTTAGAGGAAGATCCATCCCTGGTATTCCGCCTAAATTCTTCTTGTACCAAAGCTGACCAAATTCATTCCCAATCCAGCAACTTCTCCCTCCCATTGACAAAGTCCTGATAACTATGCCAACTCTTGGGAATGCATAGAAGATCTAGTCTCACCAAGTCATCATCCGCGACAGTAATGCCTACACTCCCAAGCTCATCTCGACATTGACAAACTTGGTCAAGTATACCGGAATAGTGTGGCCTTTCACCATTTTGATTTTCCAAAGCTTGTCCTTCAGTGCCAATTTTCTATGAGCAATACTGCACTAAAACAAATCTGTCAAAGCCTTCCACATTGCATATGGAGTCGCGTAGCCATGGAGACTTGAGACAATGCGGTCTCAGACTCCCTCCAGTAATATCCTCCTCGCCTTTGCAACCTTCTTTTGCCAAGCATCCAGATTTGTAGCATCTGTTACACTGGGTTTGGGAACATCATTATCAATGAATTCTTTCAACCCATTGTCCTCCAGTACTGCCTCCATCATGTCTTCCATGTAAAATAATCAGAGATTCCCTCGAGTGCATACTCCAATCTCAAGCCATTGAAAGCCATTTCGATCCTGAATCGCCTTTCGCACCAAGAATACTTTTGCAAATTTGAATTCTATTCAGTCACAAACTCAGCTTCTCCTCCACTATAGTGATTTCATGTGCTCTGATACCATGTATAAATTATACAAACAATATGTATTTCATGTATTCAATCCAATCATACAATATGCTAAAGCAAGATACTAAATACTTCTACAAATCAATTGCAGAAATTAAACACAATCGTCAATCACAATAAGAAAAAATAGAATCAAATCAAACCACAACACAGATAATTTCCTGGGGAAAAATTGCTACTCAAAAACCCTCTATCATATATTTTATATTCCACAAGGAATCATGAAACAATTACAATGCGCTCTTCTCACAAGAGTCTCCTCCAATCTACCTATCGTCTTAAATTGATCCAGAAAAAATTTTGCCAACACTTAGCCAATTCGCAGCTTGTCTTCAACCTGCCTTGCTCACGCAATTCCTGATGAATGTAATCCCTATTCTTTAGGAGTTTCAGCCTTTTTCAACTACGCAGAGTATCATGGCCATACTGTGGTGTTTTAATTGCACCTAGGCAGTCTACTAATATCTCAATTGATAGTTAAATTCCCTTTAACCTTTGTCTCATTTGGATCTCCACTGGAACTGACATGCATGCAGCTATTAATATTAAATCATCAGTTTAATGGCAGATCACTAATTGTGAATTAAATAATATTTAATTCACTTGATCTCTCACTAGTGCAACAAACAGTTACAACTAGTTCAACTGAATCTAACTCACTTAATTGAGTTAAATGATTACTCATGCATTAAACTAATGCACCAACTGGAATTAGATCTCCATAACTAATAGAATTACTCTGCATGCCTCACCAACCATCCTCAACTCGAAATACAAGAGCTAACTGAGTTTATCACACTCAGTTAACTATTACAAGTTATCATGAGATAAGATTACATTTTATTGTCCAATTTAATCAAGGGATAATTAAATTAGACATATTTCCAATTTATTAAATAAATTGAATTGCACACTAATGTATCGCTAGGACCCATCACTACATGACATGTGATCCCACACTAGTGTATGTGCTGTCATTTTGTTTCTGGATGCCAATTTCACTGTTTCTTGTTGCAAATTTCAACACAGAGATAGTGTTGGTCATGGTGATGCTTACAATATGGATTATCAATATGAATATTGTTGTGATAAATCTTTAGTTTTAGATGTTATGTTGTATTAGTGATCTAGGGAATCAAAAAATTTCTCAAAAATTAAGGTACTCAAAATCACCCGAAATCAATTCCAAATTATAGTGCTTATCATTCTGAATCCAACGCCAGTTGAATCAACTCAAACTGGCATAGTATCCTAAATTTATGATGTTATGAATTTTTGGCCCAACAACTAAAAAAATTACAAGTGGGTTGACCAAGCTCAAGACCTTGTTAACCATGGGCGCTAACTTCTATTTAGGTTTTGTATGTGGCACATATGGGGGAAAGGGGTCAGGTTTTATCCCTAGCCCCTTATCATAACACAATGCACAGGAATAGTGGAAGAGAAAATTTAGATGGAGCGGGGACTCAACCCCAGCCTCGGGTTCCATAGAGGGCCATACGACCATAATAGAGGACTTTGCGGGAGGGGCGGAGCACTTGGCCCTAGCCCCGGTCCCATCGGCATTTGATAAGACCAACGATGAAGAGGTTTGGGGGCTCTGACAATGGGGGTGGGTAGTTAGGCCTGACCCCCAGCCCTCTGGGCACCTATATGACCACTCACCACCTCTGGTGGGAGCAGAGCAGCGGGGGCGGGTGGTTACCCCAACCCCTGGGCATATGAGCCTCAATGTGACCATATCCAGCACTTAAGGGATATTGGTGTGATTAAGGAGGTGACAATTTTCCCTTTTTCGGCGAGAATGTCGTTGGGACCAGGTGAAATTTCCACTCGTTGATTGGCAAAAAGGCGAAAAACATAGAACGAGTAGCTAGAATTGCAAAATTGCAGAACAATTAGCAGAAATTGTTCAAGGAGGCATAAATTGCTCAATTTTGACCTTTTTGAGCTCGAGAAGATCCTAGATAGGGGTTTTTTTTAATTTTGAATCCATTGGCAACACTATTTTTTCATTTTGAGCATTGTAAACTGATGTAATTATATATTTGAGCACATAAATGAAGAGGCCCAACATTGGAAGTTGTACTCAAAGATGTAGCCTAGTAGGGGTGAACTCTGTTCTCAAATGTTGTTTTGTGTTGTTGTGTATGGTTCATATTTCTCTGTTTTATTTCTGCAAACTGAGTTTTAAAACACTAAATTTTATGTGTTTTTGCAACTTGATACATTTCCCATAAGACATAAACTTACTTGCAATTTTTTAATAGACCTTCAAGTTTTTAAATTCACATCAGTTTGGTATCAGAGCATGATAGTTTTGAATGTTTGATTGTGTTTGCAAGTGTTTTCTGATGCTTATAAGGTTAAATTTGAAAAGAGGAGGAGTGCTTGAAGAGCCAAAACCTCAAATTGGTTCAAGGAGGACACAAACCCCTCAAAATTCACTAGTCATGGAACATGATAGGACATGAGATGATGTCTGATTATCAGAGAGATTTCAGAAAGGTTTTCTTTGATATGTATGAAATGGTGAAAGTTTTGTATGAAGAAAGGACTACTAGGTTACAAGGAGAGAGCTAAAATCAATCAAAAGGTAATGGAGGATATGGAATAAAGCCTCCACCTCTACCTCCACCTTTCCCTCCTCCTTCACCTCCATCTTAACCTTCATCCTCCTCTACTTCATCCCCTTCACATACTCCTCCAAGGTCTCCAAAAGGACATGCTACGTCTCCTTTTTTAAAGCTTGAGGTCAAATTTGAATTTCATATGTACAATGGAGAAGTAAATATTGAAAAGATAGATAACTAGGTTCGTGAGATTGAAGTTTATTGTAGGATTCAAAGTATTAAAGATGATGTGACCAAGATATGGCTTGCTTCTCTTCGATTGGAAAGTGTAGATCTCATCTGATGGGAGGCCAAAACTCAAGAATACTTGAAGAAAATTGGAAAAAATATCTCTTCTTGGAATGATTTTATAGTTGCATTAAGAAGGATATTTTATCCATATCTCACATGCAAAAAGAAATTATGGATTGGAAAATTTTTAGACAAGCTAAATGTCAGAGTATTCAAAGTTATACAAAAGAATTTAGAAGAAAATCTTTAATTTTGGGTGTAGATTTCCGTTCACAAGACATTTTCCTTAAACACATAGGTGGATTACATAGCTATTTGATACATATGCTTCTTATGTTTAATCCCACCAATCTAGATGAATTATGTGTTTAGGCAACTCATTTAGAAGAAAGAGGGAAAATTGTTCCTCAAGAGACTAGCAAGAATCCATTCAAATCTGGATACAAAGGAAAGGGGAAGTTTAAAGGCATGATTTGGATGAATGATGGTTGAAACCAAATCATGCTTGAGTTGAATTTGTTAACACATATGATAAGATTTTTTAGGAAACTGAAGGGTTTCCTCCTAAAAGAAGAATCCAGCATGAGATTCAATTGCAACAGGATGCACCTCTTCTGAATATTGGCATGTATATAATGTCAGTCTTGGAGACTGCAAATATCAAGAAGAAAATTCAAGGGTTTCTTGACAAAGGGGTCATTAGACCAAGTGAATCTCCTTGCGGGTCTCCTTTTGTTTTGGTTCCAAAGAAGGATCGCACATGGCGCATGTGTGTGGACTTAGTGATTTGAACAAAATGATGGTAAATAATTGTTATCCTCTTCCTCGTATTGATTATTTTCTAGATCAATTGAATGATTTTGTTTATTTCACTAATTTGGAATTGAGAAGTGGTTATCATCATATCAGGATTCTTGAAGGTGATATTTGGAAGACTTCTTTCAAGACAAAACAAGGTTTTTTTGAATGGTTAGTTATGCCATTTAGGCTTTGTAATTCACCCACAACATTCATGAGAGTTATGAATGACTTGTTGTGTTAGTCATCAGTAATTTTTACCTATTTAGATGACTAAATGCCTTGTACTAGATTTCTAGAAACAAAATTCAAGAATATTGTTAGTTCTAGAAATCTCGCTGCCTTCATTATCCTTAAGAGAAATTTTTCACTATCCTACTACTCTGTCAGGGCATGCCCATCCTATCACTCCCCGAAGACCAAATCATGGACCGATGTCCCTCACTCTCACTATGTTTACTACCTCTACCTTTAACACTCTGTTTTTGTTTTCCTAAGCCCTCTATTTTCAGACCTTGGTTTGCCAAGTAACCCAAAAAATTTCCCCTACTCGCCAAGTGCCTCAAGTAGTGGTGATTTTAAACTCCCTTTCTAAGATCTTTAGATAAATCAAAGTTTTTAGTTGTCTAGGATAGCAATGCATAAAAGTGTGTCAAAACCCTGTCTTCGCTTCCAAACCATGATTCAAGCTTTTCAGTCAAAGACCTATTCCAAAGGACATCCCAATAAGTCATATAGGGTCTCTTAGGTTATGCATTGTCATAATTTTCTAAATTTACTATTTCTACAGATATTCAAAGGTGAAGTCAAGTGAAAACAAGGGTGAAATTATCATTGTCCAAAGACATCAAAGGCCTCCAAATGTATCTCCTTGATCAAGCATTAGAGCCTGCAAAAGAACAGTCTACCTATGATAAGCATTTCTGCAGGAGTGCTCTATAATAGTTATTAGCAAAAGAAAGATAGGGGAAGAAGCCAAAAACCCCTTAAAGGGCATCCATGGCAAGAGAAAAGATACAACAGGCTGAAGTTCACAAAGAGGATCATGGTTTCATGACAAGTTGTTCGTAAAGTGTTGCCCAGCAAAGAGCCCATGCATAAGGTCCTGAAAACAGTGGCACATGAGCACAACTATACAACAATCAAAGATTCAATAAACAAGAAGTCAGAGTGAAAAGCCTCCTTGGTGACTACAGGAAAAGATTAGATGATGATGTCAGGGAATAATTTCTAAGGTTTGTTAAGACAACATTATTTCACTACACCAAAGGGAAAGATTGAAAAGGTACTAGTGTAAAGGATACCAAACTCTCATTTAGAGTCAATTATCCATACAAAAGGAAAAAAAGGATAGATATGCATAGGTTCAATATGTAAAAATGGACAAGCAAAATCACCAGTTTGCCAAGAGTTTTTGAAAAAAGTGCCAAACTCCTAAAGAAGCAAGAGGATCAAAAAACACTGCTTTTATGACACCACCTACAAAGGGAAAAGAGAATATTAGCAAAAGGGAAAAGGCCAAAAGTAAACATTAGTAAAGTGGATTTTAATTTTAAATTTATTAAGATTCCAAAGGTATAAAAACATGGTCTTCCCTCAAACACTTTCCTCATTTTCAAAACAAGGTGTAGGGTTTTTCAAAGGGAGATTTTGAATTCCTGACAGAGTTATCGGGCAGAAATTTCGGGCCCTGCGCTCCTGTGAAACTGTGTTGCGCTCTTGTGCAAGACTACCCATACACTTCTCCAAAGGGCATTGTGTTCCTGTGCAAAGGTGTTGTGCGCCTGTAGAAAAATAGTCGTCCAAACATCGCCCGACCTGTCAACGTGCACTCTCCGCCCGGGCCCGACCCATCTGCCACACGATAGCGCGTGCAGTCTCCACCCAAGGCACCCGACAGTGCGTTCAGGAGGCGCTTGGCTGACCCTCGTTGTGCTCCTGCGCGTTCAGGATCACCCGGGCACACACGACAAGGCGTGCAGTCTCCACCCAGGGCACCCGATAGTGCATGCAGGAGATAACCCGCGCTGTGCTCCAGCGCGTTCAAGGCCACCCGGGCACACACGACTACCCGTTCAACACTTGCCCGACTACGTGCAGGAGGCACACGGCAGTGTTCATGAGGTGACTTGCTACACTCCTGCGCGTTCAGGAGCTGCCCAATTTCGCGTGCAGGAGGTGACCTGTTGCACTCCTGTCCATTCAGGAGCTGCCCGACTACTTGTGCAGAAGGCGCCTGACTTGCCCATGATGCATGTTTTAGCCCTTTTCTCCAGCTAAGAAGATTTTAAAGGTATTTAGAAGTTTTTACCCACCCTTTAAATATTGTATAAAGGTAAAATATAAGGAAGTGTGGAGGTATAGCTTAAAGGGAATTTGAAAAAACCCTTGTTTGCATACATATACAATTGAAAACACCTATCCATCCACACACTGCAAGCACATTGAGGACAAAATGTATGGAGAAGAAAATTTTGATAGTGGTGAGACAAACCAAAGGCCTAAAGAGCAGCATAGGAAGGATGGGAAGCCAAATAGGTTTGAGCCTATCAGCATTGAAGAAATTATAGCCTCTCCTACTATATTTTCCTATTTTCAAGAAGTAGGATGCTATGAGTTCTGTGAGAAAGTACAGATGATCCAGAGCCACCCTTAGTTGACCAAGATTTTTTCCCTAAACCTCTATAACCACCAAGTACACCTAACTGGAATAAAGTTTGAGCTGACCACCAATACCATCTCTATGGCCGCTGGAAAACCTTGCATGGGAGAAAGGTGGTTCAAACAAGTGTATCTAGACCTAAGCCATTGTCACCCATTCTTGAAACCAAGTTGTCAAGCTGACTGCAAAACCATGTTACCCTTTTCTCATTTGTTGGATAGATATGCTCCCCTAATGAAGATCATTATGAAATAATTCACCTATGAGGGTAGGTTCTCTAGAGTTTATTCCTACCACATAAGACTACTCATGCATTTTACCAAAACCAAGCTGCTACATTTTCCCTACTACCTTTGTAAAAGTATTGAGAAAATGTCTTCCATTATGCAAAAGAGGCCTCCATCCCAACAAATTTCAAGCCTTTTTTCATTATTCCCTCATCAAAGTGATTGGCTCACACCAAATAGAACAACAAGGCATCTCATGGGAGGTTTTCATCTCCCATGATGATTTCACAACTACACAGCCTATCCCTCTGCAAAGTCTGCCATCATCATCTCAACTTCCTCCTCACACACCTCCATCACCCTCCACTAACCTTGGTTCATCCTCTTCACATGAATCATCTCCTAAAATAAACCTCCCCCTTTCACCTTCTCCTAATAAATCAGAACATGAAGATAGCAGTGAAGGAGAGGAAGATGAAAGTGAAGAAATCAGTGATGAAAGTGAAGAAAGCAGTGAAGGAGAGGAAGATGAAAGTGAAGAAAGTAATAAAGGCAATGACAAAGAAGAAAGCAGAGATAAAAGCAGTGAGCCCAATAATGAGCAAAAAGACCAAAATAGTGTGCCAAATGATGAAGAATATGACTCTGAGGATACAAGGATAGAGGCATCTTATAAGGACCAAAACAGTGAGCTAGAAAAAGACCAAAACAGTGAGCCTAATGACAGTCAAAAAACAAATGACAATCAAGGAAAAGAAATAAACAATGAAGAAGATGGAATTGAAAATAAAAATGACAGTGGAGGGGAGGCATATGAAAGTAGTGAAGAGGAAAAAGAAGACAGTGACAAAGATGGCAAAAGCAGCCAAGAAACAGAGTTTGAAAGTGATTTCAGTGGGCAAAACAATGAGAAAAATGGGCCAAATAATGAAGATAATGAACAGGACAGTGAAGAAGAAATCAGCCAAGAGAACTCACCTAATGAAGAAGAAAATGACCATCGCAGTAAGGGAAAGACTAATGAGAGTGCCCAGGATAGTGATCCCACAAAGAGTTCAAACAGTGATACAAAGGTTGAGTTTAACAGTGAACATAATGGGTCAAATGATGAAGAAGAGAATAGTCATGGAGATGAATATGTACCAAGTAATGATCAAGGCACCTCTAACATTGAAAATATAGAGGATGACAGTCATGAAGATCTTGGTACTAATGCTAGCATGAGAGAAAGTGAAAATTCCTCTCAAGAAGGCAGTCAAGAGCAAGGTGAAAAATATGCACACACAGAGATCATCCATGAAGAGAAAAGTAGTCCTAAGGTCACTAATGATCAAAGTCTTCAAGTGCAATTTATTGCACCTTTCCCCCTTACCTATCAAAGAGGAGAGAGGCATTTGTTTTCTGCCTCCAAAGGGCAAGGGCCCATGCCATCCTCCTCAACTCAAATGATTGACAAAGGTAAACAACAAGTGAAAGAGGAAGAGGACAATCATGAGGAGGAAAGAGAGTTTGAACTCATTCACATAGACAGTGATGAGGAAAATTAAATAAGAATTGAAAACTCCCTTCTACAAGATAGGAATGCACAGATCAAGGACTTGGGAGTTGAATTAGAAAGTTCAAAGGATGTCATTCACTTCTTGCAGATACAGAACAAACAAATGAGTGACTGGAAAGCCATATATGAAGCAAGGGCACTCAAATACAGGAAAGAGGCTTAAAGGTCACAAGTAAATTTGGAGGAGTACATGGGCACTTATGAGGAGAGTAGTGATGAAGAGGGTCAAACTAGAAGGACACCTAGAACTATGGGTCTTAGGAAAGCATTGGCAAAGCAGAGAGAAGAAGAATCAACCCAAGCACAAAAATTTCCCCTCACTGAACTCCTTTCCATGGAAATTGAGCATAATAGGGAATCATGGCTTGAGAGGGCCAACATACATCTCAAGGCCAAGCTGGAGAAGGCCAACAAAGACTTGGACTTGCAAAGGAGAGTGACTAGGAACTATGCACAAAGAAACCACTTTGCAAGGAAAAAACTCAAAATTGACCAAAATGAGTTCTAGGCACCCAAAGATGAAAAATACCAAGCTAGGCTTGGTATTTTTTCCCAAGCTTCTCTACAGGACTCCCAGGACCCATGAGGCACTCATCCACCAATTTTGCGAAGAATTGAACAACTTTTTGTTTTTTGCAAATTTTGAGGCTAGGAGCACAGCACACCTTGTGTTGCGCTTTTTCCCAGGGCATATTCAAGAGGAAAGGTTTGCATTTTTGGGTTCTTCATCATTCATATAGCATGCTCAGAAATTTTCAACCCAATTGGAGTTGTTTTGCTCCCCCAAAAGGGTCAAAAACACTCATTTTTTCACCATTCTGCCCACTTTTCAAAGCATGTGTTGTGCTCCTGAGAGTCTTGAAATTTTCACTTTTTGGACAGGTTTCAAAGGTCAGATTGGAGAACCAAAGGTATATCTAGAAATTATACTTCAAGGGCTTTCCAATGAGCCATCATGGAGCCTTTTCCAACATCGGGAAGGCCTTCAAAACATTACTTCAGGAGGGCCTATTTTTCTTGTCTCTGTGCTGCGCTCCTGGCATAAATTCAAATTTTGACACAGTGTGCTGCGCTCCTGTGGTTGAAAAGGAAGAATGTGCGTTTAGAAAGTTTTCATATGCTTTTCAGGGCCTAAACGTCAATTTAATTACTATATATGGCCGAAAAAGATATTTTTTTAGATATTTTTGTGCCTTGGGCCTTGCAAGGCCTCAAGGACAATATAGATATTTCTAATTAGCCAATGGACTTCTAGATGATCTATTAGGATTTACTCCTCCTTGCTTGTTATATATAGCATGAGGATTCATTGTAAACATTTGGACTTCATGTGTTTAAGAGCAATACATGGTTTTTGGAAGTTGAAGAACAGTTTAGTGTTGTGGAGCTTGTGGATGATTTGCCTTGATTGATGGTGATGAAGGCTTGCTTGCAGGATCCCTGAGTTTAGTTAATGGTGATTTATCTCTCATATGTTCATGTTTCTCTTGTTTTCCATATGTCCATCTTTCTATATTGCAATATCTCATAAGAGTATTGGATGAGAAATGTTGATTGAGGCACCTCAGTCCTCCTGTTAGCTATTGTTTTCATGTTTTCTTCTGCTGGGTTAGCTTAAAGAATTCTTCATTGCTCCTTAGGCCCACCTAAGATTTTCTATTTCATTATTGGATTAATATGCTAGTTTATAAACATGATTCATGGCAAGCCCTGCTTGTTTTATGCTATCTAAACTCTATGTTGAAATCTCTCTTTGATATATTGATTGATAGGTTAAGTTAAAGAGGTCTTGTTTCGATCTTGCCCTTTAAATATGCTTATCAATTTGCCTCGAAGTTATTTATAGTTTAATGAATAATTTTTAGGCGTTCCCTCTTCATTTATTGATGCTATTTTTCTCTTATATGTTTTCAAATCTTGAAAGTAGAATCATTGAAGTTAGATAAGTTCTCTTGCTTCCTTGTTCCACTGGATTGTTTACCTTGAATGTTTATTTGTTTAAAAGTATTGACATTGATTAAATGGTGAGCCCTATCTCATGATTATTATCTTTTGCTTATCAATATTAAATATCTCCCTGTTCATAGGTATTTGACAAAATATTCTTAACTTCCCTTTGCCCTACCTTGGTTCCCAAACTTATTGTCCATTTCACCTCACACATAAACTTAAAATATCCATTAACTACACTAGATTTTCCCTATGGTGTACCCCGATTCGCTATCGAGATATCAATGACTTCATAGACTCCATTTCCCAATTGATTTGATAACCTCTCACTCCACCTATCCTACTTGATCATCTTACCCAACCCAAAACAAACCGACACTTAACAACTAGCCTAAAATCAATCATCCAAAGCGAACAAGTTCACATCCTTCGCATCATAGAGAGAGCCCTCTCTGAGTCCAGGAAGGCTAGGTCCTAGGACTCCAAATACTGGTCTAATGTTACCCTGTCATTTGGTGTACCAATCTGCCAAATCACAGGACACTAACATGTTAATACCATTCCTTAATGATTTTGAAACAGTCTATGGTGAGCCTTGGTATTGCACCAAGAGTGTTGCAACTCCCAAGGGCTAATAAACTCTATTTATCAACTCGGGGTTCGTACAAACTTAGAGGTGACAATGCTATATGCACAATAGATAGATTCCACACATGCCACCCTCAACTAGGTCTTCTAATCAATAGTGCTTGCAAGCCATTCCTTCTACTAAATTAGAGTGAAAACTAGATGTATAACTAATCCTAACTGAAAAAATGGAATGCTATCATTTTCAACTTGAAAATTCTATTAAAACAAATCATGAATAGGCAAAAGCTAACCTACTTTGCAGAAGGGAAATTACACTCTCTTGCAATCATCTATCTAGTTATCAAACCTAATTGCAGTAAAGGAACTACTTTCTCTTGCATAACCTATCAAACCATAAATAAATATTCTATCTATTATTTAACTAACTCACACTTGCATTTAAAACATTGATCTATAAATTATGTGATAAAATACTAATGATAGTTTCTTTGTGCAACAAGGAAAAGGAGGGTTTGGAGTGGCCTTGGAGTCTCTACTAGTCATGAAACCACAGCTAAGGGTCAATAACATCCTAAGCTAAGCTCAAATGGAAAAAATGATCAAAATTGGACCAAGAATGAGGACCTACAACTGTGCTACAGGAGCCCTGTATTGCTAAAGGAAGCCCTATAATGCTACAGGAAGGCTACCGAGAGGTTCAAGAGGTGAACAGGGTGGTTTGAAGGTGTGTGAAGGTGAATGAAAGTGAGGGAAAATGGTTTAAAGGTGAACAAAATCTCTATCCAAGATCAAAGCCCCTTGAGGGCCTGTTTTGCACTAGAAGAGATGTTATTGGTGTTCATGGAAAAATGACCTCATAATACATAATTTTGATGGAAAAATTTGAAGTTTGGAAGATAAATTTATGGATTCCATGGTGGAGGTGTTGAAGGTGACCTTTCCTACATATTCAAACAGCCCTGTAATCATCACATACATACATTAATTGATCATTGACAAAATGAAACAACTAGAAGTAGAAAATATGAGTCAAATTTAAAGATTATCTAATCTATGATGAAATTACGATATAATAAGAAAAATAACTTCTAAGCTACAACATCCATATGCATAACAAGACAACTACCATAACCATGTTTCCAATAAATCATAAACAAAAAAAAATTGGTTTGTGGTTCGAGGTCCTTTTACTCATGCTCCAATGAGAGAGATGAGGCAGAGGCTGCAATCACAGAGTTTAATGGATTATTCTTCTACTCATATGCAAGGAACTAAAAAAAACTCTCAAACTAAAAGAAAGATACAAGTACACAAGAGGAACCTAAGCCACTTGTTTGGCCCCAAACCCAAGAGCCTCAGCCCTTTGAAGCTAATTCAGTAATGAATCAAATAGAAACTTATAATTAGCATTGAATCAAGGTCTAATACATCACATAGCAGTCAAAACATAACAATTCCTGAGCTCAATAGCTACCTAACTGAAAACAAATATCAAATTCTAATGATATCTTCTACATGTTCATTTGTACAAGAGGGTAGCTACCAAAAACTCCCTAGAAAATAGGAATATTGTCTCTTGAAACTAGAGAATAATGGATCTTGACTCCTCATGACTTTCACTTGCTTGGATAACAATGACCTTGAGCCAATGAGAGATATCTTGATGTGATATTGGGTTGATTGAGGGATTTAAGGAGGTTGACAGCCCCTTACAATATCTCCTTGTTATCTACTCTGAGCCCCTACATAGACTCTTGTCTCAAAAATTGTTCCATTTCCTGCAATTCAACAATATTAGGCTATATTATATGACAAACATATTTCACCCTTATCACTAAGCATAATATGACAAAAAATGTAAATAAATAGGAGAAAGAGATAGTTCTAAAGCTAGAGGATGGAATTATGACCCTTTATAATGTACCTAATAATGAGCCTCATCATCACCCACAACTGAAATGGTTTCTCATTCTTTGAGAAACTCAGTCATCCATGTTCATCTCTCTCATGGCCCTGGTGGTATTCCTGCATCCCAAGGCAACTCATATGGGGTGCCCTCTAGAGGGTAGAATACTGCATTGTTTTTTGCTTCAATCCACTCTTTATGCTCATTAGATTGGTCTCTTCCTTCATACAATCCTAGTAGAAAAGGTGGACTGAGTGTTACACATCATTTTGTCACTGTCCCTGCAATCCCCATCTTGCCCATTGGAGGGTCATTTCTGTGACTAATAAGAAGTGTCATGCCTTGCAAATACCATCATTGCATCCCTTTACATGAGAGAAATATTCCTTCTATTGACAATTCCCTAAGTAGAGTTCAGAAACCCTTGTTTTTTCCTTGGCACAAGTATCCAGTTCTACCCTCACACCGATGGAGAAGATTAACACTGGGCCCCGCGCCAGTTGGCACTCTGTCCCAGTTAGACACCCGCACCGAGCTGTTTATGGAATTTTTTTTAAAAATAGACGCAGAGATTCCACTTCAACAACTTTGAGGATGAGTCATTAGGAGTGGTTGGACTGAATAACCACAGAATCCCTCCTTTAGTTTATGGCTTCCACCTCCCATGAGAACCTCCTAAAGGATAGGCCTCCCTTCCACCTTTGTAGGGATCCTAACCTCCTCCTTTTCCTCTATAAAAAGAAGCTATCTCTCCTTGCATAAGCTAGTTGAACATGGAGAATTGAATTACTAGATTTTAATTGTTGAAGAGATAGAACAAGAAGGAATTTAGTTGAGAGAGCTTAAGTCCATGCCCTCATCCCGTCTGAATCCCCTAATGAGTATCTGAGACGCGCTTTGGCTAAACCCCGCTGGAGGAGACTACGACGTCAAAGCTTTGGTTGTACCTCTTCCTTCTATCAATATATACGTGACTATTGTTTGGGTTCCCATTTTGTGTTATGTCGTTTGTTTAATGAAATATGCTTAGCCCTCTTTGACTGGTTAGTAATTACGAATGAAGTTATTATGTTGTATGTTGCTCTTGTTTATTGTTCTATGAGCAAGTATCCAAGCATGATTGCAGAAGGATTTTGACTTGTCGAGGCAGGAGCGAGATGCCACCACTACCACAGTTGTTCCGACAGCATTGGATTCTAGGTAGGTCGATCTACCATGTCCTCTTTCATTTTGTAATTAGGAACCTAAAATCTAGCATTTCTCTTTGTTTCTAGACCCACTCTAGGGCTAGAGGGATCGTATCTATTCTCAAAAAGGATTTACCTGCTTAAAAAATTTATGACTCCACTGGGGATCAGTGTGATTTTGTCGTTTTAACTTGTTTGGGGCGACTTTGGTCACTGGCTTGCTTGTTTACCTTTTTCAGGTTTGCTAGCTTGCTTGCTATCCCCTGTTCAACTCCAAAGTGTCAAGGTTGACCTCTTCTCATTGGATTTTCCTTTTTCCTATAGTTATCTAGCTTGGCACATTTTTTGTTTGAACAGTCATGCCGATTGGTGTAGGTTGCTTTTGGTGCAGTCGCGCCAACCGCTGTTTGGCGTAGAATACCGCCTCACAGTTGCGCCAACTCCTGTAGAATTAGGTTTACCCTTCTTGATGAGTTTTTTGGTCAGCTGTGCTTGACTCTGGGTTTATTTTTGTGTGTAATTAAGCCTTTGCGACTGTTTTGACTACTGTAGGATTGTTTTTCTCAGTCGTTTATCCATTTTCCTATCGGTGTAGATTAAGGCCTTAGGGTTTCTAAGTGTCTTTGTGCTTTGAGACTTCTGTTTGGAAATTAGGTCTCTTTGATTACTGTCAGTCTCATTCTTGGGTTGATTGCACTAATTTTTCTTGATCCTTTTGAGTGTTTGCTTTGGTTGGATGATAATTTTGTTTTCGATTGATTCTTCTCCTTGTTGCTCCAAGCATTGATCACATTGCTTGCTTTAGGTCATTTTGAAAACTTGCTTTTTGGTTGAAAGATTGCGGCATTAGTTTGAGTGCTTTCTTGTGTTTGTTTTGCATTGATTGAGTCATTCAATTTAGATTCCTACATTCGCAATACTCAGGCTAGTTTTTATTTTGTTTTTCATGTAATTAGTGCATTATATGCTTCATTTCATTGGAAAATAAAAAATATTTTGCACTCTTTCTTTGCATCAAAAGTGAAAACTTCTTTTGCATAACTAGTGCTTGTTAGTCTAGGAAAGAGTTTCGTTTTCAGTTGATTGCATTAGTGGATTTCTTCGCATATTTTCATTGTTTGCTATTGTTTAAAAGATTTCTATCCTTCTCGTAACTAGCATTCATTGAATTGAAGATGGTGTTCTATTGCATATAGCTTGCATCTAGGAAATTTGAGCTCCAAATTTAGTAGGGCCTTGAAACTAAAACATAATCCAAGATCAACTTTAAAATTCATTCAATTAACCTAAGGAAACATTGAAACCTAACGCGACATTTTTAGTGGTCTAGGCTAGAGACATGTTCCGATGTCTTAAAACCTAGTATTTGTCATTCACCATTTGGATTTAGACAACACTAGTATGGACTTGTGCTCCCCGTACCATCGAGTATATAAAGGGAGACCCCTCTAGGTTGCAATCCTTTTATCCATAGGAAGCCAAGTCTACTGCCTTGTAACCGTGATACACCAAACACAGCATTCGGGGAGACTACCTGCATGTACGTTAAGTCCTTAGTCATTTCTCTTTCATTTGATCACTAAGGTGTATATGGAAGTTCACGGAAACCTGGTACACCCTCTTGCTTAGAATTCATGAGTAGTCATTTTGATCTTTTCATGACTCCTTAAAAAGAGAAGAGATCATCGAGCACTTGTCCTTTCACGCTCATTTAAAATTGAAAGTGACTAGAGTCATCTTTTGCTTGTTTCTCAACTTGTAAAACATGAAACAATGAAATCTGGTTTCAGTGTCATAAAATTAATTACCTATAATCACACGCCCATTAAAAGTTTTGTTACTTGGCCTTTTTTTGTTTTCCTTAGTTTTTTTATCTTGGAGCCTTCGATTGGTTATCTATTTTCCTTCCTGTTTTGATATACAGTCAAAGTGGCGGAACCACCAATTTCGTCCTCCTCACTGCCTCCTAGTGGTGGTTCTTTTCCGGACGTTTCTTTTGAAACCCCTCAATCCACTAGGTCTGTTGAGTTTTCGCAGTCTATTCTCCCGTCCATCTTGCCTTTTGCTACCCGATCTCACTCTAGAGAGTCAATTGAGTTCAATTGGCCTCCTTTGGGTGCTTGGTCTGGTTTTTGGGAAGAAGGGTAATTCCCTCCTCTTACGTCGGGATCGCCATTTATAGCTGCTATGGTACCTCCTAGTCCCTGTAGTATTTTTGAAGAACTTACAACAGAATCAGATATGGATTCCTCCAATCCTGTTGGCAGTGAAGGAATGCTTGTTTCCACAGGAGAATATCAACTTTTTCCTGAAGATCTCCCTCGTGTGTCTATTTAGTCTTCTCCACCATTGGTGTCACTTCCGCTCGGATATAGGTCTTTGAGTCAGATTATGTCTGGTGTTGCATCCATAGCACAATCTAGCATGTCAACTCCTCCTCGGAGTTTGGTCCTCTCTTCGTTAGGACTGTCACCTTCAGCATCATATCCGTCGGTTATTGTTACATCTGTCCCAGTCCAACCTACTGTCTATGTGACTTCATATACACCAGCTGTTATGCCTCAATCGTCCAGATATTTTCACATTTGCAGGTCTATTGTTCTCTATCCTATGTGGTTTGTTAATCTCAGTCCGAGTAGATCACAATCTCGTGCCGTGGAGGCCGCACCTGCTTCTAGTTTTGTTTCCACTACCCCTGTGATTCATGGAGGCCTTAATTTTGAAGAGTGTATGTTGGTTGTTTAGCAGCAAAGCTCTCAGGGTTCCCAGCAGCCCCAGCCTCCTGGTAATCCTTGTTTTCATCACTATGATGATGTTGGTACCCCCGTTTATTCATTTCTGCATCATTATGATGAGTATGGTAATCCTGTCTATTTGCCTCGTATTGATCCTGATCAGGCTATTTATGATCCTTATCAGACTGTTACTCATCTTGGACCTACCTTACCTGTGCAACCCTCTAGCTTACAATGAAAACCCTCATCGAGACAACCTTTGCCTCTGTAGGGCTCTGTCATTGGTCGACAGGGACAACTTTCTGGTCCACAAGGCCAGCCTTTACAAGTTCAACCTTTGGTCCAACAAGGACAACCCTCTGGTCTGTCTGGTCAACCTCATAATCAACCAGGACCATCTTATGCTCCTAGGGGGAAAATCTATCCACCACAGGGACAACCTGTTACACCACAGCTGCAGCCACACGTTTAGTATGGCCAAAACTTTGTGCAACAAGGACAACCCTATGGTCCTCCTTCAGGTCAACCTGGTTATCAGGAACAACCTGGTCCATCGCAACCATTGGGCCAACCTTTCCCACAAGGGCAACCTGGTGGCCCTCAGTATCTAGTTCAACCAACTCAGCAGCCGGTTCAACCTGCTCCTCAGCCGGTTCCATCGGTTTCACAGCCAGTTCTACCTGTTTATCCAACTCAGCTAGGTCCACCTGCTTAGCAGCCCACTCAACCTACTCAGCAAGGTCTGCCTGCTCAACCACAAGGCGTTTATTATCCTCAAGGTCAATATTAGCCGGTATATAGTGCGCCCCAAGGTTTTTACCCTCAAAATCAACCTGAAAGCCATGCTTACATTCCGCAAGAGAATCCTTACGTTGCTCAGCAGGGATCTCAATGGTCCACTCGAACTCAATATCTTGGTCCCCAACCCCAGTATCAACAGAATTATCCTACTTCTAACCCCTATGGTCAGAATCCTCCGGGATAGAATATCTGGGGGCATAATTTCTCTCGAACTGGGTGGAATGTGAACACGGGTCCTTATCAAAGCCCTCCCATGAATTTCAATTCTCAGTTACCATTTCTTGCTACGTTGGAGTTACCAGATGTGTCAAAGTTAATGAAAGATATTATTCTTCATAACCCGTACTGGCCTCCGGTTCCGACCAATATTCCTGGTGATTGTCCTAAGTTTGCGGGCAATTCTGGCGAAGACCCCCAAGTGCATGTTATGACTTACCACTTGTGGTGTTCCTCTAACTCTTCGGTTGACGATTCTATTCAGATCCGTATTTTCCAACGAACTCTTACTAGTGCCACTGCAAAGTGGTACATTGAGCTGTCTTGAGGCATCTTCGAAGGTTTAAACTCTTTATTCATGGCATTCCTTATGCATTTTCAGTTACCGATCCAGTATGAGACTGGGATGCATCTCCTCACTTCATTGAAACAGGACCGAGCTACTCATATCTCGGATCATATTCATGAGTGGAGGTGTCATCATCACATGATCAAGTTTGATATTCTTGATCAGCTTCTGACTCATTGGCTCACCACCTCCTTTATCAATCAGATTGCGAAAGAAATAGCAATGGGGGCATGTGTGACCGAGGAACAAGCCATTGCTTACGCCCAGTACCTTGATCTCGTGTACTCTTAGTCTGGCGCATTGTATGACATCTTGCCTAATGCTCCTCGACCTGGAACTTCTAAACCACCAACGACTCCATCCGTTGATGGTATTATTGGTTATGTATCTCAAACTTCTCAGAAGTCTTCTTCATCAAACTCTGGGAAGCAGAAATCTACTTCTTCCAACAAAGTTGCTTCTTAATCCACCTCGAATTCTGGAAAACCTGCAGAAGTTAATGTTGTTCAGGCCAATCTGGTGGATAATGCTTCTAAAGGTAAGAAAAAGTGTAAAGGTAAGGCCAAAGTTGATACCCCAAAACAGGATCCTCAGAAACCTCGTGCTGGTGATGGTTCTCAACGCAAGCCGAAGTACCCTTGTTTGATTTGTGATGATGAGCACTTCACCAAGGCCTGTCCTCGACGGTCTGAAGTGAGCTGAATGCTCAAAGGCACCCAGGGAGCTCTGGTCATTCTTAGAGAACCTTTCCCATCTCAGCAAACCCAGATGGTAGAGAAACCTCATTCCTCTGCCCTATTTGGCTCTCAGGTATTCATGATGAATGGTTTTGCACCTGTTTCTATTTCTACTCGATCAAAATATTATACTGGATCACGTCAGGAAGCAGGGGAGGATATCGCTGATGGTCCTCCTCCTCCACCTGTTTCTGGCCCTCTTGAGATTGAAAGGCATAGTGCTGAATCCGTTGTACGGCCACCTTCCAAAGTTGTACTCCGCAAGTCTTCTTACAATCCCAACGCCCGTGCCGCTCACCATTACAGTATTGTTGAGGATTTGGCTCAGGTGCCATCTGCGATGTCCGCTTTAGAAGTACTTCAGATTTTTCCATCTCAACGGAAGGCTTTGTTGTCTGTGATTAGAGGGATTGATCCTGCTAATACTAGCATTCTCGCTTTCGATTTAGAGAATTTCATCCCGCGAATTCCGCATCAGATTGTGCTTATTATCCAAGTTGGTATTAATGGTCTGAATATTCATTGGGCGCTTCTAGACGAGGGTGCGTCTACATGTGTCATGTCATCTGCTTGTTGGAAAGCCATTGGTTCTCCAGCTCTGACTTCCTCGCCAAATGCCCTTGAAGCATTTGATGGAAGGGAATCTAAACCTCTTGGTGTTCTCGCTAGTTTTCCGATGACATTGGAAGGGAAGAAAGTCAATGTAGAGGTTGAAGTAGTTGACGCTAAGCTCAATTACAATCTTCTCCTTGGACGCAGTTGGAATCACACCATGCTATGTGTTTCGTCCACTCTCTTTTGTGTTTTTAAATTCCCGCACAAAGGAAAGGTTGTTACTGTTGATCAATTGTATTTTTTCACTTCTTCTTCTGAGAACAACCTTCTATATGTGGATCAGATTCCTACTCCCTACGAGAGCATAGGGGTGGGTCTTTTCAAAGATCCTACCCTCAAGGGTATTTTTCCCCTTCCTTCTCCAAACACTGTTTAGGTCAACATGATCTCTCGGTCTGATGACCCATGGATTATCCCTTCGCCTGTACAGATAGATTATTTTGGAGATTCAATGTCATTGAGTCCGATTGAGATTGACTATTGTGAACTCATAGTGGCCTCGGACACTTCTTCCTCTGATTATGCTCCTTTGATCATGTCTCTTGACATTTATTCTCAATCCCCCTGGCTTGGTGATTTGGCTTCGCCTGATCCTTTGAAAGAAGTGTTTCCCTCCGATGAAGCCATCATGGAAACCATGTCTCTCGAAGATCTGTCGTGGGATGCTAGTCATCATCATTCCTCGTTTATGCCTAGTCTTGGGGCCATGTCTACATGTCTTGAGTGATTTTCATCTCAGGTTCCTTCTCCTCCGCTTCAAACGCCTATTCTGACACATGAATTTTTTTCAGAAGGTAACTTGAGTAACATTACACAGACGATGCCTATTGACATTTTCGTTTAACCGAGAATCATTGATAACATCCATATTGGGGTCACTTGTTCTTCAGATGAAGTACAACTTTACACTAGCCTTTTCCGTGAGTTCTGTGATGTCTTTGCATGGTCCTACGATGAAATTCCCGGCATTGATCCTCGTATAGTGGTGCATGAAATTCCTACTAACCCCAGTTCGAAACCTGTTCGCCAGCGTCTTCGCCTGGTGCACCCTAGGAAATTTGTTGCCATTAAGGGTGAAGTCGTAAAGCTTCTCAAAGATGGTTTCATTTATCCGATTCCATTGACAGAATTAGTCTCTAATATTGTTCCTGTGGATAAGAAACATGGAACAATTCAGGTCTGTGTTGATTATCGTGATATCAATCGAGCTTGTCCCAAGGATAATTATCCTACTCCCTTTATTGATCAAATCATTGATGACTGTGTCGGGAGCGAGATTTTTTCCCTCGTGGATGGTTTTTCTGGTTATAATCAGATTAACATTCTCTCGACTGATCAACACAAGACTGCCTTCATCTATCCTTAGGGTACCTTCGCATATAAAAAGCTCCCTTTTGGATTGAAGAATTCTAGGCCCACATTTCAATGAGCAATTTCATATGCTTTTCATAATATTCATCACATCGTTCAGCCTTATCTGGATGACCTTCCGGCTCATTCAACTAAGCGAAAGGATCCTGACCATCTTCTTCAGATTTTTCTTCGTTGTCAACGCTACAACATTTGGCTTATTCCACACAAGTGCGTCTTCTAAATTGATTCCAGTAGACTCTTGGGGTTTATCGTGTCTAAAGATGGAATTTTCCTTGATCCTTTTAAGGTTGAGGCTATTATAAATCTCCCCTCTCCCTCCTCATTGCATCAGTTTTAGAGTTTACAAGGGAAGGATAATTTTCTATGTTGTTTCATACCTAACTATGCAGAAGTGGCTAAAGGATTCACATGATTATTAAAGCAGGGCATCCCATTATGTTGGGATGAGATTGCTCAAAAATATTTTGATGCGTTGAAGACATTGCTTGTCAATGCTCCTCTGTTGCGTCCTCCAAATTATCATCGTGATTTTTCCCTCTATTTATCTGCCGCTTTCAGCACGATTTCCATGGTTTTGGTACAAGACGATGATGATGATCACGAGCATGTTATCTATTAATTGTCTCGAAACCTTCTCGATCCTAAAACACACTATGCACATGTTGAGAAGTTAGCGTTGGTTGCGGTTCAGGCCATTCAACGTTTTTATCATTACATTATTTTGCGCACTGTGACTGTGATTTTTGATTGCAACCCAATGACTTACATATTGTCTCGACAATTGCTGGGGGGCAAATAATCAAAGTGGATTGTTATACTCCAAGAGTTCGATTTGGAATTTATTGCTGCCAAGTCGAAGAAATCATTTGTCTTTGCTGATTTTATATGTTCCCTCCCTTCTGACTCTGCTCCCTCTCGTTCTAAGGAATACATTCCAGACGATTCACTTTTCTTGATTAGCACCCTCGATCCCTTGTACAGTGATATCATCATCTATCTCCAGACTTCTACCTTCATATCTGAGTTGACGAAGGATGCCTGTTGATGCATTCGACATCAGGCGCAACCTTATCGTATAGTTGGAGATATGCTCTATCGTGTCGGAGTCAATTCCATTCTCCGCTAATGTTTGACTCTCTAGGAAGCTGAGAAAGCCCTGAATGACTGTCACAGTGGTGCCTGTGGCAGTCACATGTCTAGTTATGCTACTGCACAAAATATTTGTTGTGCTGGTTATTTTTGGCCTTCTATCTTCAAGGACTGCATTGTCGTAGTTCGTAAATGTCATGATTGTCAGATCTACCAACGCAAGATGCGTGTGTTGCCTATACCTCTTCATCTTGTCATTACCGTTGGTCCCTTTGCGAAGTGGGGCATCGATTTTATGACATGTAACCCTCACTCAGCCGGGGGGCATGCTTATATTATCGTAGCCATGGACTACTTCACCAAATGGGCCAAAGAGATGCCTACACTTGCCGCTAACGGTAAGAAAAATTCTCAATTCATATTTGATCACATCATTGTTAGGTTTGGCGTCCCTCAAGCCATTGTTACTAATCATGGCTCCCATTTTCGGCATTATATGGTGGTGGAGTTGACTTCTAAGTTGGGTCTACGTCACAACAGCTCAATGTTGTACTGCCCTCAGGCCAATGGCCAGGTTGAAGCTGTGAAAAAATTTCTTTTCACCATGCTTCAACGTACGATTGGGATCCACAAATCCAATTGGCATCTCAAGTTATTTTCGGCTCTTTGGGCGTATCGAACCTTAGTTAATAATGCAACCAGATTTACTCCTTTCCATTTGGTTTACAGTCTAGAAGCTACTCTTCTGATTGAATGTGAAATACCTTCGCTCAAGTTGGCTATTGAAATACTACCGAACACTTCGCTAGAAGAAGAGCATCTCCTTTATTTAGAAAGGTTGGATGAAACACGCTGCTTTGCTGCTCTGGTTATTGAAGCACAGAAGAAGCGGGTCAAAGCTCCTTTTTACCAATCGGTTTCCCCACGTTCCTTCGTTGAAGGAGATCTCGTCCTCCTGTATGACCAAAGCTCATGACAAGATGGGGGCAGGCAAATTTCAATCTATGTGGCATGGGCCCTACATTATTAAACGTGTGTTGCAGAATGGCTCTTATGAACTCATTGATTATGAAGGTCATCCTCTGAAACAACCCAGAAATGGGTTGTATCTCAAAAAATATGATGCGTTAGTCATTCATGCATGATTTGTGTACATAGGTGTTGTTTTCATTGTTGTACATGTTTTCGTTTGGTGTGCTTTCTGAGCGTTTTTCCAACTTATTGGGTCTTGCTTATTGTGCAAATGTTTATTACCCCTTATGTCAGTTTCGTAGATGGTGCTTCCCGTAGTACCAGGAATTTGTCTTCAGCAGCCTGGATAATTTATGATCCTACTGGTGAGTTGATAGATCTGCAGGGTATTTGTCTAGGAAGAACTACAAACAATGTCACTGAATCTAGTGTTGTCATTGAACTATTAACTGAGGCGATCAACCTCGGCATACGCGCATTGCTTGTAAATCTAGACTCACAGCTTGTCGTTCTTCAACTCAATGGTCATTATTCGGTTAGAAATCTGTACATTCTAAGATTGTATTTACGTATTTGTTTGCTAGAAAGACATTTTGATTTTATTACATATCAACGTATTCCTAAACGAATGAATGCATTAACTGATATAGTGGCCAACATTGTATTAGATAGACATTTGTGTAATTTGTAAAATCATCATCATATGTAAAATATCCATGTAGGAATATATATATATATATATATATATATATCGAATTTTTGCATCAGTGTGCATCATAAATTCAAAAAATATGTGTGTTTATGTTACATCCTGAGACATCATGTCTCTCAAATATTCAGATAAAATCCTAGGTGTCTAATCGGCATGATGCTCATGGTAGCACGTCACTGCCCGTATGAGCTGCCTCAGCAAATGGTGAATTCGACTGGGCACCCCTACGGTATGTCTCTGGTAGGCACGAGGAACATCGTCGAATCGTGCATAGTCCAGGACTCCATGTGTGATTCCCTCCAGATTGTGCACGATCTCATCTTCGTCGCCTCCCTCGCCATGAGGGTCAAAATCGCGAGGTATTCGCCTCGCTATCAGTGACATACCTGCGGTTCTCTCTGGGCCAACATCTGCAAACACATGGATTTAATGTCAGAACATACATAATTTAAAAAATTATATATATATATATATATATATATATATATATATATATATATATTCGTAACACTCATGAAAATTAAAAATGAGTCTTACCCAAATATTCATCCCAATCCTCTCCTTCCAGGAGTGGGAGGTCCGGATCACCAGTGAAATATGTACCAGAGTAGGGCCAGTCCTCCACGACAATCAACTGTCGGCAGAGCCAATCAAATAATTTTGGTCTCCAGGACATCTGTTGACCGGCCCCTGCCCTTGGCATCACAGCTGCCCATCGGGCCATCTGTGGCTCCCTCGCTGGTGGTGTCGAGACTATGACCTCCTACCATTGAAATATTGGTAGTCGTTCCAAGAAGAACGATACCAGGATAGACCCATAAAAAATTCCTTCAATTTGGTCTTCTTGCATTTTTTTAGCTGGCGTTTCATGTTTATTGTCACAGCCTATGCCCAGTTGTAGATGGTCGGCAACAAGCAGTCTACAGCAAGAAGCAACTGTGTCTTTGTTGCTTCGTGTGGTGCTTGCAATCCCGTAGCTCCTGTGATGGTATGTAGCTCTACTTTTAGTGCCAAATCTGGGATAGTCTCAATATCAACTTTCCCACTTCCTGATCTTGTAACAACCCGTTCCCAAGTTATACACAATGATATTAGAGTGTGTATGGTATAGGCATTTGATAGCTACACCTGCCTATCTCGCACACATCGCACTAGTACACCTAACTACTAATATCAAGATTACCCGAGTTAGAGATTAATATTATGATTCCAGATTAATATTCATATTAATTAAGTATACATTATATGAAAAGGACTAATTAAAAAAATAGAAAATAAACTTAATTTAATTAAAATATATATACATAGTTAAGTTAAATATGCCAACATAAGCCTTAATCATAAAGGTACCTCTAAATTCAAGCCGTATACTCCTAAACAGATTGGATAACCATAAAGATCACACCTCCTCTTTAATAACAATCACATCTCCTTAAATTACATTCGTACCTTCCTTTAAGAAGACCTTATCTTGATGGAGAAGAGGCGGTGGGGTAGGCTGTATGGCGGTGGAGAAATTTATATAAGAAAGTTGATTCGAAGGAGGGAAGGGGTCTGGTGAACTTGGGCTGATTACCAAGTGATATTATGATAATAAAGGATTTGTGCTGAGAGGGAGTCTCTGTTTTTCTTGGAAATCTAAGCACGGGGGAAGAGGAGACATCCTCTGGGTCTGGGATTGTTCCTGGATTGGCTGGGAGGATTTGATTGTTCCGGTGAACTATTCAACTTTCCACAGCATCACAGGAGGAGAACTACCATTAAAATCATCAGTTGTACTCCAGGTATTTTCCCATGTTTCGATTAGTTCCTTATGAAAAAATGAAATTTCATTAGTGATCTGCATCAAATCGTATTACTGCTGACTTATATTTATATATGTTTAGATTCATTTGTGCTGAAAGGATGTCTTAGAATGTATTCATTAAAAGGCTGATAACTGTAGTAGTGATTACCCTGTTGATTGATTTAGCTAAGTCCCTCTCCAGCAAAACTCTGAAATTAAGTGTAAAATTTAGGAAATTAAAACACAGGGTTTCTACATATGGTATCAGAGGGGTGCTTCAAACCCTTTTCCGACCTTAGAGGCTCATTAAATTTTGTTTCCAAGCTTCTGCATGTTTAAACCAGTCTATGACTGTCAATATACCACTTCACTGCCCCTACTTCTCAGCAATCGATTCTTGCAATCAAGCAAATGTTGTCACTGCAAACACAAGGTCATCATAAGCTTTTCTTGCTTAAACGATCAAACCTTAGTAGCACAAGCAACTCTTCCAACTACAAATCCATATCTTAACAACGTACACCTCTCGACTGTCAAGCTCTAGCAACTCTCAGTGATCTGAAACGCCAACAAGCTCTATTCAGCATTCTATCCTTTGTCTCAATATATGCATCAAACCTTGGTTGGTGCAACCTTTGGCGCAGGCCTCGAACCCTGGGTCACGTATGTTCTGGCAAAGCAATAGCTTCCAGACCCTGCAAATAATGCTCAACATGATGGCAAGCCCCAAACGCAAACCTTATTTGTATCAACTCTGCTCAATATATAATACTCAAAATATCTTACTGACATATTAGCAATGTATTCATCAGTCGTACAACGAGATAATACCCCTTGCAGCGATCATTACCGTTCCATATAAATTGCAGAGATAAATCGCAAAGTCAGTAAGCATGTCTTAAGCATGAATGAGAGTGTTGCATTTCTTCCCATAAGTTAGCATATCATTCCATATAGAGAGGTTTGTGTATCATTAGAAAGATGGATTTAAATATCAACGAATCATCACATACAGAATTAATCCTATGCGAACCATTAATCCTTATCGAAATTGAATAACGTGGCATATCAAATATTAATAATTTGACAACAAATTATACAGGTGACGGTGGAGCATGTTGTTTGCGTGGTACATTGAACAGGTTGCAAAAGTTTTGATACGGTGGAGCCGTCGGCACATATTTTTACAATTGGCATTGTTTTTTTTTCACAAAGCCCGTGGGAATTCAAGACGGGCAGATTAAATTCATATGCGTGGATTTTGGGGGAAGCAGGATTTGATCCTACGACCTCCCTTTAACCATTTCATTAACTCGCCATTCCACCAATCGGACGGGATTGGAACCCCGATCGGGGCTCCACCAGTGAGGCGGCCAATGAAATTTAAAAAAAAAAAATATTAAACTTCGTAATATAACCTATAGTCGAAGAGCACATTATATAAAGGTTTAAATCTATTGCAAAAGACATGTCTGAGGGGCGGGGTCGAGGCTTAACCCCATGACCTCTGCTTCTCCACCGCGCTCGATAACCTATAGCGTGGGTACAGTAACAGGATAATAGTTGGGCAATTATTTGGTGCGATTTTTTTCTGTTGTGGCCGACGACGACCGCCTGACATGGCTCAGGACGTGATTGTTGATACATGAAAGTTGAATTAGATATATATGTGTTTTATTTCAGTTATATTTTATTTTATTTAAATATATAAAAATTTTATCTAGCACATAAAGTGATTGCCAATAATTGAAAGTTGGAGTAAGATATATATTGGTGTTATATTTCATTTATATTATGCTTCATTTAAAAATATAAAATTTAATTATATGGCACTTGACTTGATTATGGGTAGTCGAAAAGTTGGAATTATATACATAAATTTATATTATATTTCATTTAATATATAAAATTTAATTATATAGCACATGACGTGATTATGGATAATTAAAAGTTGAAATTATATATATATATTTATATTACATTACAATTATTTAGAATTTACTAAAAAAAAAGATAATAATAATAATAATTATATGGCCTATAATTTAATTTAATTAAATAAAGTATGGCATATAAGAGTTTGAAGCGGATATTTTATGGGCATCTAAACTAAGGTGACAAAACCTTATAATATAACATTAAATAAGGATTGAATGATCGCATCGTATGTTGTGATAGTATGGGCATTGTGATGCATTAAAACTATAGTTAAAAACAGTTTAAAATACCTAACTAGATGATTCACGTCGAGTTGGGATTAAATAACTTTACATATGGAAAGTTATGAGTTAAGCTTTTTTATGTATGATGTAAAAGTTTAAATGCTTTCACAGTTAAAAGGGGTATAATAAAGGTATTTTGTTTATATGCATAATAATTAATTATAAAATGTGAGGAATCAAAAATTGATTAACACTATTTACAAATTAAGTTTGAGTCATTTCAAAAATAATTGAAATTTTACTCTCATTTATTTTGTTACGCAGACAGGGAGACTCACAAGGGTAAAGAAAATCAATATTCAAGTGTTAGTTTTAGTCATAAGTAGTTGAAATCAATAAATCCCTTCTATCACTGCATCTAGGACTAAAACATTCTAGACAAGTTTTACAGACTAACACTATGATCTATGAAGACCCCTGCATTTCACTCTAGAGTTAGTACGCATAAAATACCCTGCATAGGACAAGGAGGTCGCGTTGCCACCCTCCTTGACCTCGGTACCAGTAAGACCTGCTTGCAGGTAAAATAGCAAAAGAACTATACCCGTATGCCAGCTCCAATCTTACCAAAATTATATTTTGTCAGTCTGAAAATTTACCCACTTCTCATGAATTTATTATGTATTTCAGGAAAAATTACCATGTTTAACACGTACCAAAGGCAGCAGCACCAACAAAATTCATTGTCGCCACCTCCACCTTCACCATCGCCATCACCACCATCAAGATTGCCGTCAGCACCTGTTGCTCCACCCGATATCACTACTGTGATGAGCTCATTAGAAGCCATTTTGGAAACGTTCAAAGGGTCGCAGTCGACCAGGAACACGGAGGAACGACGTCATCCAGAGGAAAGACATTCATAAAAGCCTAAGGATTTTGATGAAAAACCTCACAGAGAAGATATTTCACGGGAACTGCAAAATATTAAACTCCTGGAGATCTTTGGAGGACGAGCTGGAGAGCATGCCGAAGCATGGTTGGAAGGGATGATCAGATGCTTCACACTAGGAGAGTATTATTCAACTTCTAAAACAAAGATCACTGTATTCCAACTCAGGGGGAATGCTCTGATTTGGTGGGGAAATATGGAAAAACAACTGCATCTCACTTCAGATACCATTCCTTGGGAGTTGTTTGCGAACCAATTCCGTGTGAAATACTTGCCACCTTTCTTTTAAGAGCAGCAAGCCGGAGCCTTCCATACTCTAACCCAAGGTGGTAAAACCGTGGAAGAATACGAGATAAAGTTCATGGAACTGGTGAAATATGTTCCTTATCTAGACATGGATGAATGCCAGGCCGAGCGTTTCGTATTTGGATTAAATCCTCGGATCAGAACCATGGTAAGAATGTGGAAGCCACCGACGGTGGCAGAGGCGGTTGAATGTGCTCATTATGCAGAAGAACATCTAAGGATAAAAATGGATTTCAGGCCAGCTAAACCAATACCGCAGGCATTTACGTGAAGGACTCCCGAAATTTCTTCCAAGGAAATAACTCGAGACCACCTCCTTATGGTAACAAGTTTACCCAAGAGGAGCGGGGGCAGGAACTCCCAGGACCATAAACGCAATGGCTTCCGAGTCCTCAAACATCAGTGCTTGGAGGTCTCGAGGGAAAGGTAATCGAGGAAGGAATGGGAGAGGAAGCGGTGCCAGGGGATAGAACTCTTGGTCTGGAAATTCTCAATCAGACTCAAAGGGACCAACCCGGGTGGAATGTTTGGGGTGTGGAGGACCTCATCTTCGGCGTGATTGTCTAGAGAACTCTCGGCGAACAGGAAAAGAACCATCATCAGATGCCCAAAGCAATCATAGAATCCATGCTGTCGTCAACAACAACCAAGCAGCACATCAATCCACTGTAGTGGAATCTTCAGGTACAATCAACGGAATAAAACTCAAAATCTTATTTGACACTAGAGCTACTGATAGTTTTATTTCATCTTATGCATTGAATAAATGCAGGTTGGCAGCTTGCAAGCAAAACGATTTTGGACAGGTAGAAATGGCTTCAGGAGAATTTCAAGCCGTATATTTAAGTGTTGAAGAGTGTAAAGTTAACCTAGGGATTTGTTTGACAAAACTATAAGTATATGTCACGGCCCTAGGAACTTACGACCTGGTGATAGGAATGGATTGGTTAGAGTCTCATCGAGCATGGGTAGATTGTTCCAGGAAAACAATACTTTGCGTAAATGATGTGGGTGAGACAATCCAAATTCAAGGTATTAAGAGAAAATTATCCTTGCGTTTCATCTCAGCCATGCAAATGAAGCAATTCTTAAGAAAGGGTTGTCAAGTGTATGTTGTTCAAGAGGTAAGCAATGAAAAAGGGCCTTCCTTAGATCAGTATCCGATTCTATCAGAATTTCTGGATGTTTTTCCAAAGGAATTACCTGCACTACCTCCTCGGAGAGAGCTAGACCTCACCATTGAATTGAAACCTGGTACGGAACCTATATCTAAAACTCCTTACCGAATGACTGCCCCGGAACTTCAAGAATTGCAAATACAGTTGAAAGAACTGTTAGATGTAGGGCACATTCGACCCAGTGTTTCACCATGGGGTGCTCCTGTAATATTTGTCAAGAAGAAAGATGGTTCATTACGACTATGTGTGGACTATCAATATTTGAACCAGGCCATGGTAAAGAATAGGTATCCAATGCCTCACATTGACGACCTTTTCGATCAAATGAAGAGAGCTACAGTATTTTCAAAGATAGATCTGTGATCGGGTTATCATCAACTCAGGATTAGCGAGAGCGATATTTCTAAGACTGCATTCCGAACTCGTTTCGGGCATTATGAATTCATTGTGGTGCCATTTGGGTTGACCAATGCACCTGCAGTCTTCATGAACCTTATGAATAGCGTTCTCCACAAATATCTCGACAAATTTGTACAAGTTTTTCTGGACGATATTCTCGTTTACTCTAAGAATTAGAAGGAGCATGAAGAGCATCTTTGGATAGTGTTATCTTGTCTCAGAGAGCACAAGTTATATGGAAAATTATCAAAATGTGCTTTCTTTCAGAAGGAATCCATTACTTAGGTCATATCATATCAGGCGAAGGAATCTCTGTAGATTCTGAAAAGGTAAATACAATCAGGGAGTGGCCGATACCTAAGAATGCACATGAAGTGCGTAGTTTTATGGGTTTAGCAAGTTACTACCGAAGGTTTGTGGAGGGATTTTCCAAAATTGCAAAGCCGATCACAAACCTCCAGCGCAAAGTATGAGTGGACTGAGGAGTGTGATAAAGCTTTTTCTGAACTTAAACGATTATTGACTAGTGCACCGATTTTGCGAGTACCGGATATGGATAAAGATTTTACTGTGTGTACCGACGCATCTAAGCAAGGGTTAGGCGCAGTATTAATGCAGGAAGGAGGCGTAATAGCATATGCTTCGAGAAAATTAAAAACCCATGAAGAACTTTATGCTACGCATGATTTGGAGTTAGCCGCGGTGGTCTTAGCTTTAAAGATGTGGAGACATTACTTGGTGGGGAGAAACTTTGTGCTTAAGAGTGACCACCAAAGTTTGCAGTATTTATTCACCCAGAGAGACTTAAATGCAAGACAAAGACGATGGAGTGAACTCCTAAGCGAATACGATTTTGTGATTTCATATATAAAAGGGAAGGAGAATGTTGTAGCAGATGCTTTAAGTAGAAGACCTCAAATATTCTCCCTCGTACCTATCAAGGTGAACTTAAGAGATCAAGTGCATGCACATCTTGTAAGAGATAGTTGGTACTTAGAAGTAAGGTCAGGGCTCAAAAGCAACCATTCACAGGAACCTAAATTCGAAGGATATGATCTGGAAGAGGACGGAATTGTACGATTTCACGGAAGGATGTATATACCAGATAGTGGGGATCTCCAAAACACCATCTTGAAGGAAGCACATCGGGAAGTATATTGTGCACATCCTGGGGTAAAGAAGATGTATGTTGACACTAAGAGACTCTTCTTCTGGTCAGGCATGAAAAATGACATTATCCAATTTGTCGCTAGGTGTCTTGAATGTCAGCAGGTAAAAGCTGATCATCGTCACCCAACAGGTCTCTTACAACCTCACGACATCCCTATGACCAAATGGGAGATAATTTATATGGATTTTATCGTTGGGCTGCCTCTTACGCAACAAAAGCATAATGCCATTCTGGTTGTGGTGGATAGATTAACAAAAAGCGCCCATTTCATGCCAGTAAGAGAGACTTATGAAGTAGTTGATGTAGCTTGGGTATTCATAAATGAAATCATCAGATTTCATGGAGTACCTAAGAAAATCATATCCGACTAAGATCCTCAGTTCACATCAAGGTTCTGGAATTGTATGCAGTCGGCCTTGGGAACTCAGTTAAATTTAAGTACGGCATATCATCCTGAGACCGATGGACAGAGAGAAAGGGTAAATCAAGTACTCGAGGATATGCTAAGGATGTATGTTATGGACCAACAGGCACGCTCGGAAAAGTACTTACCCTTGGTAGAATTTGCTTACAACAATAGCTATCACAGTTCAATCGGGATGCCGCCATTTGACGCATTATACGGAAGACCCTGTAGAACGTCGTTGAGTTGGGACAGGCTAGAATATCGAATAATCGTCAGACCAGAATTGATCCAGGAGACAGAGGATCAGGTAAAACTGATTAGGAAACGATTGAAAGAGGCACAATATAAAAAGGTTAAGTTATGCTGATGCTCATAAGATAGATAGAAGCTATATAGTGGGAGATCAGGTTTTCATCTGTATCAGACCAAATAAAAGCACCATTCAGTTTGGGAGGGGGACAAAATTATCCCCCCAGTTTATACGACCATTTGAAGTCCTGGAAAAAGTTGGACATGTCGCTTATCGTCTTTCACTGCCACCCCACCTGCACAAAATTCATAATGTATTTCATGTATCTGCCTTATGAAATTATATTGCTGATAAATCTCATGGCCTTCAATGGAAGGAACTGCAGGTATCGGACGAGGGAACCCTAACGGTCGAACCATTACGTATTCTGGAACGTAGGGTTCGACAACTCAGGAACCGCCGGATAAACCAAGTTAAAGTCCAGTGGGACAAGTATAGTCCTGGATTAGCGACTTGGGAGGATGCTGAGACTTTCTGCCAAAATTACCCCAGCTTATGCTAAATTTTGAGAACTGGAAACTTTATATGTATATATGACTGCTCAAATTTTGATACTTGAAATTTGAAATACTACGTAAAAATGAGTTTTTACTTTGCCAGTACATGGATACCCATAAAGATAGAATGCTACTTCACTCTAGTGATACAGGATATATGTTGTTTGTTTAAATTTACTAGTGCATGGATACCCATTAAGATAGAATGCTACTTCACTCTAGTGATATAGGATATATGCTCGTTGTTTAAATTTACTGGTGCATGGATACCGATATGCGATATGTCATTTAAATTAACATTGCAAGAATATGAAATCATAGATTACACATTATAGATGAAATTATCTATTGATGAATTTCATTACACTTCAAATTTGATTAAAAGAAAGGAAATAGAAGAGTAACTACATTTTGAATATGAAAAGTGAATCATATTGGTATACAGATTGAAAATGGTTAAAACAATGCATCATAGATAGAACATGTATGAACTAAACAGAAGCAGTATTTGAAATGAGAAATTTTATTGGACATATTGATACCTATGTGAACAATTTTTTTTATTTATTATATATAAGTTCTAGGATCAATATCATAAATATCAAATTATTTTGAATATGTAGAGATTGTTATATGGGTAACAATTGGTTATGAAAAATATAGATGCATATGTTGTAATATGTGTACGAGTGTTTACATTGCTGATTATGTACCAGTGATTACCATGCAGAAAAACAGATTACCAAAGCAATCTACGTGATGACAGATTTCCAAGAACAGTTGAGACTCCATGAGATCCCACGATAGGGTGTTGACCCTGGTCCTACTGGGAGGGTTGGAGGTGTTGCGCACCGTTTATCCTCCAATACCTGGAGTCATGGGAGGACTGTGCGAGTCATGCTCTCCTAGACATGTGATGATGACTGTCGGATGCCTACAAGCATGTCAGGTCGATGTAATCAACACTGACATCCTTAAGGTCTATGAATGGATCAGTAAAACTGATGCCATGGCATATTCCTGTAGAGGACGGATAGGATGGGAGTGGAAGAGATTAGGAAAGATAGGATGATTTTAGAATAGTTTGGTGATGCAGTTGAGATGGGAAGTAACAATTAAATTACAGATACATACTTATTCAAACAGAAATTCAAATCTTAAAATTACAAGCATTCTACAATCACCCTAATCCAAAAAAACACAATATTGATATGAGTATATGAAACCCTGAACTTCGAGGCGAAGTTTTTTGAAGGGAGGAAGTATGTAACAACGCGTTCTCGAGTTATACACAATGATATTAGTGTGTGTACGGTATAGGAATTTGATAGCTACACCTGCTTATCTCGCACACATTGCACTAGTACACCTAACTACTAATATCAATATTACCTGAGTTAGAGATTAATATTATGATTCCAGATTAATATTCATATTAATTAAGTATACATTATATGAAAAGGACTAATAAAAAAATAGAAAATAAACTTAATTTAATTAAAATATATATACATAGTTAAGTTAAATATGCCAACATAAGCCTTAATCATAAAGGTACTCTAAATTCAAGTCGTATACTCCTAAACAGATTGGATAACCATAAATATCACACCTCCTCTTTAATAACAATCACATCTCCTTAAATGACATCCGTAGCTTCCTTTAAGAAGACCTTATCTTGATGGAGAAGAGGCGGTGGGGTAGGATGTATGGCGGTGGAGAAATTTATATAAGAAAGTTGATTCGAAGGAGGGAAGGGGTTTGGTGAACTTGGGCTGATTACCAAGTGATATTATGATAAGAAAGGATTTGTGCTGAGAGGGAGTCTCTGTTTTTCTTGGAAATCTGGGCACGGGGGCAGAGGAGACATCCTTTGGGTCTGGTATTGTTCCTTGATTGGCTAGGAGGATTTGATTGTTTCGGTGAACTGTTCAACTGTCCACAGCATCACAGGAGGAGAACCACCATTTAAATCATCAGTTGTACTCCAGGTATTTTCCCATGTTTCGATTAGTTCCTTATGAAAAAATGAAATTTCATTACTGATCTGCATCAAATCATATTACTGCTGACTTATATTTATATATGTTTAGATTCATTTGTGCTGAAAGGATGTCTTATAATGTATTCATTAAAAGGCTGATAATTGTAGCAGTGATTACCCTGTTGGTCGATTTAGCTAAGTCCCTCTCCAGCAAAACTCTGAAATTAAGTGTAAAATTTAGGAAATTAAAACACAGGGTTTCTATAGATCCCTTTCGTGCCCCTGGACATACCTTTTCAATCACCATGGACATGTTCTCCATGCAAGGCTGGGTGTCGGTTAGGATTGGTGTTGCTCCCCCTCCGCGATAATCCTGTTATGAAATAGACATCAATCTCAAGATCCTAATCTCGAAGGATGAACTTTCCTGATTCTCATCCCATATGCTGATCAAATACTGTAGCAGCTCCGGTTGAGATCAGAGACACAATGTTAAGAGTAACTTCTTCAGTCCACAGTCTCTAAGAGCTTCCATGCATCTCTCATTTCCCATGGCAAGCTCATCCTCTTCGTTGTGTTCCTGTTCTTTCCATTCTATAACCATTTTTCCGCTTTGAACTTGCAAACATTGTTACATGGACATTGCTAGCCTAATTAAAAACTCGAATTTGTGAAAATTTGGGTCTATTTACTATAAATTTGAGCATAAAATGGTTTGCACGGTTGGCGCGCCCCAGTTCAGAAAAATGGGCGATTGGCGCAAGTCCGTGCCCGAAACTCGCGCCAACCACCATCCCCTAAATTTTACAATTTGCCCCCCATAAATCAAACTTGAGGATTTCAGGAATTAAAGAGGACTCAAAATGAAGGGAAAGGTGTCAGCCCTTACCTGGAACTGGCGGATTCGAGATTGGTCTATCGGATCGTCTGCTATCATCGTCATAAAATCGCAGTGTAAAATGGGTAACTATTGCTCCACAAGAGGTAAAAAGTGAAAGGTAATTATTTTTACCAATTTTGGCATTTTATAACTTTTTCACAACCTTAATTAGGTTTTGAGACATATTTTTTGATTGTTTTATTATATTATTTCGATAAATGGGTTTTACACGTGTCTCTTGTGCAGCGACAAGGCTTCATGTGATAGCGATGAAGTAACGAGTTGTATTTTATACTTTTTCGGACTCTGTAAAAACACGAAAAATTCACTACTAGAGTCATCTTTCGGCTCTTTTATGACTCTCTAAAATTGAAAATATTGTCGAGATTCTTGTCATTTTGAACTCGTTAAATGGCTGCGAAATGATATCTACCCAGTATACGTTTACCCCTTTTTTGGGCTGGGATAGATTATTTACGAAAAAGGAATACCTTAGCCTATCGCGACTAAGAGGTTTTTTCAAATATTGTTTTCTACCTTTTCGGATCTGAGAGACTATCTACGAAAAAGGCCATGCTGGAGTTTTCTTTTCTACCTTCTTTTCAAACTCTCTAAACATGAAAATATGTCAAGTTCTCCCTTTGTAAGACTCATTAAACCCTGATGACATCGGACTTCGTTGCCATGACGTTACTCGAGTTCCTCTTTCCTAGGGCTCGTAAAATGTACTAGGTTGGATTTTTCCGAAGGAAAAACTTACATTACAAGCATATGCTATCCCCTTCAAGCTTGTTTAAAAAAAAAAAAACAATTGGGGTACTCGCCAAAAATGGTGGGGGAAAAATGGAACCAAGTTCGAGTTACATTTGGGAGTATGTCGCTCTTGAACATGGCACTTGTCTACATTCGTGTCGGGTTGGGGAAATGTCATTTCGTTATTTTTGCCTCCATGGGTTTGGGTAATCTCTTTTGACCTCTCATTTTCTCTCTGCCACGTCATCATGACCTCAGATCCCTTGATGTCAAGTACTGCCAAATCCAGTGTCGTGCCACTAATATGTTCAAGAGAAGTTTTCCTCTGCAGTTGTCGACCTCCCTCTGATTCTCTATTGGTCCTGATTCACTATCATCATGTTCCTCTGTCTCGTGTTGATGATGTGGGGAACATTATGGCCCTCCTTTGACCAGGTCATTTCCTGTCTACTTTAGCTCATTATCCAGAAATTTGATCTAGAGACTCCTCTTCGGTACCTTGGAGCCTGCATGCCTCAATGGCAGGTACTTTGCATTCGACGCGAGGTTCACATCATTGGCCTTAGATCGAGTGATTATGCAGGTGTTCGACATCAAATCACTGTTCACATTCCATGGATTGTACCTTTCATACCTTGAGGGCCATGGTCATTATTGGTGGTTTCTCTCGTGTTCGTTAATGACTTTCATTATTGGCTGGTAATCAAACGATTCTCTTGCATGTTCGACTTCAGCTCATATATTCGCATGCTTGAAATTGTACTTTTTTGGGTCGAGATGGAGCACAAGACCCTGGGTTTTGTCTAATAAAATCCAGGCTACGGATTTTTGTGGATTATCATGACTTTTTGCATGACTCTTTTGATTCGATGGTTGCGACCATACCTGATTCTATTTGTTGATCCTTACTGCTGGATGGCTGTGTCCATACCTTGTATCTCAGTTGTTATGTACTCTAGTATGGATGGCTACGCCCATACCACATGTTCATGTATCAGAGATATCAGTTTTATTTTTAATTGCAGGTTTTCCAACAGCGATGTTTGGTTCGAACGCATTCTCATAAAACATTTCGCCCCTCCCTCTCCCTCGGACCTCATGCTTTAGGGGGCATTTGTTACACATAATTTTTTCATTGTCCCTGCAATCCACATCTCACCCATTGGAGGGTAATTTCCGTGACTAATAAGAAGTTTCATCCCCTGTAAAGACCATCATTACATCCCTTTACATGAGAGAAATATTCCTTCTGTTGACAATTCCCTGAGCAGAGATTCAAAAACCCTTGTTTTTGCCTTGGCGTGAGTAGCTAGTTCTACCCTTAAGCCGATGGAGAATATTAACACTGGGCCCCGCGCCAGTTGGCACTCTGTCCCAGTTAGACACCCGCATCGAGCTGTTTATGGAATTTTTTTTTTAAATAGAGGCGGAGATTCCACTCCAACAACTTCGAGGATGAGTCATTGGGAGTGGTTGGACTGAATAACCATGGACTCCCTCCTTTAGTTTATGGTTTCCACCTCCCATGAGAACCTCCTAAAGGATAGGCCTCCATTCCACCTTTGTAGGGATCCTAACCTCCTCCTTTTCCTCTATAAAAAGAAGATATCTCTCCTTGCATAAGCTATTTGAACATGGAGAATTGAATTACTAGAGCTGAATTGTTGAAGAGATAGAACAAGAAGGAACTTCGTTGAGAGAGCTTAAGTTCGTGCCCTCATTCCATCTGAATCCCCTGACGGGTATCTAAGATGCACTTCGACCAAACCCCGCTGGAGGAGACTACGACGTCAAAGCTTTAGTTGTACCTCTTCCTTCTATCAATATATACGTGACTATTGTTTGGGTTCCCATTTTGTGTTATGTCATTTTTTTAAAGCAATATGCTTAGCCCTCTTTGACTGGTTAGCAATTATGAATGAATTTATTATGTTGTATGCTTCTCTTGTTTACCATTCTATGTGCAAGTATCTGAGCATGATTGCAGAAGGATTGTGACTTGCTGAGGCAAAAGCGAGAGGCCACCACTACCACAGTTGTTACGACAGGATTGGATTCTAGGTAGGTCGATCTACCGTGTCCTCTTTCATTATGTAATTAGGAACCTACACTCTAGCATGTATCTTTGTTTCTAGACCCACTCTAGGGCTAGAGGGATCGTCTCTGTCCGTAGAGAGGATTTACCTGCTTAACACTGAGTTTCAACCCTTATATCCATTGGATTCTCATTTTTTGCGTAGCTCTTTTATAGAAGGGTGTCTTCTCCAAGGAATTCTTTATCCTTTCATGAGAGTTGTGTTCTCTTTGTTTCAAGCTTAGTGGTAAAGCATGTTATCTCATCTGGAAAGCCTACAAATTTTCCTCTGCCAACAAACTAGAAGTATCTTCAAAATGAAGAATGGTCTGATCCTATGTTTCAATGTATTTTGGTGCCAAAACAACATCATTATCTATGAGGCTATGATTTATAATAACAGCCTTGGGGCTCATTAGCTAAAATATCATGTATAGGGGTTCCTTCTCTTCCTTGGCTATTACCCTTTTAACCTCCTTTGCCCTTGGTTCCTCATGCACTAGCCAAGATGCCAAGGCCATCAATTGCATGTCAACTAGTCTAGAATTAAAATCCCAATGGTTCATGTCAATCAGTATGAGGTTATGCATATATAACTAAACCATCTTTGCTCTATCCCCAATGCTAGCTTGTTTGCAAAAATCAAGAAATTGTATTTAACTTTGAAAAGGAAGAGAACCATTTGTGCTAGTGTTTTAATTTGAAATTATGACCATTCTTCTTTGAGGAAGAGAGAATTATACTTGGAAGGTTGTCTTCATTGCAGTGCCTCCATGCAGAGACTTGCCATAGTGGCAAGTTGGGATTCTTTCTCCTGCATCTTCTATGCCAACCTTAAATTCTCTACTTGTAGTTGTTCTCGCACCATAGACCCCCTGCATCTCAAATAAACTAATTCCTTCCCCGTATCTTTGAATTTTTCCTCCATCAAACCCACGTCTTCCACATTATTTGACTTAGAAATTTGCATCCATCTGTAGGTCCTTCTTCTTTCTTTCTCTAGCTCATAAAGAAGTGGGATTGTGAATTTTCCAAGGATGATTCTCCCTCCTTCAATGAATTTTTAATAGGACTCCAAGCTAGTTTATGCACTAGGCTCTTGTAGATCTAAGGAGTCATTTTCTAAAGTTTTTTTGGAGGTTGTTGCCTCATGTAGCTCACCTTCCTTCTCTTTGTCTTGTTGTGGCACAGTCTTCCCCTCTTGTGTCACCTCCTGGCCTTCTAATTGCATCTTATTCCCCTATAATTCTACCTTATGTTCCTCTAATTTTACATCATTCCCCTCTGTAACATGCCCTATCCCTCCTGTAGCATGCTCTATCCCTCTTGTATCATTCTTTGCCCCTACTATAGCTTTACTTTTTCTTCTTGCTGGAGGTCTGTTGGTGTCTTGGGTTGCTTGAAGGTGGTTGATATAGTGGTAGTTCTCCTCAAATATGCTATAGGAGTCTTTGTTTTTGGATTTGGAGAGGTGACCTCTTCAATTTTCCTTCAACTGGTCCTACATCCTCATTCTTGATTTAGGACTCGATCAGGACTTTTGTGGTAGTTTGTGGCTTCCCTTTCTTGATTCTAGTGCTCTTCTTGGTCTTGAAATATAGAGGATTTTTCCTTGGTCTCTTTCTTTTGGGTTTAAATAGAGTGCTTAAAGTGGTAAAATTTGCAGCTACCTCAGTTTTAGTGTTTCCTAGAAAAAACTTGTTTTTTGTGGGGATATCTCTATTTCCTTGGGCTTAGTAGTCCTCTCAAGAATTAATGTCTCATTTTCTTGTTCTTCCCTTTCTTCCTTCTCATGTTTTTCTCCTTCTACCTCTTCTTCTTCTTCCTTTGTTTCCATCTCTACTTATTTTGTTCTATTTTTTTCTTCTTTCTCCTATGTCCTTATATTCTCCTCCTCTTTTTTGTTTACCTCCATAACACCAATGCTAGAGGTAAGTGTCTCTCCAAGAGTAATGTTTTCGGTCCCTATGAAGGTTTCTCTGTCCATGTCTGTGAATTTGGACCACAAGAGTGGGATTTGCAAATTGTTCAAGGCATCCATCACTATCAGTTTGATAAGGCCACTGTGGGATAGGTGTTGGTGCTTTCCTTCTCTTACTTTTTGACTCATTTCCCTGATGAGCTGCAGGAGGAAGTACGACACACTAAGTCTCTGAGCAAGAGGAAATTATGCCTTGAATATGAGTTCATGAAGAAACCTAAAGTGGTATGCATATGCCACACTCATTCTATCCTCATAATAGATGTATTTTAGAATATTATAAGCCACCTCATCCCATGGATAAGGTAGATAAGCCACCTCATCCCATGGATAAGGTAGGATTTCTCTCCTAACTCCATTTTTGTCCTCAATTGGATTCTGTTTTTTAATGAAAAGTTTCTTTTTGGTAGTGACACTAGTGGCTTTGTCCTCTATGCTCCCTAAAGGAAGGGTGGTTACTCTGCTAATTATCTTTGGGCTTATATATATATCCAGTCCCCTCACAAAATTAGTGGAACTATACTTTTTTTGTGAATTAAAATCCATGGCAAACTCAAGGGCAAGGTCATCATCATACCCCTTCAGTAGCTCAAAAAATCCCAGCCGCTGGTGTCTCCTAAAAATGTTGACCACAGGAGTGTGTAGGTGGATTCTCTTGGTATTTGAAGGCTATCTTTTGTTAAAGAATCCTCCCATATTCTCTTTATGTCCTTAATTTAGTGAGGGAGAGATTTTTTGTTGATGGCTTCATTGTCTATTTTTAGGGTAGCACTGGGTCAAAATCCCTTATCACTCCAATTACTTATCCTTCAACAACTATTTTCTTCATACATGCCCTTTAATTGCACTATTATACTACCACTTTCTGTAAAATTTTAAGATAATTTGCATGCAATTTTGATGGATAAATGAGGAGATGGTGAAACTTAATTTTTTAACAAGTGCTCTGAGATGAAATGGAAAATTTGGAGTCAATTAGGACCTTTGTTTCTCATTTCCACCCTCTAGGGCCTCCTGTAGAAATGTATCAACCTCTCATGTAACAATTACAGTCTTCATGTAGCACCTTCTTTTGGCAATAGCACGTCGAGGGTCGAAGCTACTTGGTGGCATACCAATCATGTCCTCTCTCTAATTGTTATCTAAATGAGAAACTATGCCAAGAAAATCGAGCCCAAGTACATAATATGATCTTTTGAGTTGGGGTTTGGAGTGTTGTGATGACTTGTCATTCTCACGAGATTTCATTTTTTGGACCGTTGTCCCCACTCGGAGAAATAATTCTCCCTCTGTCTGCTCAACTTAGTGTTCCTAAATTGATGTCATAAATTGTCAACCAGGGCTAGTAAGCTGTTGAAGTGAAGTGCACTATATGTGCCTAGGTATCTGCTTCCTACTTCGTTGTGTTTAGTGTTTTTCTAGTGTTTTTGGTTTTGTATTTTTATGCTAAGAGGAAAATAACTAAGTTGTTGGCAAAGAGAAGTTATTGGTCACACTAAAACAGAGCAAAATCTATTCTAAACTATGTATGGCACCTAAGAACAGAAAATGCTAATTAACAGATTGCAAAACTTAACAAGAAAAATAACTCATAACATGAACTTAGTCCAATTCATTTCATTAGAAGTATGTTGGAACAACTTGAGAAAAGGATAAGTTTAATGCAATGACATTCTTCTAAGTAAACAATGACTTCCAATATCACAGAGAAAATCTCATCCATGGTTAGAAATTTGTTGGAACACATTTGGAAAATATTATCTACAACATAGTAAGGAACCCTGCTCTAAATTAACTCATGACACTAAAATTAATCCATTCTGCAACTCAAAATGTCACTATTAAGCCTCATTCAAGGGTTAGAAATCTTTTGGAATAGTTTTGGAAAAAAGCAAGTTTGTAAAATTATGAGAAATTGCAAAACAGTCAAGACTTCAAAATGACATTACCAGTTCTTGTTCCTATGATAATGATGTATTAGCAGAGATTAAGAACAAGAGCAGTTTTTAAATAATGAAGGCCTTTAAGTCTAATTTAACATAACTAGAATACAACTAGCTAATAAAACTTAAAATACATTAAACATAACCGAACTAATATGCAATTAACCTCCGAAATACTACAGCTGAACTAAAATGCAATTAATCTCTGAAATACTACAGCTCTATCTTATTCAGTGTTATTGATATTTTGGAACAATTCATAAGAACAAGAGAGGCAGTATCATTCGATGTAAGTGAGCATAAAACATAAGGTTCAGAAAACTACCTAAATTAGGAACGAGACAGAGTTAAAGTTACTTATCTAAACAATATGCACAGAGCCTCTCGGGCAGTAGGGGCCCTCTACCACCATATTAGCACACGAATCTCCTCAAGATTGCTTCAGATCATGTATTAAAGTTTTTCTTCTTTCATTAAAGGAAAACGCTTCAAAAACAGAGTATTACGGTCTTGGACAACTTAACAATAAAACATCAACTAACTAACTGTCTCTCGGTTCACCGAGTTATTCTTATAAGAAAAATACATAACTTTCATGGAGTGGAAATAGGCATAGGTGTCTTTTTCAATCAAAATCGAATTAGAACTCCTGTTGAGGACCCGTAATTTGCTGAAGACATCTGCAGATTCCTTGTCCTTGTAGAAGTCTACTTCTTAATTTTGGCTTCCTCCACATGCATAACCACTTGCAGATTTTTGCTCAGACTTCGTAGAGGGAAATGAATGATGTAGGAGAGTTCTGGAATTCAACCATATGTTTTTTTCCCTCATATGACACCTGTAACCTGTTTAAACACTAAAATAGCTGCGGAACGCCTGATCGGCTACGGAACGCCTGTATTCTGTAGCTATTTTGCACAAAATTATTAAAACAGCAAAAAACATGAAAATACAATATGTTAATCAATTGCATGTATCCTTTAAGCAATCCTAATCATTCTTCATTGATTTTAGGCTTATGAAGTGATAAAAGAATGATGAAATGAAGTGAAGGTTTGTAAAAGAGAAGGCAATTCTAGGGCTCAACATACCCCCCACTGCAAAACTATTGCATGTCCTCATGCAATTTCATCAAAAATTATTCCATGTGCTCTGAAACCTCTGTTAGAACATCCAACCTTATCTTTCTGCTTCTTTTGCTAGTTAGTTTCATTCTGGGTTTCTTCATCTTCAACATTTATAATTCCTGTTTCCTTAACCAGTGTCTTTTTCATCATTCCTCTGAGTCTAGAACTTCTCCTTAACTTTGGTGGATTCTCATCTTATTAATCAGTATACTCATTTGCTGTCTTTTCCTTTCTTTTGGCCCTAATCTCTGTTAATTTTTCAGAAATTGGTTCTTCATCTTCCTCCTGTAGTGGAGTGTCAAGTTTATTTTCAATAACCATGTCAGTTTTTCTTCTTCTGCTCCATCAAAAGATTTGGCAAACGATTTTGTGATCTCCTTATGGAAGCCATCAAATTTCTCTATAAAATTTAACCTCCCTGCTTGTTGTAGTAGTTCCTTGACTTGTGGATATCCTTCCAAATACTTGACTCCAACTGGTTCTGTCCTAACAATTAGCCACATTCCTCCTCTGTGCAGATTATCTTCCTTTCAGAATTACTTTTCTATGCTTGAAGCTAGATTGACTACAGAGTCTAATCCTTTATTTTTGAAACTATATCTTTGTGTCTGAAGATGAATTAGCTGTAGAATGATGCTTCACCCTCAGAATTACCTCTCTGTACTTAAATATGGATTGGCTCCAAACTGTAATGGAGGTGAATGGATGGAGGTAATTAAGCTATAAGGGAAAATGAAGTGGCTATGGATCTGATGGAGAATTTATGATGAACTTGTGGTGAAATAAGTGAATGATACAATCTTAAGGAGATGTGGACTAGTAGGTTACGTTTGTGATTATGACCGTTAGTCATTAATCAAGGTTTTAATGAGGACTGTTATGGAATGTTGGATAAGGGATATGGCGAAGATATGTTAATCAATTCGAATGATAGGTTGTTTAGGAAACATATGATTATACACATTGTATCTATTTCATGTTTTAAGTTTTTGCTATTAAAATAATTTTGACAATTTACCTCAGAATTTTGACCTTGTTAATTGATGTGCTTGATGTTGTTCCTTTGGTCCTCTTTTAGTATGTTGGTCTTCAAAACAGAATCCTTCAATTTCCTGTAATCATCATCTCTTTGTAGGTTGTACAATTGTGTCAGAACTGCTAAATAAGATGTGGCTGCAACATGGAATCTGTAAAAAGAAATGAAGTATGGCTATGGAATATGGATGTGAAATGTAATGGAGTGAGAGTGAAATATGACTTGTGAAATGGAATGAAAGTGGGGTGAGATGGAGTGGAATTGTAAAATGAAATGAATTTTGTGATTTCTCTCAAATGGTACATCATATTTCCCTAAAATTTTCTGAGATTGTTACCAATATTATTATGCATCTTCCGACGAAAAATCTCAGCCATTAGTTGCACGGATCTCCCGAAAAATGAGAAATGGCTGTAGGTAAAAGTGGCCAATTTCTTGAAGAATACACACTGAAATTTTCTTTGTTTATTCACCCTACCTCCATGCATTTACCATAAAAATTTCAGGACCAACGGATGCATGGTTTGAAAGTTTTGATAAAATCAATTTATGCCATGTTTCACCCTTCATTCTGCCCAATGTTGCAACAAAAAAGTACGCCATGAACTCATTTTAATGCTGAATTGAGTGATTCAAAAGGGAAATTGTGTATTTTTACCTTTTCTACTGCCACATGCTTTTAGAATTTCATTTTGATGAAGAAAAGGCGCTGCTGTGCAAAAATACTGAAATCTGTCCTAATCTGTCCATAATGTTGAAAAATGAAAATCTGCCTTAAAAACCCATCTGAAATGCCCTTAAAAATTGCTTTCTTTCAAATTCTGTCTACTTCTTACTCAATTTATCATATTCTGAGAAAACCCAGAAGCTCAGAATTTTTTATTTCTGCTCCAGTCTCTTGCAATATTTGCGCCAAAAATGCCTCTGGAAAAAGTTGCAAAAAAACAAAAACAAGCTGCTACAGCAATAGCTGCAGAAACTGCCACTTTCCGCAGCTATTGTTGAATTGACAAAAAGATAAAAATTTTGCTACAAGAAACTAATAAAATGTATTGCTGCAAGTTGTTTTTGATTCCATAAAACCATTAGTCTTCATCAAAGCCAACATTCATGGTACAATTCTTACCATGCAAATAAATGTGTCGAAGTCGAGCATGGGAAGAAATCATTGGATTACCGCTCAATAATGAAAATCATTAACCAATGCGAGACAACTCACCGATAATGTAAATGAGTGTCAAGGTACCTTAGTGCATCTTGACAGGGACGAATGAATTTGTCGAAGTCGAGTCGCCTGCAAGATTTGACAATCAAGAGACATTGTTGTATTCCCATTGTTATCAACGAGGAGGCTTGCCATTGATGAATGCAAGCTCCAAGGCACTCCAAATAATCTCTAATATTGATCCCATATAAAGTGTTGAGGTCAATGGGACAAGATCTGTTGGAAGGTGGACCTTAAGGAATTCCACATCATCCAACTCGAGCATAGAACCAAAAATGATTTGAAGAACCATGAAAGATTGAAACCATCATGAAATTGCAGAACTTATTGTGAACTTTTCTTGCCAGTTGCCTGGTTTTCAAGCAAAGCTCATGTCCAATTGCGCCAGCAAGCTGGTTTTCACAATAGGACTTATTTTTCTCTTTACTTCTTCTTCTTCTTTTTTCTTTTTTTTTAATATATGTCCTACTCTACTTTGAAAAATAAAATCTTGTTCAAGTATATGAATACTTCCAATGGAACCATGTTTGTAACAATATGATAGATAAACTCATATGCAGGTTTGAAAGATACTCTTTGATATGTACCAGTATATGAGATGCCAACTGTCTTGATTTAGATGATGTCAGAAGATATTGAATAATTGAGCATTGGGATCCGATGACTGACTTGAACCAAGATTCAATGTAATCTTGTCTTCTTTGTCTTTCCTCTATCATGAAATGCAAGTCTTCGGAGATGTGATCTTCATTCATAGAATCTGGTGATAGGCATGCATGAGACTTTTCAATCTCTGGTTCCAATATCTTCTCTTTATCAATAGACATCCATGATTCTTGGACCTTATCTGAGTCTTCTTCTTCTGGTTTTTGTTCTTCAATGATAGCTGGTGAATCATTTTGCAATACCTCAAAATTGTAAGTTGATTGAGGTGTTTTATTGTTGGGGATATGAAATGGTTGTGGAGGTAATGGAGTGGGAATGAATTTTTGGGGTGCTTGTGTGGATGATAATGGGAAAGGTTGAATTGAGATCATATGAGGGTGATATTGATGTTGTGGTGGAGGCGAATGGTATGAATAAAATTGATGATGGTATTGAGGATAGAGAGGGAAGATTGAGGATATGGTGGATTTCCTTTATAGGGCCTTTGCCAACTTTGTTGCCAAGATTGGTTTTGAGGTTGGGATTGAGATGGCCAAGGTTTCCAAGGTTGGTTTTGAGGTTGGGATTGAGATGGCCAAGGTTTCCAAGGTTGGTTTTGAGGTTGGGACTGAGATGCCCAAGGTTTCCAAGGCAAGGGTGTTTTCCAATTACCTTGAGATTGTTGTTCATAACCTTGATACTGTGCATAAGGATATTGCATCGTATTGGGTTGATGAGGCTGCCATAGTCCTCATGGAGCTACATAAGAAAGTTGCTCTTGTGCTTGATTTTCTCCATTATCCTTCTGGTAAATTGCCTTCAACCCTGGTAATGATGGGAAATCTTCAGTAGTATGTGATCCTGCACAAATTTTACACATTTTAATGTTATCAAGTGGACATTCATGCAAAGCATGTTTCTTTCTACATTTAGGGCAAAATATGAATGAAGCAACTTTTTGCTTATTTTGCATTCTTAGCACATCAGTTTGTTCATTTAAATTACCAAGAATGTTTAGCAAATTGTTAGGTTCAGTTTAACTTACCAATCTTGATGCTGACTTACTTACTCTTGCCATAAATGGATCTTGAGAGGATCTTACACACTTTGCTTTTCCTCTTGATATGTTCTTGCATAGTTCACAAATTTCTTGAAATCACAATTGATAGACATCTCCTTTTCCCACAAGATTAAGAAGATCAATCCATTCATCCTTTATAGCATTTAGTAGGAGAGTTTTTAATGCATCTGATCCTAAATTATGCAATTTAGATCTTTTGATATTATAAGTAAATTTCTCCACTAAATCTTCTAGACTTTCATCCTCTTTTTGGTTCATCTTAAAGACTTCATTTCTAAGGTCATGGTGCATGCAATAACCTTTATTTTTTTCCAAAAATACTCTTTTCATATCATCCCATGTCCTTATAGAATTTGTTCCTAAAGTCATGAACCATCTAAGAGCTCTATCCTTCAATGTTGCCGGAAACAAATTCAATTTTTGAATGTGCAATGAGTAGCCATAAGATCTACAAATTATTTCAAATTCAAAAAGAAAGGTTTCCAGGTCTTCTAATCCCATACCTTTGAAGTTAGGAAGTACATATGGATGGATGTTCTTCATTTGAACGTTGATATCATTTTCTTGAATGGGAAATCCAAAAGGATCTTCCTCATTGTCATCATCTCCATCCATTTCTTCAACCTCCTTTGTCACCTCTTCTTCTACCAGCAAAAATATGAATTCATGATGTGGATGTGTGGCTCTTACTACACCACATGATATAGTGGGTGTGGTAGGTGATTGAAGTTTTTTTTTTTTTTTTTTTTTTTGGATGTAAGAAGTAAGGTTACCTAGTTACACTTCCCCGGCAACGGCGCCAAAATGTCTGCTCAACTTAGTGTTCCTAAATTGATGTCATAAATTGTCAACCAGGGCTAGTAAATTGTTGAAGTGAAGTGCACTATATGTGCCTAGGTATATTCTTCCTACTTCGTTGTGTTTAGTGTTTTTCTAATGTTTTTGGTTTTGTGTTTTTATGCTAAGAGGAAAAGAACTAAGTTGTTGGCAAAGAGAAGTTATTGGTCACACTAAAACAAAGCAAAATCTATTCTAAACTATGTATGGCACCTACGAACAGAAAATGCTAATTCACAGATTGCAAAACTTGACAAGAAAAATAACTCATAACATGAACTCAGTCCAATTCATTTCATTAGAAGTATGTTGGAACAACTTGAGAAAATGATAAGTTTAATGCAATGAGGTTCTTCTAAGTAAACAACAACTTCCAATATCATAGAGAAAATCTCATCCAAGGTTAGAAATTTGTTGGAACACATTTGGAAAAGATTATCTGCAACATAGTAAACCCTACTCTAAATTAACTTATGACACTAAAATTAATCCATTCTGCAACTCAAAATGTCACTATTAAGCCTCATTCAAGGGTTAGAAATCTTTTGGAATAGTTTTGGAAAAAGGCAAGTTTGTAGAATTATGAGAAATTGCAAAACAGTCAAGACTTCAAAATGACATTACCAATTCTTGTTCCCATGATAATGATGTATTAGTAGAGATTAAGAACAAGAGTGGTTTGTAAATAATGAAGGCCTTTAAGTCTAATTTAACAGAACTAGAATACAACTAGCTAATAAAACTTAAAATACATTAAACAGAACCGAACTATATGCAATTAACCTCCGAAATACTACAGCTGAACTAAAATGCAATTAATCTCTGAAATAATACAACTCTATCTTATTCAGTGTTAGTGATATTTTGGAACAGTTCATAAGAACAAGAGTGGCTGTAACATTCGATGTAAGTGAGCATAAAACATAAAGTTCAGAAAACTACCTAAATTAGGAACGAAACAGAGCTAAAGTTACTTATCTAAACAATATGCACAGAGCCTCTCGGGTAGTAGGGGCCCTCTACCACCATATTAGCACACGAATCTCCTCAAGATTGCTTCAGATCATGTATTAAAGTTGTTCTTCTTTCATTAAAGGAAAACGCTTCAAAAACAGAGTATTACGGTCTTGGACAACTTAACAATAAAACATCAACTAACTAACTGTCTCTCGGTTCACCGAGTTATTTTTATAAGCAAAATACATAACTGTCATGGAGTAGAAATAGGCATAGGTGTCTTTTTCAATCAAAATCGAATTAGAACTCCTGTTGAGGACTCGTAATTTGCTGAAGACATCTACAGAGTCCTTGTCCTTGTAGAAGTCTACTTCTTAATTTTGGCTTCCTCCACATGCATAACCACTTGCATATTTTTTCTCAGACTTCGTAGAGGGAAATGAATGATGTAGGAGAGTTCTGGAATTCAACCATATGCATTTTTCCCTCAGACGACACCTGTAACCTGTTTAAACACTAAAATAGCTGCGTAATGCCTGATCGGCTACGGAACGTCTGTATTCTGTAGCTATTTTGCACAAAATTATTAAAATAGCAAAAACCATGAAAATACAATATGCTAATCAATTTCATGTAACCTTTAAGCAATCCTAATCATTCTTCATTGATTTTAGGCATATGAAGTGATAAAATAATGATGAAATGAAGTGAAGGTTTGTAAAAGAGAAGGAAATTCTAGGGCTCAACACCCTCCCCTCGTAATCACCACCTGCTAACAGTAAGCCTAACTCCTTTTATACGACATTTCCACGCCACAGGGGTGGACATTTAAATTTTAGTTCACTAGCTGAGGGTGGTCAAGTTAACTGGCCACCTCTAGCTTATTAAAACACCTCCTCTCGTCATTCATTCATTTTAGTCATTTACACATAGGGAGAGAGTTAGAGACTACCACACCTGAGCCTAATTCATGATCAATTTGTAACAGGGACGTACATGTTGGAGTTGGACCATTGTATTGACATCAAGGGAGTTTGACTTTCTTGCATGTTTCCTTATGTATTTCTTCATTTTCTTTGTGATGCTTAACTGTGGTGTTTTTTTTGTGTGTGTAGGTACTTTGTGGATGTCCATGTTGTTGTTGTTGGTGGAGATTCTTCCTGGGAGTGCCATGAATTTTCTAGATTTGTTTCATAGGGTCCCACTGCCTCCTTTGATGAGAAATAATAAATCATAGTGCTTTCTGTGGTGATTGTACACGTTTGATATAGGAGGTTTTCTTCCTATAGCAACCCATTTCTTTTACCCGTAGGTCTTCAATTCGCATAGGGTGTTGAGGGAAACTATTATGAGACCTGAGGATAGTAATAACGGCTTGACACATCTATTGATGAGTCTCGATGTGTGGTTTTCCTTGAATAACGGTGATGAGTCAGCCTACACTCACGGATAGCAGCCAGAGATGTTTTTCCTCACTGCTGGTTCAAAAACTGAGTTATAATAGGTTTTCCCACCATGAAAAAATTGTGTTTTTATGTTATCTAAACATTTTGACTCGCTCAAATTACATAAAAATAAATAATAATAAAATTTATTAATTAAAAATTTTTGACTCTATGAAATTATATAAAAACAAAAATTAAACTAAAAAATAAAATTAATAATTAAACCAGCCTAGATCCATATTTAGCTTTGGATCTATCAAGTTCCAAGAGGGATCAAATTTCTCGAGGTGCAAACCTTTCTTCAAGTTTTGCACTCAAAATAGATTTTCACCTTGAGAGATTTGATCCCTCTCGACGCTTGATAGATCCGGAGTTAATATATTCTAAAGGTTTGACACAATATTTATGAGTGTTGTAAACTTTAAGATAAAAGGATCCATTCCTTACATTCTAGACCTATACTTGATCTTAAGAGAGCTCCTTTAAAATAAAAAATTACAGATATGACCATAGAAATTACATACCTCATTTTTACATGTCAAACTTCAGTCCTTGTCACACTTCTTCTCAATCTTTGTCATTAGAAAAAAACATTTTTCTTATGTATTGTGTCTTCCATAATGCACAAGAAAATGATTTTCCATTCACATACTAGTCTCTTTATAGGTTTGAATTCTCATATTTTAATATTGTGCAAACCATCACTAAGATGTCTTTTGTATGGAGAGAAGGTCCTTCAGGTATGAGATACTTCAAATAAATCCTTCTCTGATATCTTCGTGTACAATATGACATTGATGGCTTAACATGATTTTTCCCAAATTATGCCCAATACTTATCCTTGTGAGCATGGGCATACTTCAAGGATTTATGACCTTAACAAATTACAAAAAAAAAAAAAAAAAAAAGTGTAGAGAGTCTCTAATGTAACTTGGACTTCACAAAGTCATGTCAAAGTATTATAGGTTCTTATAGAGCTTACATATACTTTACCCATAAACAATTGGTCTTTCTGATGTAGACTCTAAGGCCTTTCACACTTTCAAGCCTTCTATCATGATTCTTGAGAATTTTCGGCCCCCAAATAGGCCTCTAAAATTATTTAGCCCCTTCTATAACTTTTGAGATTTTTTAACCTCCTTTTAGATATTTAATATGATGACTTAGGCATATATATCTTGAAATGGAGTTGAATTAATAAATGAGATATGATCAATGACTTCAAATTTGGGAAATGCTTCTCGGTCTTATTCTAAATCTGAAGCCTATTGTCTACCAAGACAATTATTTGGTATAAGATATGTTCTTCATATTGTTGCAAGGAAAGACTCCTTTCCACAAAAAACAACCTAGAACATAGATTAGCTTGAGGATTCGAGCTTCAACCTTCTTTGGTAAAATCCTTTTTTTTCATACAAGTACTATATTACTTAGAAATTCAGCCTTGAGATTTTCCTATAACTTTTTCTTGGTGAGATGATCAAGCTTCCTTAAAAAAAATATATATTAGATAGACTATTCTTTTAGACAAGGACAAAGCTCATTTTGAAATGTATTGGGGCTTCTAGGCCAAATAGAAATGACTCCATCTCCATGTCTACCTGAATTGTATATGATAAATCTTCTCAAGTGTAGAATATGATATCTTCAAGAGTGGTCTTAATGCTCTATTTTTTTCTTCACCATAGGAATAAAATGATGGATTTCAAGTACATTTATAGTAGCTTCTTATTGGATGACATTGAAATTATACCACAATACACAACATTATCGCTTCCATCCCATATTTGTATTTCATTTTTTTTTCAATTATAATTTGTGTGGAATAAAATAAGTACCCTCATTATATACAATGAATAGTTAATATAAAATATGATTAAAAAAAATCCCTTGCATATAACTCGCATTTGTCTTGAGTTCAATCGATGCTCCTACCTTTTGCGAGTGATCCTGAGTCAATGAGGTAACCTACTTGAACATGCTCTTATACGTATTTTGCAATGGGCCATGGAAATGATGGATATGTCACTGGTGGATCGATTTTCATGACCTTGCAACTCGATGACCCATTTTACCCTATTTTAGATCCATCATAAGTGGTTGAACCCCTTCAAATCCACTAGCAGAGGAATATACATCATAATAGCATCTTCCATTATAGATCGAGAGCCAGACGCCAAAATTATTATTCTATAGACAGTTTGAGAAACTATTAAGGCTTATAGTTTTATAATGAAATGATTTATCATATCTATCCCCTATCATATATTTGCCAATGATTTCCATTACAAGAAACACTTCATCTTCGAAACTGTAGCTCCAGAATGTGGAGATATGTATTGGCCATAAAGAATTTCATTGAACTCTTAAGGACATTCAAATACTAGGAAAGCCAATGTAGAAACAATATTCTTGGATGATTTTCTCATAAATCTATACATCGTCTCAAAATGAGTAAATGACATGTAACATGTTTCACATTTTCTCACTTACATTCTGATGATAGCTTACTAAAAACAAGAAACTAGGTTTTAATAAAAAATATGAACATCGCAACTAATAAATATATCCTAATCAGAGATTTATATACAAACACTCGTCAAGTTTTTCTAAGGTGCAAAAAAATATTCAATCCAGCTTAGCACTCATTTATGTAACGAAGCTAAAATCTGTTCAATCCAGTTTAGAATTCTAACACTTGTAACATAATATGGGGGTATGAGACCTAATATGGTTGATGAAAGACCTCGAAGAAGGCCACAATCCTCTATTAAAAGAGGCCGAAAAATCTTAGTACCACGAGAATAGTTAATATAAAATATGATTAAAAAAAAATCCCTTGCATATAACTCGCATTTGTCTTGAGTTCAATTGATGCTCCTACCTTTTGCGAGTGATCCTGAGTCAATGAGGTAACCTACTTGAACATGCTCTTATACGTATTTTGCAATGGGCCATGGAAATGATGGATATGTCATTGGTGGATCGATTTTCATGACCTTGCAACTCAATGACCCATTTTACCCTATTTTAGATCCATCATAAGTGGTTGAACCCCTTCAAATCCACTAGCAGAGGAATATACATCATAATAGCATATTCCATTATAGATCGAGAGCCAGACGCCAAAATTATTATTCTATAGACAGTTTGAGAAACTATCAAGGCTTATAGTTTTATAATGAAATGATTTATCATATCTATCCCCTCTCATATATTTGCCAATGATTTTCATTACAAGAAACACTTCATCTTCGAAATTGTAGCTCCAGAATGTGGAGATATGTATTAGCCATAAATAATCTCATTAAACTATTAAGGACATTCAAATACTAGGAAAGCCAATGTAGAAACAATATTCTTGGATGATTTTCTCATAAATCTATACATCGTCTCAAAATGAGTAAATGACATGTAACATGTTTCACATTTTCTCACTTACATTCTGATGATAGCTTACTAAAAACAAGAAACTAGGTTTTAATAAACAATATGAACATCGCAACTAATAAATATATCCTATCAGAGATTTATATACAAACACTCGTCAAGTTTTTCTAAGGTGCAAAAAAATATTCAATCCAACTTAGCACTCATTTATGTAACGAAGCTAAAATTTGTTCAATCCAGTTTAGAACTCTAACACTTGTAACATAATATGGGGGTATGAGACCTAATATGGTTGATGAAAGACCTCGAAGAAGGCCACAATCCTCTATTAAAAGAGACCGAAAAATCTTAGTACCACGAGAATAGCTAATATAAAATATGATTAAAAAAAATCCCTTGCATATAACTTGCATTTGTCTTGAGTTCAATCGATGCTCCTACCTTTTGTGAGTGATCCTGAGTCAATGAGGTAACCTACTTGAACATGCGCTTATACGTATTTTGCAATGGGCCATGGAAATGATGGATATGTCACTGGTGGATCGATTTTCATGACCTTGCAACTCGATGACCCATTTTACCCTATTTTAGATCCATCATAAGTGGTTGAACCCATTCAAATCCACTAGCAAAGGAATATACATCATAATATAATCTTCCATTATAGATCGAGAGCCAGACACCAAAATTATTATTCTATAGACAGTTTGAGAAACTATCAAGGCTTATAGTTTTATATTGAAATGATTTATCACATCTATCCCCTCTCATATATTTGCCAATGATTTCCATTACAAGAAACACTTCATCTTCGAAACTGTAGCTCCAGAATGTGGAGATACGTATTGGCCATAAAGAATCTCGTTGAACTCTTAAGGACATTCAAATACTAGGAAAGCCAATGTAGAAACAATATTCTTGGATGATTTTCTCATAAATCTATACATCGTCTCAAAATGAGTAAATCACATGTAACATGTTTCACATTTTCTCACATACATTCTAATGATAGCTTACTAAAAACAAGAAACTAGGTTTTAATAAACAATATGAACATCGCAACTAATAAATATATCCTAATCAGAGATTTATATACAAACACTCGTCAAGTTTTTCTAAGGTGCAAAAAAATATTCAATCCAACTTAGCACTCATTTATGTAACGAACCTAAAATTTGTTCAATCGAGTTTAGAACTCTAACACTTGTAACATAATATGGGGGTCTGAGACCTAATATGGTTGATGGAATACCTCGAATAAGGCCACAATCCTCTATTAAAAGATGCCAAAAAAATTTAGTACCACGAGAACGAAAAACCCTCTACCATGCTTCAATATCTCAGATATCCGAAAATTTCAAAAACATAATTTCAAGTGATCCAAAAATCGCTTATCTCTGTAATTTAAGGTCGAACATATGGTCATAATTATGATATAATTACAGAAGGATGAAATTATGTTTTGAATTAAGGTCTCTGCAATAGGGTTGAAGCCCTAGTTCAATATTGAAGTTTCACTCCTCCTTGCATTTGTGAAAAAGATGAAAATTTGGCATTGAAAATAGGCCTTAAACAAACCTCAAAACATATGATCTAAATTTTAAGAATGTTTCAAATATGGTAGGCCAAAAATCTTAAAATATAGAAACTAAAATACCTCAAGCTTTCCCTTGGTGAAATAAATTGAGACACCTCAGGTTGAGTGACTTGACTAGTGTAATTTGTTGAAATTTGAAGGCAAAAGTTATTGTTCTTAGCACAAAATGAGTTTTTTCATGATCTGATTTGGATGTTAAATATTCTTATGAGAAGAAAAAATCTTGAATCACTTAATTTGAGACCTCAGAGCGTATTTCATATTCATATCAAATAATTCCAGAAGCCTGGGAACCTCATTATGTTGAAGAATGTCTCGGACTCAGGTCACCTCTATGTTAACATTTAGAACAATATCGAACTTGAAGTCTAGTGAAAGTAAAATAATCACTCTAGAGTCCAATGTTTTATGTATATAAGGTTTTAAATGTATAAAGGATCATGTTCTTACCATTTAAATGTTCCTTGGTCCCTTTCCTCCATAGAATTAGCAGTAATGTATCTAGAGAAAGGGCTCGGAAATACCTTTCCTCAATAAATACAAGCTAGACTAAATCTGCTTGTGCGATGTAGCACATTTGACAAGAGAACTGAAGTCCTTTCCTCCCGATAAGTAGCATCAATGTATATGGAGAAAGGGCTCGGAAATTCCTTGCCTCAAGCAATCCAATCTAGACCGAATCTGCTTGGGCAGCGCAGTGCATTCGACAAGAGAAATGAAGCCCTTTCATACCGGGAAGTAGCAGCAATGTATCTAGAGCAAGGGCTCAGAAATACCTTTCCTCAAGCAATCCAAGCTATATAGAATCTGCTTGGGCTGCACGATGCATTTGACAAGAGCACTGAAGCATTTGACAACCCGCACTATAAAATTCACACATGCGGCTCAACAAGGGGACCATCGAATTTATACATGTGAATATCCCAAATTCAACCCTACTGGCCTTGATTTCTTGGAATGGTAGAGGGGGAGATTTCAACTAAATATGACCTACAACCAAGAAATCGGGGGGCTATTATAACCAAATTAAACCTCCAAACTAGGAAATCGAGCAAATGCAAGAGAATCCAACCTCCAAACCAAGAAATCGGGGCGAATGCAACCAATCCAACCTCCAAACTAGGCAAATCATGCCTTTGGACTTTTTATCCGCCTTATTTTTTATGGATAAAATGTAATAATTAACTATTTTTAAAATAATTTTGGGGCTAACTATAGAAAAGGGGTGTAATATAAGAAATTTTCCCCTCCAAAATATAAAACCCCTTAAATTTCTCCCTTGGGCTAAAATTCGCCCATACACACAGTGTACATCACAACATGTACACCCATATACGACATACAACACATAAAATACACAAACCTATACCTGACATACAAAAAATACACCTACACCAGGCATACAAGACAACACATACACCTGCATCTAGGCATACAATACAAAACATATATTGCATCCGGTGTATGACACAACACAATACATACAACTACACCCAGTGTACAATAAAATACATATACATATATTGCATGCCCGCAACACAACATGTACGACATGCACACAATACCACATGTATACCAATACCATATGCACAACATGTACATAGTACCACCTATACACAAAACTATTTGTACAACGTGTGCACAACATCACATGTACACGACACCACCAGCACAACGTGTAAACAACACCAAATGTATATCGCACCACCGGTAAAATGTGTACACAATACCGCATTTACATAACACCACATGCATGACATGTAAACAATAGAACATGTACATAGCTCCACATGCACGACATGTACATGACACCACCTACACACAGCACCACATGCGCGCAACACCACATGTACAATCATGCACACAACACCATATGTACAACACGCACACAACACCACATGTACATAACACTTCATATCTAATATGTACATAACACCATATGTACACAACATCGCATATCCAACATGCGCACAACACCGCATATCCATATGCACCATATGCACACAACACCGGATATCCAACATGCACACAGTATAGTATGTACACAACAGCTCATATCCAACATGTACATAGCACCATCTATACCTAGAACTGCATATGAAATATACACACAACACCACATATACAATAGACATACAACATCATATGTACACAATACTACATATGTTACATGTACACATCACCATAGGTACAATCACTGAATATACAACATGTGCAACATATACACAACAGTAGTATTGCACATCCATAGACCACACACTGACCCCACAAGAAAATTTTCTTCTAGTGTCTTTCCATTATCCATGATTATCCTAGCATGACACAGATCACACTATTTTCACTTCTCTGATGTACCCCTTCACATTACCTATCCATAACATAAACTTAGGAATAATACATGCATATAACATTAAATCATATCCACATGATACTGACCTCATATATCTTTCAAGCCTACTCTTCCACTAGATTCCTCATATCCAGGAACCTCTTCGTACCATTCACCTACATAAGACATCATTCCTCCACAAGAATGATCCTTGACAACCCTGTCAGACAATGACATAGATACATAGATACATATATAATCATTAGCATAAAAAAATCATCATCCTTTTAAAAAAATGGCCTACAGACACACATATATACATGTAACATTTAGCACCAAACAAACATGATCCATGAAAACCCTGTCAAACACGACATACATACATACATATATAAACACTAGCATAATCGTGATCACATCATAATTATCAAATAGCATAAGGTCAAGGTTAAGAGAACTTCCTTTATCCGTGCACAACGTGCACAACATTGAGAAAAATAATTCCTGACATAGCTAAGGCATATAACACCTCAGATACATTTTCTTTACCTTTTTTGTTGCCTTTCTCATACTTGTACTTCCACCGTCCATTTGCCATAATGGACCCAACCAATCCAACCAATTTTCATATTCTTACATTTTGTTGTGCTTACTCATGCATCGATCTTCATCTGTGTCTTTCATTACCTGTTGGGTGCCACATAGCTCTCCACGAGATCCATTACTTTCCTCTTTCCCCAACTAATTCCAAAGACTCTCAAACAAAAGGAAAGAAAAAGAATCAAAAGGAATAAAACCATGAGAATCAATAACAATATGACATTGCGATAAGGTGGTATGGCCATACAATAGACATAAACAAATCCACGCAAAAAACCACAAGAGACAAAAATAACAAGACTGGAAACAAACACCATGAATCAATCCCCATGGGTCCCCAGTGCTTTAGAAGGAAAACTCAACCTGATTATTCTCCAAGATTTCATGGCAATCTCTTTTTCCATGCAATCCCTGCATCATACTTCCATAACCACATGATTGTCGGCGCATAAATAAATATAAAAATATACCAATTATCTTACCTTGTTGTGCCAAGCACACTGACCTATGACTGAACACACATGTAAATCTTATGTACCAAATATATATATATATATATATATATATATATATATATATATATATATATATATATATATATATATATATATATAGTGTTGTGGTTCACGAATCCAATGTGATCGCACACATATGTACCTGCTACTTCCACAGGAAAGTATTGGCAGATCCTCCAGAGGGGATATAACCGTCGGCCTAACAGGCGAGGCCTAACACCAAGGGCATCAAGGAGATTTTATCCTGTGACCTCCCAACTGGAAAAGTATTTAACAATGACTCGAATAGTTGAGCTAACTCTTGGGGTTGTATGTACCAAATATCAAAACAACGTATCTATCAATTTGAAATCAACTTTTACCAATACTAAGAACCATGTCATAATCCACAATCAACTCACATTCATCTCTCATAATACATAATGCTACAACTATCACCTACTTACACTTATGTACATATCATATGTCTCAACACACGTGTTAGTACAATCATCTTAAAGCAAGATCATTTCTTCATGCAACCTTATATACACATACTCATACCATGAAATTAATCAAACATTCAAATGGACTGTAAACATACCATGTTAGATAAATAAACTAGACAACATAATAAACACCAAACACTCAACACCAGATAGATGACATAATCAAATAGTTAAGCACCAAGTAGATGACATAAGAAAACTCATACCTTAATGTATCTCAAGGGAGGTTACCTTGTCTGCACAATCAATATAGATTAGCATGATATAACTTCACAACATATCAACTCAAACATAAATAAGGTCGTGATATCCATAACAGTAACTAGCTAACACATTCACATCATAGGCTCGTAAAAAATTTTCTTTCTTGCATAACAATCACATATGCACAATCAGTCTAGATAGTATGCCATAATATCACAATATATTAACTCATGCCTGAATTTAGTAACCATAACCATCTACATAGGCCAATCCAAATTAGCACGATACATATAACATCAATATCTTAATTCCATAACCCTAATCATCAAGTTAACTAACATATAACAACAACAAGTCAACATATAACATACTCATCAATAACATATAACATAATCATTAGATTAACTAGCATAGAAAAACAACAATAATGCATATAACAACACGCTACTATCATTGATGACCATTCAACACATGTGCATATGACCACACAGATTCACTAGCATCTACCATGCATGTAACCTCAACAACCATAAAATGACAAACATGTATATAAGTAACACTAATTCTTATAACAAACATTAACCACATACCTACATGTTAAACATACAACTTGGATGACGATTTTCTCTTACCTCGAAGTCTAGTGTTGGAACTTCACTTCAATGATCTGCATCTCCTGTTCTATCTTAGCCAACATATCAACATCATATCTTATCAACAACATCATGATGACCTAAAATGCATACAATGAACTCGTGGAAAACAACCTTAACCATGAAAATGCGTGCCTAACAATATATATATATATATATATATATATATATATATATATATATATATATATATATATAATGCATATATAACCAACATCCACTCATGGCTACCACATCCAATCACCATCAACTTTCACATGGCTACACCACTGCAATTATGACCAACGCCATGCATATGCGACAAGAACATTGAACATAAGCATGAGGAACACTTACGCAATCGACATGAATGTACGATCATCACAACGCCCAAGGAAACTGCAACATGGCTATGATACCACCTATAACATTCACCTCCCCTCACACCTACCCAAGTAACCGACCAATTGGGGTAAACATGAGATGAGGGGCGATTAAGAAAAACTCAACCTCCTTGGTGATTTTAAGGAAGTGGAATCAAAGCAGAAAACCATAACACATACCTATACCACCTGCTACAGGACACCTAGAGGCTATCCCAATCATCCAAGTGGCTTGTCCCTAGGTCCTACAGAGATTTTATGAAGAAAACCCCTGGACTTATGCATAGGCTTGCATCCATGCATCTGGGAGGCTTTGGACACACACATAAGCATGCATATCTATGTCCAAGGACTAAATTCCCCAGAATTGTTCTTTTGTCCATGGGATTTAAGGAACTTTGATTGAGTTGTCGGAAATTTCTCCATAGTAGACATGTTTGAATGTCGACATTTTGAGTCCACAACAATACCCATCACCAGGAAAAAGGTTTACCCCATAGAAATATGAAAACATTAATTTAAGGCAATTTTTAAGCCCAGATTCCCAAACACTGCCCAAAACTTCCTATAGCTTTTAAGAAACATTAAACACATCACAACAATGCCAAATAATCAAAAATTGACTCCAAGACTAGGCTTGAACATCCCCAACCGGGACTGACATTTTGTCAAACACTTGGACTGAATGAAATCTATAGGTCTAGGATACAAGATAGAGAATGAATAGCTGAAAGAACTTATGAAACATTACAAGAAGGATCATCACCCTCTTCCTTAACCATATATGAAATCAATTAGGTCTTGCATCCATAATTTTAACAATTACAAGTAAATACATGAAATAACCATGACATGAACTAGTAATTTAAACATTCTTATGACCATCATAAAACCATGGAAATAAAAATGAGATAACAACCATTAAATCCACATATTAATAGGTACAAAAGCAAGAGAAATTAGCTTCCTTTAAACCTAGGAAAATACCAACCAAGTTCGATACTTCCACATATCACCCAACCATAGACATGGTTGAGTCAAATCTCTCTTCATCAAGTCACCCCCGTGCCATATTCCAAGCATGAATGTGGGATATCGTGGATAAACCAATCCAAAACAAAAAAGGGAATCTAGAGGTTAAACCACATCCACCCTCACCATACCGTAATCACACCAAAACGAGTGCTTCGATCACAAAACCGAATAGAACTTGAAATTTCATCTGGAATCCATCATTATCCTTGACGAATTTTTTGTCTCCCTGCCTCTCAGGATTTACTGCAATCCAATCCCGACTCACTAGGCCCTAAACCGAGACACCTCCCTCATGCTCTGCCATGTATCCCACCAAAACCGGACAAGGGATTCTTAGGCCTTTGGGAATGAACCTTGTTGAGATTCAACAAGAAGTTCCTAGTGAAAATGAATCACCTACACTAGGATGGAGCTCGGGATATTTTTAGGTGTATGCCTATTTATAAATGTATGTGCAAATTCTATTTATAGATTGCATGTCTATTTATAGATGCATGTCTACTATTATTATTCCTTAGTATTAGTGGGACAATAAACTATATTCTATTCTGAATTAGCACTTGGAAATAGTTAACTAAAGTGGCAAATCAGTTAGCTAAAGTAATTTCGAGTTAAGTAGTTTGTTGGTGGGACATGCAGATTGACTTAGTTGTAACTGAGTTATTCAAAGTTGTAACAGAGTTGGAAGTGCAGTTATGCAAGTTGTAAAGTAGTTTAACTCAGCTAAGTGAGTTAAACTCAGTTGTGCTAGTTGTAACTAAAGATACACTAGTGAGACATCAAGTGAATTAATTATTAATTAATTCACAATCAGTGGTCTCACATGCAACTGAATATTTACTATTATTAACTACATGCATGTCAGATCCAGTGGAGACCCAGTTGAGTTCTAGGTGAAAGGGAAGTAAAATATCAGTTGTGACATTATCCGATTGCACACATTCAACCACACACACATTGGATGTGACCATGAGGATTGCGCAGTCAAGGCAATCAGGATTGCACTCATTCAAGGATTGCTATCAGCTGGGATTGCGCAGTGGAGGTAGGTTGTCTGGAGACAATAATTTGGCTAAGGAACTTACCAATTTTTTGTATGACAGTGTGAGACAGTTAGCTCATGTACTGGGAGCTCTTGGATTAGAGATTTTGTTACACGTTATTTTGTCACCATGGCATTTTATTGTCAATATAGGTTCATCACTACCTATATTATGCTCCCTTATAGGTCAAAAACCCTAATGTTCCTAAAACAAGTCTTGAAATTGGAGAAAAGTTCATTAAAACCCTAAAAAGTCTAACTACGCGCTTTTCGTAGCTCTTTCATGCAGATTCGCAGATTTTTGTTCTATAGCCTGCGGCACATCCCACATGTTCTGCTTATAAAACCTGCGGACCCCTGTAAATAGTCAAATAAAGGAAAAAGTAAGTTCTAGAAGCCTATCTTGATGAATATTCTCCCAACTATAAGCTTCTAGACGCGCGATCAGTTGGAGCTTTATCCCTCCACTCATGGAGCTCTAGCCCTCCACTCATGGAGTTTATCCCTTGGTCTATGGAGCTAAAATCCCTACATGAGAGGAATCCATCCCCCTCTTCCTGGAACTGAAAATACCTCCATTTCCCTATAAATTGAGCTCATGTTTCAGTCTCAAGGGTAGATTTTACGTAGATTGTACCTAGCTTGCAGAAGGTAATTGTTGAAGAATTCCCAAGGTAGCATACTCTCTACACTAGTCATTATTGGTATGATAATGATCACACACTCATTTCCATAACTTCATGCTAGTTCAGAGAGAGGAAGGCTTGAAGGAGGAACGATTGTTCAGGACCCCGGAAGGAACTTGTACAACATCAAGGCAATAGGTTGTAAAGTTACTCTTTTATTCAAGATAATACATATGGATCTCCTTTTCTCATTGAGTTGTTCTTCTGTCTATTTGAATAATTCAATACTTGGATTCCTTGATCACTGAGTTAGATTAGTTGTTCTCAATTACTATATGTTGCAGGTGCTTTTAATTATTTTGTCTGTCTTTGATTGCAAGTTCTACATATTGAAGAAGCCTCTTTGGAGTGACTGGATAAAAGGTTGCACCAAACGTCAAATCTCAAGGTAGGGGCATGTCCTCTTTCTTTGTTTATAATAATTCTGAATTGCAAATGATCTAGAGAAAATTATTTACAAATGGATGTTTGTTTCTAGCTATCTATAGGATACTAGGGAGATCGCTCTTGTCCGCAAGAAGGATTTATCCGCATAACAAAATGGCGACTCCGCTAGGGAAAGCACTTAATTTTCCTTTTTATTTTTCAGTTTGAATTTAAGATTTTTCTCACTTTGATTAGTCTAAAACTGGGTTGGGTAGATAGCTTATCAGAATCCCTGAAATTAAAATCTTAATTTTAATTTTTTTGTACTTTTCCTGGCCTCCGCGGTTTTTATTTAAAAACGGTGCGGTAGCCTACGCAATTTTTAGTTCAAAACAGTGCTAAATTGTGTCTGTGTGTTAATCGCCTTTGAGTGTTTTTATTTTTTTACCTTTGGAGCTCTCACCCAATTTTCTTTACTTACACTTGATTGGCTCTTTAAATTACATTAGAATCATCTTGTGTTTGAGAATTTTCTTGCATAAATCACATTTGCATAATTAGAATTCTCATTTTCAGAATAAGAACGAAAAATGTGCATAGATTACATTTGCATAGTTTTCAAGTGAATTGTGCATAGATTACAATTGCATAGTTTACATTCTGAAAGATCAATCATAGATTTAGATCAATTTCTTTGATTTGAATTTACATGTTTTTTATGCTTGTTTTAAAAACATAAAAATAAAATTGGAATTGATTAGCATTAGTTTTTCTTGATGAAATTAGTGCATTAGAGAATTTGTTATATTCTCTCTTATTTATCAATCTTTGCATTGTTGGAATTGAATGGAACCTCTCTCCTTACTTTAATTAGGATTCATCGAATTGAAAAGATTACATTATCATATTCGATTGCATTCAGTTTTGGGTCAGGTCATAACACCACTGGTTTCATATCCATTTACCCTTTGAGTAATAACAACCCAAATAACACAACGCTTGATAAAATTCATCTAGTAATTTTTACATTTTCTAGGGCTCTTTCTACCAATTTAGCTTAGGCTAGTTCTTTGGAATAGGTTGTACTTAACTTTCCAAAGCAACTAAACAAACAATAGTATCTTGCGGTAAGGAAAAATTCCAATTGTTCCAATTGTGCTCTAGGAAGCTCTTCTTCAAAGATTCAAGCACAAGATCATGTCGGAACCAGTGAGGTAATCGTACCCATATCATTGGGAAATATGGCAGATGTGCATGTACTAAAAACGGTAAACCTCGGATAGACCATTGTCGAGGAGCATGGGGTCACTTGTTGGTAAACCTTGGATTATATCAAGGAGCCTTCAAGGGGATTGAGCTTGATACTCTGCCCTTACGTGTATATCGGATCGTAGATTGTTCCGCCAGGTGCATTTGTCTCAGTTGGTGACCTTAGTGGCCATAATCTTTAGGATTTTTCCCAAGGTGACGGTGGAGGGAAGGTCCCACTGTACCTAGAGGAGACGTTGACTAGACTCACTTGGACTTTCCGGAGGGTGCACTTCACTTCGAGATGGCATAGTGGAGGTACTTGCACCAGACTATTTCATTAAGAAGGTTATCAGGGTAACTGTTCCAACCGCTAGTTTTTCACATTAATCTCTGCGACGTTGGATTTCATCACCAACTAGTGATTTCATTGTGAAAACAAATTGTTTGTGTGTGGTTTGAATCCTAGATATGATAGTGCGTGTTCATTTGTTTGTTTTTACTTTTTAGAGACCGATTGTGAATTTGAATTGTTAATATCTTTAAAATGTTAATAAATTCACTGAATTTGAATCTAATGGCAACTATTCCGGAATTTACCAACCAAGGAACTCCTTGTTACACTGAAATTTGTCACCATGACATTGAGTTGTCTATATGGGTTCATAATTACCTATTTATTGCTCCCTTAGAAGTCTTAAAACATAAATTTTCTTAACCAAGTCTTGGAATTGGAGAAAATCTTTAAAAAACCCTAAAAATCCTAATTTTGCACTTTTCCTAGTCATTCCTTGCGGTACCGTGGTTTATTTCTATAAAATTTGCGATACATCCCACACGTTTTGTTCATTAAAACTGCAGACCACCGTAAAAGGTAAAATAAAAAGAAAAGTAAGTTCTGGAAGCCCAGCTGGTCAAATATTCTCCCAGCTGGGGCCTTCTAGAAGCATTATATGGTTGAGCTTCGCCCCTTCCATTCATGAACCTTTATCCCTTCATAGATGGAGCTATCCCTTGGTTTTTGGAGCTGAAATCCCATGATGAGAGGGATTTATCCCTTCCTTTTTGGAGCTGAAACTATCTCCCTTCTGCTATAAATTGAGACCAAGTTTCAGTCTCAAGGATATTTAGCACATAGAGAGTTCAAAGAGTACTTGCTTCTTGCTTTGGAGAGAGTACTTAGAACTTGATAGTTTTGAGGGGAATTGCTGAAGAAATATATTATCCACATTTATCATCATTTGCATGAGATAGATTACATACTCATATACATAGTCTTATGTTGATAAAGAGAGTCGGAGTCTTGTCAAACTGAGGAAAACGGTTATTCAGGACCCCGGAAGAACCTGTACAAACATCAAGGCGTTAAGGTTGCAAGGTTTCTTCTTTTATATTCAAAGTTAATACAAATGGATTCTATTTTCTCATTGAGTTGTTCATCTATCTTTTGAATGATTTAATTCTTAGATTCCTTGATCACTAAGATAGATTATTGCTTTTGAATTATCATATTTTGCATATGCTTTTGATCTTGTTTACTTGTCTTTGATTGCAGATCTTATATGTTGGATCGATACCTTCTAAAACGACTGGATTGAAGACCGAGCAAGTGTTGGACTTCAAGTATGAGTATTTATCTGTAGTTAATGAGTAATTCTTAAGAAAAATAATCTAGAGGAAATTGTCTACATCTATCTTTTTGTTTCTAGATATCCTTAGGATTCTAGGGAGATCACTCTTGTCCGCAAGAGGGATTTGTTTGTCTAAAAAATTGGCGGAGTAGTAGGTGTACTTGGACCAGGCTGCTGAACAGGACTAGATGCAGATATTTGAATGATGTCTCAAGTAATGGTTGCGACTCGATTGCAAGATTATGGTAGTAAAAATCCCGTTACTAGTAAAGAACTAGAAAATTCCAATTCTACACCAGCTACATCTCCTTCAGTTTCTGATCCACTTCATATTGAGAAACAAAATCCTGATCTAGTAATCAAACCACCTGCTAAAGGTGTACTTTGTAAATCATCCTTCAATCCACATGCGAGAGCTGCTCAAAACTACAACATTGTCAAAGATTTAGCAATATCTCCTTTAGCAATGTCGGCCTTAGAAGTGCTGCAATCATGCCCAGCACAAAGGAAATTACTCTTATCAGAAATTGGAGCTGTAGATCTTCAAGATTCGAACCTTATGGTATTCGATTTAGAAAATTTTACACCATGGCTCCCTCATCAAATGGCTTTTCAGATTCCAGTACTAGTCAAAAACAGACATTGCTTTCGTACTGTTATTGATGAAGGAGCTTCTACATGTATTATGTCATTAAACTATTGGAAATCACTTGGCTCTCTAACACTTAACCAATCCCTGACAATCCTCAAAGCTTTTGACGGAAGAGGATTCCATCCATTCGGAATTTTTCAGGATCTACCTATAGAGGTCGAAGGTAAAACCGTTAATTTAGATGTGGAAGTAGTTGATGCCCCGCTAGATTACAACCTTCTTCTTGGTCGAAGTTGGTCTTATGCTATGACTACTGTCGTGTCATCCGTCTTTCGATTAATCATGTTTCCTCATTAAGGAAAGATTGTGAAAATTGACCAGCTCTCATATTATTCGTCAGACCCAGCTTCTACTGATAGTATTCAGCACATTGGAAAAACAACTATCCCTTATGAAGATGTAGGAGTAGGTTTAATTAAAGATTCTGCTTTGTTGGAAAAAATTTCTATGCCTCAACCTAAAGTACTGCATACTATTTCTAATATCAATATGATTACATCAAGCATTATTCCATTTGATGATCCTTGGGTAGTGCCTTTAGAATCAGAGTTGGATTCATATAATGGCGCGATGCCTTTGAGTCCATTTGAGTTAGCATATCAAGCAGTACAGTCATTTTCCAATTCACCATCAACTGATTCTGATCCAATGACTGTGGTCAATTAAGAATCATTTTCACCATCAAACTCAGCTATAACATCAATTACAAATCCTTTTAAAGAAGTGTTTTATACTGATGAGATCATTCGTCAATTCTTGTCCATAGATGATTTACCATGGGATGATCTCCATCATAGGTCATCATTTTTACCTGAGCTTGATAGATTCGAAAACAAATTTTCATCTATTTTTACAATTGATTATGTCAAGGAACCCCAGAGTCCAATATCGATCACAAATTCGGATTCTGAAGTGAATTTGGGGAATATTTCTTCCACAATTCCTATTGACATATCAGTGAAACCAAGAATTATTGAAAACATTCATATAGGTGCCTCTTGTACATTAGATGAAATTTCTACATATAAGGCCCTATTTCAAGAATTCCGCGACATATTTTCCTGATCTTATGAAGAAATTCTAGGAATTGATCCCAAAATTGTCATTCATGAAATCAAAACTTACCCAGATGCTAAACTAATCAAACAAAAATTACGTCCAATACATCCACGAAAGGCTACCGCTATTAAAGCCGAAGTTGAGAAATTACTGAGAGCAGGTTTTATTTATCCTATCCCATTAACATATTGGGTATCTAATATCGTTCGTGTTTGGGTATCTAATATCCTATCCCATTAACGTATTTTTTTGTATTTAATATAAAAAATATATCAATTGATTTTTGGTTGGTCAGCCTTCATCCTGCACTCTTGGTATATTTATAATATCATTCCTCCTCTCCTTTTTACAGGATTTGTCCTAATGATGGGTCTTGTTCTAGACCTGAAACGTAGACGCAAAAATGCAAACTGTGGAGATTTCGAACCCAAAAACTCTAAACTCACACCACAGAAATCTGAAATCTATAATCATTCGTGTTACTAAAAACAAGGAGCAATACGAGTATGTGTTGACTATACGGATATTAACAAAGCTTGTCCTAAAGACAATTATCCAACCCCTTATATCGACCAAATAATTAACGATTGTGCTGGAAATGAAATGTATTCATTTATGGATGGATTTTTCGGATACAATCAAATCAACATACTCCCTGTCGATCAACCAAAAACAGCATTCATTTGTCCTTGGGAATCATTTGCTTATTGTAAACTACCTTTTGGAATGAAGAATGCTAGGGAAAATTTTCAAAGGCCAATGTCCTATGCTTTTCATGACATTAAAAACATTGTGGAACCTTATCTCAATGATTTACCTGCTCATTCATTACACAGGGAAGATCATCCAACTCACTTACAAGCGATTTTTATGAGATGTAGGTATTATAAGATTCGCTTGAATCCGCACAAGTGTGTTTTTTGTGTACAATCTGGTAGATTACTGGGATTTTTCATTTCGAAAGAAGCCATTCATGTCGACCCTTCGAAGGTCGAGGCCATTCTCAATTTACCTCCTCCTTCCACACTTCGCCAACTCCAAAGTTTGCAAGGGAAAGCAAAATTTCTTCATAGATTCATCTAGAACTATGTTGAGTTAACCAAAGGTTTTACTAGGATTTTGAAACAGAATGTTCCTTTCATTTGGGATGAGATCGTTGATCGATCTTTTGATGCTCTAAAACACGTGTTCACCCATGCACCGTTACTGCATCCACCAAATTATAGCCGGGATTAATTTTTATACTTAGTAGCCTCTAATTCCACTATTGGAATGGTATTAGTTCAGGAGGATGAATCCCACAACGAACATGTGATTTACTATCTCAGTCGGAATCTCAATCCAATAGAGATTAAATACTCGCATGTCGAGAAATTGGCCTTGGCAGCAGTTCAAGATGTCCAACAATTTTGTCATTACATTTTGTTATGAAAAAAAACTGTGATTTCTAAATGCAACCCAATGACGTATATTCAGACTAAGAAATTGCTCGGGGGAAAATACTCTAAATGGATAGTTATCCTTCAGGATTTTGATTTATAATTTGAAAAATCCAAATCAAAGAAATCACTAGTGTTCGTCGAACTTATGTCTGACTTCCCGAATATTGAGACTGAAACTATGGTAGAGCATCTGATCGCTGATGAATCTCTATTTCTTATCAGTACGTTAGATCCTTGGTATGAAGATATAATCATTTATCTCCAAACCCAAACTTTTCAGCCTGAACTTTCACGTTCACATCGGCGAAAGATCCGTTACCAGTCTCAGCAGTACAATATTGTGGGAGACACGCTTTATCGTCGCGGTGTGGATTATGTCTTTCGACGATGTTTAACCCATGAAGAGGCTGAACGAGTTTTAAATGACTGTCTTTCTCGAGCATGTGGCGGTAATATGTCTGGGTATGCCATAGCCCAAAATATATTGCGCGCTAGTTATTTTTGGCCTTCGTTATTAAAAGATTGCATTCTTGTCGTCCGAAAATGCCACAACTGTCAAATTTTTTTATCTAAAAATACGTGCACCACCAACTCCTCTTCACCCCATAATTGTTATCGGTCCTTTCACAAAATGGGGCATTGATTTCATTACATGTAACCCTCACTCGGTTGGGGGGCATGGGTATATTATTCTCGCAGTAGATTATGTTACTAAATGGGCCGAGGCAATGCCTACATTTGCGGTAGATGGAAAAATTGCAGCTACATTTGTATTCAATCATGTGATTGCTCGATTCAGTGTACCCCAAGCTATCATTACTGATCATGGGAGCCATTTTCGAAACACCATGATAACTCTACTCCATATTACCCGCAGGCTAATGGTCAGGTTGAATTCGTCAATAAAGTTTTAACCACTATGATTAAAAGGATAATCGGAATTCATAAATTGAATTGGCATACTATGATTTTCTCAGCACTTTGGGCATACCGAACCTCAGCAAAAACCGCAACACGGTTCACTCCTTTTCAACTGGTCTACGGTTTAGAAGTTGTGTTACCGATTGAATGCGAAATACCGTCACTCCAATTAGCCATAGAATTACTACCAGCTACCTCTAAGGAGGAAAAACGATTTTTGTATCTAGCACAATTAGATGAGACTCGGCGCACCATTGCATTAGCAGTCGAAGCTCATAAAAAACGCGTTAAAGCTCAGTACGATCGAAGTGTTACACCTCGTGTTTTTTCAGAAGGTGACCTAGTATTGGTATATGACCAAGCTAATGATAAGCTAGGAGCTGGGAAATTTGAACCTATGTGGCATGGTCCATATATTTTCAAGCGAGTGCTTGCAAAAGGGGCTTATGAATTGATTGATTATGACGAGGTCTCTTTAGATAAACCCATAAATGGACTTTATCTGAAGAGATATTATGCTTGATATTTTGTGTGAAGATCTCACCTGTACATTAGTTATTTTTCTAGATTAGCTGCTTTAGATTAGATGTGTGTCTATTTTAAGTTTGCATTGACTACTATCCCTGCTTATCTTGATTACTCTTGATATTTCAGATGGCGACGTCCCTTCAAGCGTACATTGGTTTTGCTGATGGTGCCTGTCGTAATACACGGAATATCTCTTTCACAGCCTCAGTTATCTATTCACCCACCGATGAGTTAGTTTCTATGCATGGGATAAGCCTTGGTCAAACAACGAATAATGCTGCAGAATATAGCGCGGTGATTGACCTATTATCTGATTCCCTTTCATTTGGCATTCAGCGTTTGATCGTTAGGTAGATTCAAAACTCATTGTATTGCATTTAAACAAAGTATATGCAATTAAACAAAGTATATGCAATTAAAAATCCAGTTTTACTAAGATTATTCTTGAAGTTTCATCTCTTGGAAAGCAGTTTGATTATATTGAATATCAACACATTCCGGGAATTTTAAATACATTGGATGATGCATTAGCTAATAATGTTATAAATAGAAATTTTCAACATTAAAACAGTAAATTAAAACAACATTCGATAAGTGTTGAACAAGATAGTCGTCGAAAGCAGTCATAGATAGAGTTTGTGTTTCAAAAAATATTACATTGTCTAGGACCATAGGTTTAAAACACCTTATGATCCGAAAGGTAGTGATAAAAAAAAACAAAAATACAATAGTCTATGATGATCATCCACTATCCGTGATGATGATCATGATAATATATTATCGCTCGTGCCACTCTATGCAGATGTCTCCGAAACTGGCCAGGAACGCCAGCGACATGCCTCTAGAGATGAAGAGGAATATCATCCATCGTAGTCTCTGGAATGTCTCTAGTCAACCTCTCAAGGTTCTGCTCTAAATCAACGAGAATCGCTGCTGCCTGGTTCTCTAGCGGTGCAATAGGATCTGTTCGCTTCCTCTCGAAGCGGCGGAGATTGGCTAGCCTTCGTGGACCTACATCTACATTTGAATTTTTGTCATTAGTATTGGATGATTAAAAAACAAAACAAAAATTAGAGTTAAAAACACATCAAAATTATTCATTTACCTGACTCGTCCCATTGTGCTCTTGGAGGAAGGGGCATATCAGGATCACCACAGAAATCTATCCCTGCATATGGAAAATCTTCAATGGCGAAGATTTGGTTCTGTAACCAATGAAAATATGCAAGTGTAAATCAAACTATCTCAAAACCCTCACCATGACGAGCCATCACTGCCACCCAACACACCATCTGAGGCTCTCTAATCCCACCAGCATCAACTGAGATAAGTTGAGGGGCAAGAGATGGAATCCTCTCCAGAGCAAAAGAAACTACGATAGCTCCATGTCCAAAGTTTTTCAACTTTGCGTTCTTAGCTCTAGTCAATTGGCCTTTTACATTAGCCAATACTCCTTCACACCAATTGAAGATGGTGCCTCTATAGCATTCAACCGTTGTCTGCATATGGGCTTTAGTAGCCATGTGTGGAGCTGCGCTCCCACACAATCTAGTCACTGTGAACGCAACCACTTTGAGTTCAAGACTGATAATGGTTTTTATATCAATGCGGTTGTTTATTGGATTAGCTTCTTCATTACAAAATTCTTGTTGATAGCTAGCGATAGGCTGGCCACCTTGCCAGCTCCAAACAAGGAAATATGTTCTCCTCTTTTGGATAAACCAATAAGGAAGTATATGTCCTCCAACTCAAGTTCGAGTCGGTGATCACCGATGATGAAACACTGCTCTTGAACGTCCCACTTGTTGACCAACCATGTCAATAGCTCTACTTGAGCCCTCATGCCCTGCATTGCCCAAAATTTGTATAATCCACAGTTTCTCAACACACACAATGTGGGTAGACTTTCTATAGCTGCCTCATCTACTGCTTCATGTTCACGTTCTCTCCATTCAAGCATTGTGGATACTCTGCAATGGACACATTGAAAGATTAGATGCAATTAAAATGGAAAATTTTGGCTTAATTTGAGAGAAATCATCCTTTTATTTTGTTCATGGCGCCTCTGCACTTTTTGCACTAAGACAGTGCGAACTACCGCATGAGCTATACATGAAAAGTGCGGGAGCCCAATAATTTTCCTTTGGAAAATTATCGGGATCCGCAGGTATTGTGTGTATTACCTGCGGAACCCCGAGGGCGAAATTTTGAACCTATTTTTCTCTTAAAAAACGATTTTAAATCCTAAAAAGAGAATGTAAATGGACAAAAATGAAGAGAAATGCGTTGTAGATTACCTGGATTCGACGGTTTTTTGTTTGAACGGTCAGTTTTTCTGATATCTCCTTTGAAAAATTTTCTACCAAAGGCTCTCAACTTTCACTCTGAATGCAAATGGTAAAAATAAATTGGTTGAACGACTTTTATAAGATTTTTTGAATAAATAAAATAATATTTTATTTATTTTCCACTTTGAAAAGTTGTTTTTCAAATAATTTTTACTTATTTAAAGCAGGTATGTTTAGTTTTTGGGTTTTTGTGCAGAATACAGGATTTTCGGGTGAAATAATCATTTTGACTATGAGTACATTTTTATCACTTTTTCGAACTCGTTAAAACTTACGAAAAAGCAAAAACTATGAGTACATTTTTATTCCTTTTTCGAACTCGTTAAAACTTACGAAAAAGCGAAAATGATGAGCATACTTTTATCACTTTTTCGGACTCTTGAAAATTTACGAAAAAGTGAAACTTTGGAGTTCTCTTTTAAGCCCTTTTCAGACTCTCTAAACATGGAAAGATCGCCGAGTACTTGACTATTCGAACTTGTTAAAGGAAATAAATAGTCGTCCCTTCAGTATAAGTTTACCCCTTTTCCGGGCTAAAATGGAATATTTACGAAAAAGGTATACGTTGACTAATCATGGTCAATAGAGTTCTCCCCTGCATTATTTTATCCTTTTTCGGGCTTGAGAGACTAAATTTACGAAAAAGGTACATCCACGGAGTTTTCTTAAGTTTTTCTTCTAACTCCCTAAAACTGAAAAACACTGAGTTTCACCTATACTGGACTCGTTAGAACTTAACAGTAAAGGACTTGTCAATTATAAACAGGAATGAACCACTCCTTCTTAGGGTTTGATTTTAATAGTAATTTGGACTCATCCGAAGGATGTGCTTACATTACAAGAAAATGTTATCCTCCTCAAGCTTGTCAAAAATAAAGAGGTACTTGCCAGAAATGGTGGGGAAAAGAGAGAAAATGAATCCACTTGTCACACTTCGTTTTAAAAAGTTGTATACCACTCTTGAACACGGCACTTTTGTCACATTCATGTCTGGGTTGGGAAAATCCTTTGGCCAATAGTTAATCAAACCACATTGAAATTCTTCAGCCGGTTTCTGGATATTAGCTTTAGGTCAATCGTCACCAAACCATCTGCAGTATCGTTATGTGTTCAGGAGATCAGTTAAATAAACCATTCATTGAAAACATTTGTATCCACTCGTGTTAACCATCCCTGAGTCAGTCCTTGCTATATATTTCTTCAAAACTTGATCTAATGGTTTCATGTCGTGGGCTTTCCTACGATGAGTCACTTTCTATCAACGACAGCTCATCATCTAGAAATTTGATCTACAATCCTATCAATACCTTGGGATCTGCATGCCCTAATGGTAGGTTTCTCGCCTTCGACGACAGGTTGCATCATTGACCTTCGATCGAATTATTCTGTGAAATGTTCGACTTCATATCACAAATTCACATTTCATAGATTGTACTGAGTACTTTGAGAGTCATTGTCATTGTTGGTGGTTTATCTCACAGTTGTTAATAGTTCACATCATTGACTAGTAATCAAGTGGTTTCTACCATGTTCGACTTCGACACAGTCAATCGCATGGATAGAATCGTACTAGTTTGAGAAGCAGAAATCAAGACCCTGGATCTATTTTCCACCATCCAGGCTGCGAGGAGTTTTATTATTCATCATAACAGATGGCTGCATCCATGTCGTGTCTACTACTTCATGTAATTCTAAAATCATTTCTGTATCAGAACATGTAGTTATATATATATATATATATATATATATGCTTGCATTGAATGTTTTTTCCAGGTTTTGACCGATGTGCCAACAGCCCGATTCTCAGATTGATAAAGCACTTCACTTTTCAGAATTCTTCAAAAAACTCTTCAGACTTCACACTTTAGGGGGCAATCTGTTACACTGAAATTTGTCACCATGACATTGAGCTATCTATATGGGTTCATCATTACCTATTTATTTCTCCCTTATAAGTATAAAAACATAAAGTTCCTGAACCAAGTCTTGGAATTGGAGAAAAGCTCTTAAAAACCCTAAAAAGCATGATTCCGCACTTTTCCTAGTCATTCCCTGCGGTACCGTGGTTTATTTCTATAAAAGCTGCGGTACATCCCGCACGTTTTGTTCATTAAAACCGCAGACCCTCGTAAAAGGTAAAATAAAAATAAAAGTAAGTTCTGGAAGCCCAACTGGTCAAATATTCTCCCAGCTGGGGCCTTCTAGAAGTGCTATCTGGTCGAGCTTCGCCCCTTCCATTCATGAACCTTTATCACTTCATAGATGGAGCTATCCCTTGGTTTTTGGAGCTGAAATCCCATGATGAGAGGGCTTTATCCCTTCCTTTTTGGAGCTGAAACTACCTCCCTTTTGCTATAAATTGAGACCAAGTTTCAGTCTCAAGGGTACCTAGCACATAGAGAGTTCAAAGAGTACTTGCTTCTTGCTTTGGAGAGAGTACTTATAACTTGATAGTTTTGAGGGGAATTTCTGAAGAAATATATTCTCCACATTTAGCATCATTGGCATGAGAGAGATTACATACACATAGCCATAGTCTTATGTTGATAAAGAGAGTCAGAGTCTTGTCAAACGGAGGAAAATGGTTGTTCGGGACCCCGGAAGAATGTGTATGAACATCAAGGCGTCAAGGTTGTAAGGTTTCTTCTTTTATATTCAAAGTCAATACAAATGGATTCTATTTTCTCATTGAGTTGTTAATCTATCTTTTGAATGATTTAATTCTTAGATTCCTTGATCACTAAGATAGATTATTGCTTTCGAATTATCATATTTTGCAGATGCTTTTGATCTTGTTTGTTTGTATTTGATTGCAGATCTTATATGTTGGATCGATACCTTCTGGAACGACTGGATTGAAGACCGAGCAAGCATTGGAATTCAGGTAGGAGTATCTATCCGTAGTTAATGAGTAATTCTTAAGCAAAATAATCTAGAGGAAATGGTCTACATCTGTCTATTTGTTTCTAGATATCCTTAGGATACTAGGGAGATCGCTCTTGTCCGCAAGAGGGATTTGTCCGTCTAACACCCCTCTTAACGAGAATCCTAGTACTTTTCCTTGTTTTGTAAATGTTGGTCCTTGTTATATGGCTACATTATCATTACCTAGATTTACGATAGGTTTACCGATATGGTTATTTTCAACTTCATTGGCCCCGAATAATCAAATTGTTCCACCTCAACCAGATGCTTCACCTCAACAGAGTTCACCATCTCAACATCACCAACTACATGTTGATCCTTTACCTTCTTTGCCCAACATGTCTTCCTCCCTTTCTTCCTCTTCGCTTGGTAAAAGCCTTGATGCTGGTAACCAGGTGGCTAAGAAGAAGAAGAAAGGGAAGAAGAAGAAGAAGCAAGATAAGAAAGAAGTCAACCAACCAACCATGGTTGTAAGTGTTGGTAGTGTTGAGAAAACCTCCAACATGCATCGTAAACCCAAATTCCCTTGCAAGCTTTTTGAGGGCGACCACTTCCTTATCAATTGTCTTGGTATTCCTAAGGTCTTGGAAGTATGGTCACAAAACTCTCATCAACTTACTGTTGATCCATCAACCAGTGATTGTCAGGTTCCTAGGAAAAAGGGTAAAGTTAGGTTTCCTTGTAGGTTATGCAAAGGGAGTTATCAAACTCACATTTTCCCTCACATGGATGAAGCCTCAAAATTGTTTGAAAATCTTACTATTCCACAGCAACAACTTCCAACTAGTTACCATAAACTTTCTCCCAACCTATCGTCAACTGACGAAGTGATTGATCTAATTCCAAGTACATTCAATCCCACTCTTCCATTAGAGAGTGAAACTCATATCACTCAGGTTGATGATCCAGTAGTTGATCAAGTGGTCGACTTGATTTCACATCCGTTCGATCCCTCTCTTCCTGTAGAGAGTGAAATTCATACCACTTAGGTTCTTCTTGTCACATCATATTCTTCTACGCCAGGGGGCATTTCACATGTTTCTATAGAACCCCCTCCAAGTACTGAGGTTTTTTCCTTTGATTGGAATAAATTGACAAAACCTTGTCTTCCTTCCTCCATCCATTTTCAAATCATTGTGAAGGCTTTTGGTAAGAATGTGTGTCGCACAAATATCGATGAAGGTGCTTTTGTTAGTATTTTATCCTCAACTGCTTGGCAAGCTTTGGGTTCCCCTCAGCTTGTGCCTATTACACATAATCTATCAGCTTTTAACATAACCATTAGTGAACCTTTAGTGATCCTTCCTAAGTTTCCTATTACCTTGGAAGGTAAAATTGTCCGTATTGATCTTATGGTAGTATGAGGCCCCTTGGATTTCAATTTGCTCCTCGGGCGAGACTATGTCTATGCAATGAAATATGTCGTATCGACACTCTTTCGTGTGATTTCTTTCCCTCACAATGGAAACATTGTGACTGTAGACCAGATTTTGTTCGTTTGTCTTGATTCGACTACCAATAATCCGACACCCATGAATTTTCCTTATACGGAAGTGATATCTACCCTGCCACGAGTTAATTATGTGGCAACCAGTCCCATGTTTTCAGTTACCGATGCAAGCGAGCCTCTCATTGTTTGCTCAACTTCCTTTGAATTGGATCTGGTAATTGACATGGAAAACCCTATGGGATTATTTGAACACGATGTTCTTATCCCTATTGAATCCCTTGACATGTGTTCCTTCCAAAGAACTGTTCTTCCATCTGATGAAGACCTCTTGGAGGTCATGATTGAGATGTGTCCCTTGACATGTGTTTCTTCTAGTTGGAATACATGATCAAGGTTCTTACGAGGATGGTTCTTTTACTGTGTCAACCTCATTAAAAAATGAATCAGGTTATGAGGAGAGTTCCTTTTACTGTGTCAACCTCGTTAAAAAATTAAACATGTACATGAGGATGGTTCTTTTACTATGTCAACCTCGTTAAAAAATGAAAAAGGCCCTTATGTGGAGAGTTCCTGTGACTGTGTCAACCTCGTTAAAAAATGAAACAGGTTTCCATGAGGATGGTTCTTTTCCTGTGTCAACCTCGTTAAAAAATGAAACAAATTACCATGAGGATGGTTCTTTTCCTGTGTCAACCTCGTTAAAAAATGAAACAGATTACCATGAGGATGGTTCTTTCACTATGTCGACCTCGTTAAAAAATGAAACAGATACCTATGAGGATAGTTCTTTTCCTGTGACAACCTCATTAAAAAATGAAATAGGTCACCACGTGGAGATTTCATTTTACTGTGTCAACCTCATTAAAAAATGAAACATGGCTTTGAGAATAGTTACTTTTCTTGTGTCAAGCTCGTTAAAAAATGAAACAAGTTTGTTGGGTATGTAACACCTATTGTTTCTCTACACCAAGAGAAATTCTGAGTGCTCACAGAATTGGCCCAATGACTAAGCTCTCCTGTGGCCCCCTATGGAAAGAAAACAACAAGTGGGAGAATGTTGGGTATGTGTTATATTCTTTCCATGACTAGCCCCACGCGCTGTACGTTGCGTCGGGCGCAGCAGGGGGGTCACAAGGGGGGAGGGAGCCCCCACTATTGGGGTCTGGGGCCGCGCCCCAGCGAAAATTGTTTTGGTGTGCGGACCCACTCATAGGCGGACCCACCCATGTTTTTTGCATGATTTTTCACATGGTTTTGGGGTACGATGGTTTTCGGCCCCTGGTATTTTGTAGATCCGGTCAAGGGAACTACGGTTATGTTCTAATCTAGGGTTAATGGATTGGGGTTTATGTATGCTTCGGCACGTATATATATGTGTTGTAACACTAAAAGGAATATAATGAAAAATCAAGCTGGTTGTCCCGATTTGGGATCCAGGGGAAAATCTTTGTGTTTATCTGTTTTATGTTTTATGCTCTCGCTATTGTTTATTTTCTGTTATAAGATTCGTGTGTAGATAATTTCTGTTCAGGGTTAAAACCTACAAAGTTTCCATGATCACAGTTCTTTTCCTGTGTCAAGCTCATTAAAAAATGAAACATATCCTCTCCTAATTGAGTCGATTCTTTGATTAGATCTCTTAAGTGTCAAGTCGATTCTTTGATTAGATCTCTTAAGTGTCAAGTCGATTCTTTCATCTGATCTCGTAAATGAACCTTCATTCCATCCACCTATGAACCAGTAGTCCACTTAGGTGATTGAAATGAAGCTTGGGGGGCATATGCTCTTGCAGGTTACGCTTGGGGGGCATTGAAACCACTCTCAAGCACAATTTTCCTACGTTTCAAGCTTGTGTAAAAATGAAACAAACCACTCTCAAGCACAGTTTTCCTACGTTTCAAGCTTGTGTAAAAATGAAACACACCACTCTCAAGCAAAATTTTTACTATGTTTCAAGCTTGTATAAAAATGAAACCTATCTTGAGTCCATTTCGGTTATTATTTTCAGGACTCATTAAATTCATGAAAATCCCGAGATTATTTTGCTATTTTTCATTCTCGTAAAACACATGAAAATGTCGATTTATTTCCGTCTTTTCATGCTCGTAAATTAAATTGAAAGTCGACCAAATGAATATACTTTATCACTTTTTTGGGCTCTTGAAAATTACGAAAAAGAGAAACCCTAGAGTTCTCTTTTAAGCCCTTTTCAGACTCTCTAAATGAAAAGATCACCAAGTACTTGACTATTCGAACACGTTAAAGGAAATGAACAGTCATCCCTTCAGTATAAGTTTACCCCTTTTCCGGACTGAAATGGACTATTTACGAAAAAGGTATAAGTTAACTAATCATGGTCAATAGAGTTCTCTCATGTATTATTTTATCCTTTTTCGGGCTTGAGAGACTAAATTTATGATAAAGTACAACCACGGAGTTTTCTTATATTTTTCTTCTAACTCCCTAAAACTGAAAAACATCGATTTTCACCTATACTGGACTCGTTAAAATTTAACATTAAAGGACCTGTCGATTACAAACAGGAACAAACCACTCCTTCTTAGCGTTCGATTTTAATACTAAGATGGACTCATCCGAAGGATGAGCTTACACAACAAGAAAATGTTATCCTCCTCAAGCTTGTCAAAAATAAAGAGGTACTTTCCAGTAATGGTGGGGGGGGAAGAGAAAAGGAATCCAGTTGTCACCCTTGTTTTAAAAATCAATATACCACTCTTGAACACGACACTTTTGGTCACACTTGTACCTCGGTTGGGAAAATCCTTTTTCTAACAGTTAATCAAACCACATTTAAAGTCTTCAGCCGGTTTCTGGGTATTAGCTTTAGGTCAATTGTTACCAAACCATTTGCAGTGTCGTTATGTGTTCAAGAGACAGTTCAAATAAACCATTCATTGTAAACATTTGTCTCCATTTGCATTGACCATCCCTGAGTCAGTTCTTGCCAACATTTCTTCAAAACTTGATCTAATGGTTTCGAGTCATAGGCTTTCCTGCGACGGGTCACTTTCTATCGACGAAAGCTCATCATCTAGAAAGTTGATCTAGAATCCTATCAGTACCTTGGGATCTGCATGCCCTAATGGCAGGTTTCTCGCCTTCGACAACAAGTTGCATCATTGACCTTCGATCGAATGATTCCGTAAAGTGTTTGACTGAAAATCATTCATTCACACTTCGTGTATTGTACTGAGTACTTTGAAAGCCATTGTCATTATTGGTGGTTTCTCTCACACTTGTTAACAGTTCACATCATTGACTGGTAATCAAGTGGTTTCTACCATGTTCAACTTCGACACAATCAATCGCATGGATAGAATCGTACTAGTTCGAGAAGCATAAATCAAGGCCCTGGATCTAGTTTCCACCATCCAGGCTGCAAGGAGTCTTATTATTCATGATACATTATACTACTTATGTCAGATGGCTATGTCCATGATATTTCTACTATTGATGTAACTTTAAAATCATTTATGTACCAGAACATATAGTTAGTTTTGATATAAGTATGGGAATTCCTACCTCAGTGACGATATACATATATATGTTTGCATTGAATGTTTTTATAGGTTTTCGACCGGTGTGTCCGCAATCCAATCCTCTGAATGATAAAGCACTTCACTCTTTAGAACTACCTCAAACTTCTCACTTTAGGGGGAAATCTATTACACGTTATTTTGTCACCATGAAATTTGACTGTCAATATAGGTTCATCACTACCTATATTATGCTCCCTTAGAGGCCAAAAACCCTAATGTTCCTAAACCAAGTCTTGAAATTGGAAAAAAGCTCATTAAAACCCTAAAAATTCTAACTCGGCACTTTTCCTATCTCTTTCCTGCGGATCCGTAGATATTTGTTTTATAGCCTGCAGCACATCCCGCACATTCTGCTTATAAAACCTGCAGATCCCCATAAACAGTCAAATAAAGGAAAAAGTAAGTTCTAGAAGCCTAGTTGGACGAATATTCTCCCAACTGGAAGCTTCTAGTTGTGCGATCAGTTCGAGCTTTATCCCTCCACTCATGGAGCTCTATCCCTCCACTCATGGAGTTTATCCCTTGGTCTATGGAGCTCAAATCCCTTCATGAGAGGAATTGTTAAGTCCCTATATTAATAGTGTAGTCCCTTATTATGTTAGCGTAGCCCCCCTTATTTTTATTGTTGTACCCATGTAAACCCCATATGTTTATTATTGTGCCCTTACATTATTATTGTTAGGTCGGCTAGGATTACATTATGGCCCCACTAGGATTACATTGTGGCCCCATGGACTCCTATATATAGAAAGGAGGTTTTGTCATTTGTATCATCCAAGAATTTTTCATTCATGTAATGTATTGGAGGTTTCCCCCTTGAAGTGGCTTATTTATAAGGCGTTGATATCTCTTTTCTTCTATTTTTGGAGCTGGTTTCCCAACATTTGGTATCAGAGCTTTGGATTCTAGGGTTTCGCTGCACCAAACAGGTCATCGTGGAATTTTCGCTATAAATTTTGTTCTACGAAGGCTAAAAAGCTGAAAATTTTAGAGTGTGAAGTAAACATCCTAAGGAACATAGTCGCAAAATTTCAGAGATTGGTTCGAAATATTTTAAGAGATATGGTCTGTGGAATTTAGGTCTTTTTTAGGCTCCTGAATTTCATCTCAAAGAGGTGATCGTGGGAAAATATTCATAACTCTCTCTCTGAGCATCGGATTGGTTTTCTGTAAAAAGTGGCCACAATCACACAGACTGTAGTTTCCTTTATATCAATTTCAGAGCCGAAGGAGGAAACAATGACACGTATCAAGTCGTACAAGTTCGCTCTACTGAACCAGTCCATAATTAGGTCATCGTAGGAGATTGGGCACAACTTTGTCTTCAAGAATCCAAATTAGGTCAGACCTATGGCATTCAAAAGAGGATTCATAGGGCTACCCTAGGGCCAAATTTTAGATATTGAAGATATGAAATCACAGAGATAATTCAGTTTCAATATCGAGCTCCTCAAAAGCAAGAAAAGGGTGTGTATTTTTTTCGAATTACATAAGTCTCATTTGAAAAAAAATAGTTTGAATTTATTCCAAGGGCATATTTTAGAATTTTTATCAGTATTGGGTTCTATAATGCCTCCAAAAAATAATTCCATACCCATTAAGCCCTCAAAAATCTATACTATGACGCATGAAGAGGAAGAATTGCAATATGAGATATCAAAATTACGGTACCAAGTGCAACAAATTTCAATCTTACGAAGAGAAACTGAAGATGAAATAGATGGTTTAAAAGTAGAAATGGAGGCTAATTTGGATGGTTTTAAGGATCAAATAATAGCTAATATGGATGATAAATTAGTAGAAGATCACATCGAGCATCAACAACAAGTTCTCCCACTCTCAAAGGATAACCTAACTTTGGTGTAGAATCTAATGAAACAACAGGAAGATCAACATCACATCGAAAGAAGTTCTGAAGCAGTCACAGAAACAAGAATTCGACAAGTACAATCAATTTCAGAGTATCTCAGCAAGTGGAATAACTTTCCTGTAGAACATTCCACATGGGAGGATGAGAATTCTATACAGAAGCATCAAGAAATAATCAAGCGTTGAGGACAACACTTGTTTGAAGGAGAGGGGCATGTTAATTCCCTATATTAATAGTGTAGTCCCTTATTATGTTAGTGTAGCCCCCCTTATTGTTATTTTTGTGCCCCTGTAAACCCCATATGTTTATTATTGTGCGCTTACATTAATATTGTTAGTTCGGCTAGGATTACATTGTGGCCCCATGGACTCCTATATATAGAAAGGAGGTTTTGTCATTTGTATCATCCAAGAATTGTTCATTCATGTAATGTATTGGAGGTTTCCCCCTCGAAGTGGCTTATTTCTAAGGCGTTGATATCTTTTTTCTTCTATTTTTGGAGCTAGTTTCCCAACAGGAATCCATCCCCCTCTTTATGGAACTGAAACTACCTCCATTTCCCTATAAATTGAGCTCATGTTTCAGTCTCAAGGGTAGATTTTACATAGATTGTACCTAGTTTGCAGAAGGTAATTGCTGAATAAATTCCCAAAAGAGCATACTATATACACTAGTCATTATTGGTATGAGAATGATCACACACTCATGTCCATAACTTCATGCTAGTTCAGAGAGAGGAAGGCATGTCAATCTGAAGGAGGAACGATTGTTCAGGACCCCGGGAGGAACTTGTACAAAATCAAGGCAACAGGTTGTAAAGTTACTCTTTTATTCAAGATAATACATATGGATCTCCTTTCTCATTGATTTTTTCTTCTGTATATTTGAATAATTCAACACTTGGGTTCCTTGATCACTGAGTTAGATTAGTTGTTCTCAATTATTATATGTTGCAGGTGCTTTTAATTATTTTGTCTGTCTTTGATTGCAGGTTCTACATATTGAAGAAGCCTCTTTGGAGCGACTGGATAAAAGGTTGCACCGAACATCGAATCTCAAGGTAGGGGCATGTCCTTTTTCTTTGTTTATAATAATTCTAAATTGCAAATGATCTAGAGAAAACGATTTACAAATGGATGTTTTTTTCTAGCTATCCGTAGGATACTAGGGAGATTGCCCTTGTCCGCAAGAGGGATTTATCCGCATAACAGCTTTGTATGTAATTGTTTCATGATCCATGATATAATACATAATAGAATATAGTGGGGTTTTCAGCTATAATCCTTCCCCGAGTAAATTATCTGTGTTATGTGTGATTGATATTTCTTCATGATATTGTGATTGGCGATTGTGTTTTAAATTCTGCAAAGATTTGTAGAAGTGATTCTGTATTTAACAATAGCATATTGTTAAATCAGGAGAATCCAAAACATACATGTATTTTGTAATAAATTTCTACATGGTATCGGAGCATAGGAAATTGCAGTAGTGAAGCAGGAGTTGATTTTGTTGGTGGAAAGAATTAGAATTTGTAGAAAGACTTTCTTGGTGCTACAACTGATTCAAGATCGAAATGGCTTTTAATGGCTTGAGGCTAGAGTATGCACTCGAGGGAATTTCTAACTACATTTCTTGGAAGGACATGATGGAGGTGGTACTCAAATACAATGGCTTGAATGAATTCATTGACAATGATGTTCCTAAGCATGCTTCGTCGGATGCTACCAATATTGATGCATGGAAAAAGTAAGTGGAAAAAGCGAGGAGGATCTTGTTGGAAGAAGTTCGAGACCACATTGTATCAAGCCTCAATGGGAAAGCCACACCATATGATATGTGGAAGGCTTTGACGGATCTATTCCAAAGAAGCAATGACCATAGGAAATTGGCACTCAAAGATAAACTCAGGAAGATCAAGATGGAAAAGGGAGACAACATTCCAAAGTATCTCACAAAGTTTGTCCAATATCAGGATGAATTAGGGAGTGTGGGAATAATTGTTGTTGATGATGATTTGGTGAGCTTGGCTCTCTTGGGACTTCCTAAGAGTTGGCATAGTTATGAATACTCTGTCAACGGACGAGACAAATTGCAGGATTGGGAACGACTGTGGTTGGATCTGGTGTAGGAGGAGTTCAGGCGGAACACCAGAGATGGCTCTTCATCAAAGCATGATGATAAAGAGGATTGTGCTTTTGCTACCAAGGATTATAAGGGGAAGGGGAAGAAATTTCATTCTAAATCTGAGTCTAAAGGAAAGAAGCTGGATATGTCCAAGGTGAAGTGTTTTCACTGTCACGAACATGGGCATCTTGCTACTAAATTTCCACAATAGAATAAGAACAAGAAGGTTGATGGAGCTGCAGCTGGTGAGGACCTTGCCTCACAATTTGAGCTTGAATTCTCTTTAATCACTTGCATGGTGTCAAGTGCATTAGGATCAGTGTCATATTTGGATAGTGGCGCTTCCTTTCACATGACGGGAGATAAGGAACTTTTCAGTGACTTCGAGAAGAAAGATCTCCAAATGCATATAGAGATGGGCGACGACGGATGGTACAGTGCTACCGAGATTGGAACCATTACCTTTTAGAGTGAGTCAGGTAAACCATTTCAATTGAAATATTTTATGCATGTTCCAGGTCTGAAGCAAAATTTGGTCTCAGTCATAATGTTGGAGGAAAGAGACTATGATGTTGTTTTTAGCGATGGAAAAGCTTTCCTGCGACACAAAATAATGGGTCAAGCCAAGAGGATAGGGATGATCAGGAGATCATGTGTTATGCTCAAAATTGAAAGTGCTCGAAACAGTACCGAACCTAAGTGACTGGAAAGGTCTCGTTGTTGTGATTTCGAAGCCGCGAATGGTTCAAGAAACCGTTGTTGTATGAGGAATATATCGCGTTCTTGTTTTTTTTCCTAAACAGCTAAATTTTTTGTGACAGGGTGACTCGGATGCAGAGAGAATGAAGGTACAGTCAGCAGGTGGCATATACCAGTAATATTCCTTTTTCTGAAACCCAATCAGAATCCGCCACGTGGCTGTTTCTAGGTTGAAGATTTGGTTGAACGTGTTTTTTGGAGCATCGTTGGATGGGTGACACGTGGCAATCCCGAAGGCTTGCACGTGTCCCTAGGAGGTTTGACTAAAATTTTGGTGGATTCTGGGAGGGTCGAACCCGCGACCTCTGGTCTGCACGCCAAGACCTGCACCATTTGGGCTACCATGTGTTTCTTAACTATACAAGTGTTGGCATTATGTTAGGCACATGTTGCAATTCGGGGGGGACTGCCAGTCTGACCCGCTGGCGGCCCCAAGGTTGTAGTCACATGACACATTAAAACCGCAGTACAAAACTTCAAATAGACGGTGATCCAAACCTTAACTCCAGCAGTGATGTTTGCGGTCACATGTCACGTGGTTTCACAAAAATGCAACGTGATAGTTGTCTAAACGGTAACCTCTGACGGTAATATTATGTTCACATGCAAAGCGGTAGCAACTTATGCGACGGTTGTGGGTTCAAGTTTTATCCAACTGTAACAATCGGATTGACCTGTCACATGAAGGAAAAAACAGTTTGGTCGTGTTAAATTCCACAGTCATGCAACTATGTGACTCTGAGTTCAGCTCCAATGTGGAGTTTCAAAAATATTTAAACCGCGGAGTTTAAGGCGAGGAGTCGGCATGTGACCACCCCGACCAAACCACTTTCTGTTAATTCAAACGGTCTTTTCCGGCAGAATCTGTGGAGGCACCCTAAATTTGGGGTTTTAGCCTAAATTAACTCCAGTTATGTACAATTCTCCACTTTTAGTGGAGATTTTCTAGCTAATGTTGGGAAAAACACTTTGGGAGGTCAAGTTTCGACCAATTTGGGTAAAACAAGAGTCTACATACACTAATTTGAGCATTATGGAGCCACTGGTGTAGAGAAAATAGCCATTAGAGGCTTGTAAACACATGTATTTTCAATTTTGAGCATAATGACAAAGAGGAACATGACATTGGGAGCTGGACCAGCAGATGTAGCCCAAGAGGAGTGAACTGCTTCATCATGCCGACTGTGTAAAACTTATGTGCGATATTATTTCTCTGTTATACACTGTTGTATAGTGTTATTTGGGCTTATTTTCATGCTTAAAACACACAAATTCATCTATGTTTCATGGTTTAAAAACTCATTCCTTAAGCAAACAAATGGAGACAAATTGTACATTTTTTTACTAATGAAAGGACACTTATCACAAAAAACTAATACACTCCTTTCAGATCAGGTTGGTATCAGAGCTAGAGTTTAATCTCTAGTGTTGTTGTGTGCAAAGATTTGTTTAACTATTTTCAAGGGTTTTGATGCTTACTAGGTTCAAGCTTAAGAGAGGAGAAGGCAAATTGGTGGAAGCAAGAGGTTCTCAAAGTGAGCTACAATAAAGGAGGGAAAGATTGCCACATCATCCACCACCTATTTCACCTCCAAAATAAGTAGAAGTAGCATTAAGCATGCCTCTAGGAGAAGGATAAATCCATGAAGAGGTGGATCCCAAAAAAGAAGAAAGAGTGTTCAAGAAAGCATTCCTTGAAATGACTGAGATGGTGAGAGTCCTTTATCAAGAAAGGAATGAGAGACTAGAAAAGAAGGATCCAAACTTCACAAGGAAGGTCAGGGATCATCAGGAGGTCACAATGATGAAGATAAATCAAAGAAGGGCAATGGAGGAAATGGAGCCAGTGGAAAATCACCATCCTCACCCTCATCATCATCATCCTCTACTTCATCTTCAGTACATCAGCCACACAAGTCAAAGAACACTAGTAAAATTACTTTTCTAAAACTTGATGTTAAGTTTGAATTGCCAATGCTTAATGGTGAATTCAATGCAGAAAAGATTGATAATTGTATTAGGAAATTGGAGATCTTTTGAGAATTCATAACCTTCATGATGATGATACCAAAATCCAACTAGCTTCATTGAGGATGGAAGGTGCAACTCTTGTTTGGTGGGAAGCCAAGACAAAGGAGGAAATCAAAAAGCATGGTAAGATTATTCTATCATGGACTGATTTCATTACTGCAATAAAACAAAAATTTTATCCATTAGCTCACATGCAGAAAGCCATAATGAACTCGCAAAATTTTAGACAATTGAAAGGACATAATGTGCAAGACTACACCCAAGAATTTAGGAGAAGAGCTCTCTTATTAGGGGTAGATTTGCAGAGTCAAGATATTTTGGTCAAGTACAGAGGAGGCTTACATAGCTACCTAAAACATATTATTCTCGTGTTTAACCCTACAAGCTTAGATGAAGTTTGTGTTCAGGCCACACACCTAGAAGCTAGAGAGAAAAACATTACTGATGAAGGTAGGAAGAAACCTTTTAAGGGGAAAAACAAACAGAAAAACTCAAAATCTAAGGGAAAAAATAATGCATCTTTCAAGAAGGAGGGAGAGAAAGTGGTTTGTAAACATTGTTCAAGAGAAGGGCATGAAGAGAAAAATTGTTGGAACTTACATCCTGAAAAGAGACCCAAGTATAACAATAACAGAGGGAAGCAGAAAAGTGCAGCTACAACTCAACATGACTTAGGAGAAGATTCATGTGATGAAACTAAAATTACAGCCATGGGATTGAAGAACATGAAGGGGAAATAAATTGAAACAAAACCCAGTACTAGTACATCAAATTGTCACATACAAGCTCCAAATGAAGAATAGAGAATTGAACTGTTTCATGTGAGGGTCATATCCAAACATACCAAGATTGACACACTGTTTGACAGTGGGTCACAAGCAAACTTAATCTCTAAAGACTTGGTCAAGAAACTTAATCTTGAGACCATTCCACATCCAAAAACATATCCACTTGGGTGGATTTTTAAGGATGCAAATTTATAGGTTTCAAAGAAGTGCATATTACAATTTGCAATAACTGCACATTTTGTTGACACAGTTGAATTAGATGTGGTTCTGCTTGATATTACAGGTGTTGTGTTGGTCAGTCCTTACTTGTATGACAGGAACGCGATCTTCCATCGCCATGAGACAAAAAACCATTTATTCAAATATTGCAAGGAGTACATTGTTAGAGCACATCGCAATAAGACAAATATTGCAATGGTAAATGTTGGACAGGTAAAGAGGCTGGTGAATTCAAGTAAGAATTTTGTTCTTCTCATGATTAAGCCTAAAGTTGATGTTAATCATGAGTCATTTGAGGATTGTGATCCTAAGTTGAAATCATATTTATATGATGTAGTTGATGCACATCATGAGATGTTTCAGGAGCCAACAGGATTGCCTCCAAAAATGGAGATTCATCATGAGATTCAGTTGCAATAGGATTGTCCTCTTCCGAACATCAGCATGTATCACATGTCGATAATGGATAATGTTGAAATAAAGAGGCAAATCAAGGACATGTTGGACAATGGACTCATAAGGCCAAGCACTTCACCATGCGGTTCACCCATAGTCTTGATTCTGAAGAAATATGGGACTTGGCGCATGTGTGTTGACTTCAGAGCTTTGAACAAGATAACGGTAAAGAATCGATACCCACTCCCAAGGATGGATGATTTGCTATATCAGCTGAAAGAAGCAAATTTTTTCACTAAGTTAGATTTACTAAGTGGATATTATCAAGTAATAATTGCAAAAAGTGACATATGGAAAACTTCATTCAAAACCAAACAAGGACTCTTTGAGTGGTTGGTTATGTCGTTTGGTTTGTGTAATGCACCGGTGACTTGCATGTGTGTTATGGATGATGTTTTGCGTCCATTTCTTGATGACTTTGTGATTGTGTATTTAGATGATATACTCATTTTCAGAAAAAAAACAAGAGAATAACATGTCTTGCATGTGAAAAAGGTGCTTCATGTTTTGAGGAAAGAGAAATTATTTCTTAAGATGTCAAAATGTGAATTTAGAAAGACTTCTCTGGTTTATTTAGGACACATTGTAGGAGGAGGTGAGTTGATAATTGATCCTTCTAAAGTGGAAGCCATTGTGAATTGGACCACTCCCAAAATAGTAACCGAGGTAAGAAGTTTCTTAGGGGCAGCTCAGTATTGGAGAAATTTTGTTGCTAAATTTTCTACCATAGCAGCTCCTATGCATGCAGTGACAAGTGTGAAGAAAGGCTTCGAATTGGGAGGCAAACAGCAACAAGATTTTAATTTAAAATACAATATCAGTTCAGCTCTGGTCCTTGCATTACTGAATTTGAGACAACCATTCGAGATACAAACCGATGCTAGTGATTATGCCATGGGTGCAGTACTTTTGCAACATGGTAAGCCTATTGCTTTTCATTATTAAACATTCAATGGTGATATAACTAATTATCCTACATATGACAAAGAGCTGTATGCGTTGGTACAAAGCGTCAAGGAGTGGAAACACTACTTTATGGGTAAAGATACAATTATACATATTGATCACCAACCATTACAGTACCTGCAGTCACAAACAAAATTGCAGCAATCACGACATTTCAGGTAGATGGGATTTCTTCAACAGTTTCACTTAGTTATAAGGTACAAGAAAGGTATTTTCAATAAAGTTTTTGATATGATTTCAAGGCCAATTATAAGTGCTTCTACTTTACTTAAAAATGATTATATTATAAATGAGAGTTACATAGAACAGTATGCATCTGATGTTGATTTTCAAGATGTGTGTGCTAGTTTGAGTGAAGGGAAATAAGTTGAGGAAAATGATTATCACATGCATAACAATTTGTTGTTTCATTTGGGCAAGCTGTGTATACCACAAGGAGAGAGACATAGTGTCATGAGAGAGGCTCATTCGTCTCTTATTGTTGGACACTTTGGGGTAAGCAAAACAATGGCGCATCTATGGAGATATTTCTATTGGCCTCACATGATAGATAATGTGTCATGTTTTATAAGAGGTTGTTATATGTGTGCAACAAGCAAGCCTAGAAATAGGAAGCTTGGGTTGTACACGCCACTACCGGTACCATCAAGGCCATGGGAGAGTGTCTCCATGGACTTTGTTGGAGGTCTACCTATGTCAAGAAAACAACATGATTATCTTTGTGTAGTTGTGGATAGATTTAGTAAAATGTGTATACTTATGCCATGTAAGAAAATCATTACTGCTGAACAAACTGTTGAACTTTATTTTCAACATGTATGGGTTCATTATGGTTTGCCAACTTCTATTGTTAGTGATAGGGATTCCAGGTTCGTTGTGAATTTTTGGTCCAATCTTTGGAAGATGAAGGACACAAAGTCGAAAAAGAGTAATGCTTTTCATCCGCAAACTGATGACCAAACCGAGGTGGTGAACATAACTGTTGTGCATCTATTGGGAGGATTTTGCAGCAAACATCCCAATTTGTGGGATGCACAACTGCATTACATTCAGCATGCTTACAACTGGGCAAAGCACTCTTCTACAAATACTTCACCTTCTAAAGCCTACTTTGGGTATTTGTCGAAATCGCCATTAGACTTCATCTTTGAGAAGGATGTTGCAATTGATGGGCATAGTGATATTGACAAGGCTCGAAAGTTTGAGAAAATTTATATTATTCATCAACAAGTTCAAGAACAGCTTGAGAAGATTCAAAGAAAATACAAGGAGAGGCATGACAAACATAGAGTTGATCACAAGTTTCAAGAAGGAGATGAGGTATGGTTGCACATAAGCAAAGAAAGGATGCAAGGAGAAGGTAAAAAGCTCAAGCCCATTCGCTATGGTCCATTCAAGATCATCAAACAAGTTGGTAATAATGCATTTCAACTTCACTTGCCTTCATATACGCAAATGTATTCCGTTGTCAATGTGGAAAATTTACGTTTGTATGAGCCTCCTCTGATTAATGATCAAGGGAGTGATATTCAACTGCCATCTATAGAAGATTTCTCGCCATAATTTTTGGACGAGCTCAAGGAGGATACCATCCTTGACAGGAGGACACGCACTTCTAAGAGGGGAAGTGTCAATTATCTTCAAATTGGGCTCAAGGGCAGCAAACCAAGTAAGGCAAGGTGGTTGGAAGTCGAAAAGGTGAGGGAGTTGTACCCTCATCTTCTGAACAGGTAATTAAAGTCTTTTGGGGTCCAAAAGCTTCCCAATGGGGAGGTGTGATCAGGAGATCATGTGTTATGCTCAAAATTTAAAGTGCTCAAAACTGTACCAAACCTGAGAGACCGAAAAGGTCTCGTTGTTTCGATTTTGGCGCCGCGAACAGTTTGAAAAACTGATGTCGTATGAGGAAGATATCGCATTCTGTTTGTTTTCCTAAACAACTGAAATTTTTGTGACAAGGTGACTGGGAGCCCATTCAGCATGCAGGTACAGTCAACAAGTGGAATATATCGGGAATATTCTTTTTTCTAAAACCCAATCAGAATCTACAACGTGGCTATTTCTGGGATGAAGATTTTGTTGAACGTGTTTTTTGGATCACCTTTGGATGGGTGACACGTGGCAAGCCCAAAGGCTGCCACGTGTCCCCAAGAGGTTTGACTAAAATTTTGGTGGAGTCAGGGGCAAGGGGGGGGGGGGGGGGGGAACCCGGCAACCGCCGGCCTGTACACCAAGACCTGCACCATTTGGACTACCATGTGTTTCTTAACCTATCAGTCTTCCACATTATGTTAAACTGTAATGTGTTTCAATTCGGAGGGGGGGAACGCCAACAGTCCCAACCCGCTGGCAGCCCCAAGGTTGTGGTCACATGACACATTAAAATCGCAGCATAAAACTTCAAATAGACATTGATCCAAACCTTAACTCCGGCGGTGATGTTTGCGGTCACATGTCATGCGGTGTCATAAAAATGCAATGTGACAATTATCTAAATCGTAACCTCCGACGGTAATATTGCGTTCACATGCGAGGCAGTAGCAACTTATGTGACGGTTGCGGGTTCAAGGTTTATCCAACCATAACAATCGAATCAACCTGTCACATGGCAGAAAAACCAGTTTGGTCGCGTTAAATGCCACGGTCACATAACTGTGTGACTCTGAGTTCCGCTCCAATGCGGAGTTTCAAAAACATTTAAATGCAGAGTTTAAGGCGGGGGTCAGCATGTGACCACCCCACCCAAACCACTTTCTGTTAATTCAAACGGTCTTTTCTGACGGAATTTGTGGAGGCACCCTAAATTTGGGGTTTTAGCCTAAATTAACTCTAGTTATGTACAGTTCTCTACTTTTAGTGGAGATTTTCTAGCTGATATTGGGAAAAACACTTTGGGAGGTCAATTTTTGACCAATTTGGGCAAAGCAAGAGTCTACATAAACTAATTTGAGCATTTTGGAGCCACTAGTGCAAAGAAAACAACCAATATAGGATTTTAAACACATGTATTTGTAATTTTGAGCATAATTACAAAGAGGGACATGCCATTGGGAGCTAGACCAGCAGATGTAGCCTAGGAGGGGTGAACTGCTTCATCATGCCTGTTGTGTAAAACTTATGTGTGATTTTATTTCTATGTTATACATTGTCGTACAATGTTATTTGGTCTTATTTTCATGCTTAAAACTCACAAATTCGTCTATGTTTCATGGTTTAAAAACTTATTCCTTAAGAAAACAAATGGAGACAAATTGTACATGTTTTTCTTACTGAAAGGGCACTTAGCACAAAAAACTAATACACTTCTTTCAGATTAAGGGATTCGAGTTAAGAATCTCTACAAGTTGGAGGTAGATGGTTGCACTGCCATGATGGGCAAGGCGGAAAAGGCGGTGATCCGGGATGAGGGTGAATTATGGCATGGGCAATTGGGCCATCTTCATCATGGAGCCTTGAAATTCATGCATCAAATATCTACTGGACTTCCAATGGGAACACTTTCTCAGTTAGATTAGTGCAAGGGTTGCAACACGGGGAAGTATGTAAAGTACACCTTTCATGAGAAGGAGAGCCATGCTTCGGGGATCCTTGAGAGATTTCACACAGACGTGCGTGGATCATTCTCGGTTGCTTCAATAGCAAAACATAAGTACTATGTTATTTTTGTTGATGACTTTTCTCGTAAATGTTGGATCTTCTTCATGCAGAAGAAGGATCAAACATTCTCAAAGTTCTATGATTTTAAGGCATTGGTGGAGCAGAGTCGGGGAAGCAATTGAAGGCTCTTAGGAGTGATAATGGTGGAGAATACATATCTAATAAATTCAAGAACTTCTGCAGCAAAGAAGGAATTCAAAGAGAACTCATAGCACCTCATAACCCACAGCAAAATGGGGTCGTGGAGAGGAAGAACAGAATGATCGTGGGTGCAGCAAGAGCAATGTTGCATGATCAGGGCCTACCAATGCATTTGTGGGTGGAAGCATGCAACATTGTGGTTTATGTGAAAAATTGTTGTCCTCATAGATTACTTGGCACGAGTACACCTGAAGAAGCTTTCACTGGTAAGAAACCATATTTTTCACACTTTAAGATTTTTGGCTCATTTGTTTATGTGCATGTGACCAAGGACGCCAGGAAGAAGTTGGAGCCGACTACTGAAGTTAGGATTTGTGGGGTACATAGAAACACCCCATAATTATCATGTGTATTTTCCAAATAGCAGAATGACTGTTGTGCAATGGGATATAAAATTCGATGAGGGGAAAGCCATGCAGTTGTTGCTTGAGAGGGAGCTGAACTTGTATGCGGATGAGGAATTGTTGGTTCCCAAAGATGAGCCTCTAGATGTGGATCAGCCACAGGAGGAGGTTCATGGAGTGGACGAGTCCACTCACGTAGAGGAAACCATCAGAACTGGCATAAGGCATACCATAGAAGTTGATAGGCTGAGACTTGATGCTGCACAGAATGTAGGAGCCCTTACTTCACAGCGCAGACAAAGACAATCTCCTAACCGATTTACTAGATACATGACTCTCATGAGAAAATTTATTGTGATTGAACCATCTTCATTTCAGGAAGAAGTATAGGAGCCCACATGGGTAGATGTAATGGTGGAGGAGTATGACTCCATTGTCAAAAAAAATGCTTGGGAAATTGTTCCAAGGCTGGTTGATAAATCAGTGGTAGGTTCGAGATAGATCTACAAGGTAAAGAAAGTTGTCGGTGGGAGTGTGGAGAAATACAAGGCCATATTTGTGGCATGGGGCTTCTCATAGATCGAGGGGATAGATAATGAAGAGACCTTTGCACTTGTCGCAAGGTATTCTTCCATGAGGACCATCCTTGCTCTCTAAGTGTAGATGGGCTGGTGCATTCATCATATGGATGTGAAGATTGTGTTTCTCAATGGGATCATTGAGGAAGAGGTGTACATATAGAATCCTAAAGGTTTTGAGATCTTCAACAGTGAGTCGCATGTGTACCGACTCAAAAGAGCTTTGTATGGGCTGAAGCAAGCACCCCGTGCTTGGTACACTCGGATAGACAGCTATTTCACCGGAATGGGCTTCACCAAAAGTGAAGCAAATGCAAACCTATACCAAATTGTGGTGGAGGGTAAGCTTTTAATCATTTTTATTTATGTTGATGATTTAATATCTACTGGTGATGAGCAACAGATACACTCATGCAAGGAGGATCTTGCAAAGGAGTTCGAGATGAAGGATATGGGCCTCATTCATTATTTCTTGGATTGGAAATATGGCAGTGAGATGGTGAAATTTTTGTGTCTCAAGGCAAGTATGAAAGGGAGATACTAGGTAAGTTTCACATGGAGGGCTGCAAACCCATGCATACTCATCTTCCAGGAAACCGGAGGAAAGAGGATGCTACTTCTGGAGAGGTAGTGGATGCTACTATCTATCAACAGTTAGTGGGTCTGCTAATGTATCTAGTGAACATGAGACCAAATATTTGCTATGTGGTTAACCAACTGATTCAAGCTATGGTTAAGCCTACCAAGCTCTTTTGGAAGGTGGGTAAGCATGTCCTGAGATACCTGAGGGGCACATCAAAGTATGGTTTATGGTACAGACAGACGGATGGAGTGAAGTTGCATAGCTTCATGGATGAAGATTGGGCTGGAAGTCCAACAGACAAAAAGAGCACATCAGGGGGGATCTTTAGTATCAGATCTACAGTTGTTTCTTGGTACATCAGGAAGCGGAGATCTATGGCACTCAGTTCAGCGGAAGCAGAATACATGGCAGCGAGTCAAGTTGCATGTGAGGTTATCTGGATGAGAAAGATCTTGGTTGGTGTTATTACAAAATTGCACTAAATTGGATGCTAAATAGGCAACTCTATGTAACTGTTTCAAACCAGCTTGTGACTGAAGCTTAGCCTCTTAAGCCTGAGAGGGCTCTCTCAAAGGGGTTAATGATATATGATAATGATGAAACTAGATGCCTAACTCTATTTGGAAAATAAATTGATTGTGATGTGTGTACATTGAAAAGAGTACAATTTTGTAACCATTGGGCTTATGGAGTCAACAAATCAGTAGGTTCAGTGGTAAGGTCTCTTGACATGGAAGTTGAGGTAGGTAAGATTTTTTAGCAAAGGTAAATCACACATGAAATATAGAGCAACACATCCATTTCATCAATAAAGGAATTCAGAGCATACACATATGAATTCTGAGTAATAAAGATGAAATCCACTGCAAGTAGTACACATAAAAATAGAGATCAAAAAATCACTAAAAACTCCAAGAGAATCTCAGGTCTGTCAAGAAAAAGTCCTTTGTATTACTGATATCAGTCAATTTACATAAAGTTGTAGTAGTGAAAAAAATATCCAACCCCTTTACAATTTAGAATATTTGCCCTTTAATAAACCTTGTTACATCAGAGATGATCTGCCTCTTGGCTAGATTCATTGAAATTTTCCTATGACACCTTGCATAACAAGAAAACATGTGCTTTAATGAGAAAATGACAGCTACACTCTAAAACAGTTTTTTTCCCAATAAGACTCAAACTGCTACATATTACATCAACTACCTTATCTCTTAAAACAGTTACATATCTAACAACTAATGCTTCACATGTTAGAATAGGCTTTGATAGAACTCATCACTACTTGACATCTTAATTACCCTCATCAACATATGGAAACAAACCCCATTTTCTAAGAAAACGGAGTTCTATCTTCAACGAAGTCTTCAACTGATAATTTGTCTCCCTTTCATGCTCTTCAAGTCATGGATGATTTTTGGCAAGGTCCCTTGACCTTTTGAATATGTCCACCTGTCCAAAAATTCTCATAAACCTACTCTGAAACCTTCAAAACAGCGCGCTATGAAAGTATGGCAGTTTCGTAGCGTGCTTTCGTAGCGTACAAAAATGATCTTTGCAATCAAAATTTCTGATTATTTGCTCTTGCATTGTGTTCATCATGACCTAAAACATCCTCACTAGCATTTCCTCTCCTCGCAAGCTACCAAAAGTGGTTTTAGAAGCAAAAATATAGCTATAGGTGTTTTCGTAGTGTTTTCCTGGCTTCAAACCTAGGAAACGCTACAAAACTGTGGAAAACTGTGTAAATTCCATATTTTTGCCTTGTTTCAAAAAGGTACCTTCCAACTGTACAAATTTGATTTTCAACATGCCATTAACCTCTCAAAACATAAACCAACTCAATTTAAGAGTCTTTAGGTGTTTCTTCTTCATTGATGATGAGTTGAGCTATGGGTTCCTCAACTACAATCATCTTTAGACCCTTCTTTTCCAACTCCTCATGGATCAATTCTAATTGCTCTTGGAGGTATTTAACTTGGTTCTTCAAAAATTTTTTACTATATTTCAAGTTTAGGTTCACTCTTCTGACATGCTTCACTTCTTTCCTTAATGGCATAGTCCATTTGATTAATTGTTGTGTGTTATCTAGGGTCTTTGATACACTGTCAGCCTGCTCTTCCAAAACCTCTTTCATCTTATCAAACTGCACCTTCTAAACATTATGTTTCCTTGTCTCCTTCTTCAAGACTGCTATTTCATGATTAGCTAACCTCAATTGTTACTCAAGGACTTCAAACCCTGTTTTTTCAATGACTTTATCCTTTCCTTTCTTTTGCTTGCTAACTGGATCTTCTTCTGCAGGAGATGAAAGGTCAATAATGATTTTTGGTGGCTGGACAGTGTCAGTGGTTGGATGAACTTCTTTATTGCTTTCCAATAGTTTTCTATCATGTCTTGCCATCAGCTACCTAGCCTAAAACATAAAACTTGCATCCTCACCTTCAAACTCTAGCTTCTTTGCTGATTTGGCTTTCTTGATCTTCTTTCCACCCTCATCTATATCCTCAGTCTGGACTATAGGAGTCTCTTCAATATCAATAGCATGCAGTATGTCTTCTAAATTTCCTTTAGCCACTGTTTGGTTCCTTTTAATCCTTTTGCTGCCATGCCTACTCACAGTTGGCTCTTGTTTTGCAAGTTAGCTCATTGTTGACTTTTGTTTTGAAGGTGAAACAGTAGGTGTATCAAATCTCTGTAACTGCTCTGTTTCCATCATTACTAGTTCACTTTGCTATGCCCCTATTGGTTCACTTTGTTCTGCCACTAATGGTGATGGTATACCTCTAGGTTTAGGAGTTATTTTGGGGGTAATGATATCCATTTCAAAACCACTAACAAACAGAAAAAGAAGACCAGTCTCTACCTAGTCTTTGTAACTCATCTAAAACTAGCAATTTTATTAAACCATGATGAAAAAGTGAGGTTTCACTTCCTTCAGATTTGGCTTGAAATTTATCTGCCATTTTTGCTAAGCTTCTGTGTAAATAAAAAGATAGATCAAGAGATATCTTACCAACAAAATGTAGAAGAAGCTTGAAGTGGTAAGAATAAACTTTATGATATCTCCCTTCACAAGTGAAATATTTTTGAATGATAAGCAGTAGCTTTGATAAATTATCCTTCATGCAGCTCCTTGGAATGGAATTTGTAAGGTCAACCTCACTATTTTATGGCTTGATACATTATTTACACTCCTCCGTGTTGAATTTGAAACCTTTGAACCATTTTTATTGTCCTCTTGGAATCCCTGTTGTTGTTGCAATGGTTTTTGGTGTTATAGTGAGATTCAACATTCCCACTTTTGTAGTTGTTCCATTGAAGTTTAGGGAAAATTCTTTAGAAAATTGTACATGGCATCCTTGCAATCTTTGACAAAATTGCAAACACCCTGTTCTTCTGAAAACTTCTACAGTTGTTGGGTCTTCATTTATTAGGTTCATGTCTGATGGCTCATATCTGAGATAGTGGCCACCTTTGTTGGTCTTTCTCTTTGCAGCCATGGTGCTTTAATGTCTTCTCTGCCTCGCTTGATGATTGATACCTGCAAACCTTTGAAAATACCAGCCACAGCTTGTGCTTAGTGAAATAACTCTCCAGAGCTTAATAACACGCAAAGAGGGAATGGAGAATGACAAATGACTCAATTTGGAAATATTTTGAAGTTCGATGAAAACCCATAGCATAATGATGACTCATACATGCTTAAAATGGTGATGATGACTTCAGCCATGACCATTGTACCTTGATATTTACCCTAACTGAATCGAATGGCATCTACCCTATCCCTTTCAATAATTTACTGACACCTAACAGCTATTTTGACAAGACAGACAGGAATCCTTACTTTCGTAGCGTACCCAGTGTATTTCTGGGCAATTTCACTACAAAAGTATTAGTAGTTTCATAGCGAAAAGTGTGTTTTCTCTGTGTATTTCACTACGAAAGTAGGGTTTCTTGGCTAAAATGACTCTTTCAGTGCTATAAACTTGGGAAATGAAAATTTTCAGAAAATCATGACTTACGTGACATGAAAGGATTTGAATGAGGGTGAGTGTAGACTTTAGGATAGGCTAAATAAGAAAATTAAAAATTTTCCTTGACCAAGTAATGAAAAATGAATTCTATGACCCTACCTTTGACACATGAACCTCTAGGACTTTGTCAAATGATGCCTCATTTTTTTCTAAGTGATAACAGTTGGTTTGTTTGGTTCTCATTTAGATCCGACAGTGATTCATTGTGATAATCAGAGTTGCATTAAAGTCTCAATTAATCTCGTGTTTCATGATAGATCTAAGCATATAGATATCCAGTAACATCATCTCAAATATTGTGTGCAGAGGAGGATCATGTTGCTTTAGTACATTCCCATGGAAGATCAGGATGCAGATATTTTGACAAGGCGCTCACCAGGAGCAAATTCGAATACAATAGAGACAAGATCAGGGTGAAGGATAATCCCTTTCTTGTTGAGAGGGAGTGTTGAGATTAAACAACAAGATCCTAGTGAAAATGAAGCACCTACACTAGGATGGAGCTAAGGCTATTTTTAGGTGTATGTCTATTTATAGATGTATGTGCAAATAGTATTTATAGATTGCATGTCTATTTATAGATGCATGTCTACTATTATTATCCCTTAATATTAGTTGGACAATAAACTATATTCTATTCTCAATGAACACTTGGAAATAGTTAACTGAAGTAGAAAATCAATTAGCTAAAGGAATTTCGAGTTAAGTGGTTGGTTGGTGGGACATGCAGGTTGAATTATTTGTAACTGTGTGATTCTAAGTTGTAACGGAGTTGGAAGTGCAGTTATGCAAGTTGTAAAGTACTTTAACTCAATTAAGTGAGTTAAACTCAGTTGTGCTAGTTGTAACTGAATATACACTAGTGAGAGATCAAGTGAATTAATTATTAATTAATTCATAATCAGTGGTCTCACATGCAACTAAAGATTTACTATTATTAACTGCATGCATGTCAGATCCAGTGAAGACCCATTTGAGTTCTAGGTGAAAGGGAAGTAAACTATCAGTTGTGACATTATTCGGTTGCACACATGCAACCACACACACATTTTATGTGCTCATGAGGATTGCGCAGTCAAGGCAAGCATGATTGCACTCATTAAGGGATTGTTATCAACTAGGATTACGCAGTGGAGGCAGGTTGTCTGGAGACAGTAAATTGGATAACGAACTTGCCAATTTTTTGTATGACAGTGTGAGATAGTTAGTTCATGTAATGAGAGCTCTTGGATTAGAACTTTGCATGTAATTGTTTCATGATCCATGATATAATACATAATAGAAGATAGTGGGGTTTTTAGCTATAAGTTTTCCCCCGGTAAATTATCTATGTTATGTGTTATTCATCTTTCTTCATGATATTGTGATTGGTGATTGTGTTTTAAATTCCGCAAATATTTGTAGAAGCGATTATGTATTTAACAGTAGCATATTGTTAGATCAGGAGAATCTAGGACATACATCTATTTTGTATTAAATTTCTACAAACCTGAGACCACCTCCACCCCAGATTCCGAAATCCATCCAACATTTCCAAAGCTCAAAACCGAGATCAAAATCCCAACACACCATGGCATAAATAAAAATTCAAGGCAAAGCTTAAAACCACTGTCAAAACCCAGCAAAACCATGCCACCGACAATTGTAAGAGAGACAAATACCAACATGCATAGGACATGCATGTCTGAAACATCTAGGAAATCACACATGCAATATGTTACCTGAAACTATCCCTGTTGAAGCTGCCAGATCCTGATCTTCCTTGCTTGATCTTTCCTTTCCTTTCCTTTCCTTTCCTTTCCTTTCCTTGTCCTTCCTTTGCTTGCTTTCCTCTTTCTTGGCTCAACATTGAATTTCTCCATGAAAACTCTAAGTGTCCAAGATTTTGTAAGAGAGAAAATAGAGAGAAAAAATCTTGCCAAATGATTCTCATACACTTTTTTTATCAATGAGGCCCCTATTTTCTTCATTTTCCATTATTTTCCTTCATTTTCCTCCTCACATGCAACTTGTGACCTTTCACCTCCCTTTTCTCCTATTGTCCTTTATTTTCATAAATAAATGAAAAACAATACCTCTTGGCCTTCCAAATCCTTTTCCATTGCCTTTTCCAATTTCCTTAGCCATAATACCCAAAATGAACACCCGCTAGGATTTCTTTCCCAACATTATGCTTGGAACAAGTGTCCCTTAATCATGGTCTTATTTTTTCCTTTATTAAATTTTATTACATGAAATTTTAGACTGGGTCTATTAAAATTATGGCTAGAGGGTTTGAGGCAAGGCCTTTACTAGAAGGAGGTTACTCCAGAGACTTGGATTGAGTGCAAAGGGCATAGGTTTTTCTTATCCTTAATGGAGTCGAGAGAGGAATGGAGGGGAGGAGCGGGAGGGTTATGGGATGAGGGAGTCAGGGAGTCAGGGACCAAGGCAAGTGGGGGCGGGGGGGGCGCGGGGCGGGCAAGAGTGAGTTTAGGAAAGGGAAGGGATGATTCTAGAGGGGGAATAGGAAATAATAGGGAACGAGAGAGAGGAAGTCCCATTAAGGGGAAAAGTGGAACTGAAAGGGAGGGAATATATTTACGTACGTAAATAAGTAGCTAATGCATAAACCTTTTCAGCTGAACCTTCGTTAAAAGGAGGGAAAGTAATAACGGGATAACCTAGATTGGAAGAAGAAGGGTGTATTGAGGAAGAGGAGACCTTATTTTTTCATTGTTTCCTCCTTTGAGAAGCAAAATAGTACATAGGAGGAAGCTAACAATCCTCCCGAAGGTGGCCAACCTCATGGAAACTTATGATAGTATATTTTCTTAAGCCATTTGTCGTTATTTCACTCAATCTCCATGAAGCAAGAATTCCTTTGTTTAGGCTAACTTCAACCTAGATCCAGGCCCACATAAGATTGGATTTGATCTCCCATCTAGCTTCTAAGCTGAAAAAAGATCGCATGTATTAAGGGTGTCATCTACTTTAGCATGGAGTGTTCCCACTTGCATCCCTTATTGTGTAATAAGGATGTTACGAAATGTCCCAATGGATGCTCCCACATTTGAGGAGAATGGGGAAAGGATTGAAAAAGAAAAGAGGAAATTAAAATGCCAATGCTTGTTTGAATGGGCGGGGAATGTTAAGCCCTTAGGTCATGGGATGTTAGATTTCTATTATTTTTGTAAATGTACCTATGAAGTATCCTATAAATATACATCAATGAAACTCATTTGAACAAGCATATTATCTTGTGTATATAATATATTGTAAAAAGAGTTTGCCCCCTCAAAGAGGATTCTAATTAACCCATTATTTCACTTGATTTAAGCACGGATTTCTAATTTGGGAATTTTTTCATGCTTATTTGGATATTTGGTCCATAACATTCGTTATCAAAAAATTTGTTTTGTTTCATGGATAAAGCTACTCTAAATTATGCTACACAGGTTTGCAAAGCTTTTATACATAGAAAACCATTGGTTCTATATTTAAATCAAAATTATAGATCCAAACAATATTCTTTTTCAACTTACTTAAGAAGTGTATTGATTATTTTCCTTACAGACAAAAATATGCAAGATGAATGTTCTTTGTACTTATGCCTTTAACGTAGAATTATCATGTTTCAATTGTAATTATTATCATACCATATGGATCTCGCGCCTACTTGTAGAAATAGTGTGTTAATGTCCCTCTATGTATCCCTTCAAAATATACAAATCATAAATAATTCATAGTGTGTGTCAACGTAACACGGCTCCAAATTACATATTATAGTGCTGATGAAAGTATTCCTTAATCCCCATGTCCATATCTGAAGGATTTCCATATGAACCTATTTTCCTATCACTTTCTCCTTGTATTTTTTGGATTTATCATCTTGCTTTATGTGTTTTTAGTCAATGACTCAACATGGCTATGGTATTCAATGTATTTCGGTACATTTTGTTTACATGACTACTTATAACGACGTCTTTTGTGATGTTACTATATAATTTGAAATAGTTGCATAGTTACACATTTTCCACATTCCCAAGGCTTGCATTATTTTGCTTGTGATTGTTGGAAGATATTTTGGAATAACTCATGCACCATTTCACTATGAAAACTTTGAAAATAGCATGGATTAATCAATTATGAATTTTCATGTGTGTAACTCGATTTCAAACTTTGGAACATTACGAAAATCTCATGGACATGAGCAAAGTCAATCAATCGATTTCGCTCATATGTTGGGTGTGGAGCTTGATTACCTTCTTTATTTAGATGGATCGCCATGTTAGACCCTTGTTATTAATGAGGCGGCAACACCGCCCATCATTTGATCGACGTCAGGTGGGGGGGGTGGTGTGACGATGATTTTATGAGCCCCCCCTTGGTGGGGGTTTGGGGGAAGAACCTCCAAAGCTAAAAATACATGTAAAGTTGCCTTGTAAAATATTGTAATTTTGTAGTCAATCTAGGACGTTCATTAGGCAGATGATCCGACGGTAGAAGATATGTTTAATTTAGGGTTTTTTTTTTCCTTAGAAGGAAACCCCTCGGTTCACATGAGGAAATTGTATTGCGGTTGTGTGTGATATGTGTATTCTGAGTGGGAAAGAGAAATGGGTACAATGTGATAGAGTATAGGATATTATAGCGGATCTACTGTAGGTTGTGTCTCTTCATTTTGTTGGATGATATAAGGGAAGAATTGGTTGTTTCTCCATGGACGTAGCCCAAGTTGGGTGAACCACATATATCTCTGTCTCTTTTGTTTTATATGTTTTTTGTGTTTGTATTTCCACATATGTTTATGTGTTCCATTGCTCTGTAATATATAATATTCTAACAAATGGTATCAGATTCGAAGGTCCATTTGGCTAATAAAATCGTAGGAAAGAAGGGTTCCTATTTTGAATGGGAGCAACGGCGGAAGATGGTTGGTTTAGGGGCGAGAAAATTAACGACAAAAAATACCCGCTGTGGAAGATGCACATGGAAGATTATATGTATCAGAAATATCTATACCTGCCATTGAGTAGAAAAACAAAGAAGTCATCTATTATGACAGATGCAAAATGGGAGATTCTCGACAGAATGGCACTTGGAACAATACGGTTTTGCCTCGCGACATCAGTATCCTTCAATATTTCGAAGGAAACGACAACAGAGCGTTAATGACGGCATTGGCTAAACTATATGAAAAACCCTCGGCCTCAAATAAGGTATTTTTTATGAAGCATTTATTTAGTATGAAAATGTCAAAAGGTGGATCTATTGTTGACTATTTAAATGAATTTAATATGGTTATCATTCAGTTAAATTCTGTAGGGGTAAACTTTGATGATGAATTTAGGGCTCTATTATTTCTATGCTTGTTGCCAGAAAGTTGGAATGGTTTAGTTATGGCCATTAGTAACTTTGTCTGTAGATGTAGTACTTTAAATATTGATGATGTTGTTGGTGCCATCCTTAGCGAGGAAATGCGACAGAAAAGCTCCGGTGAGACATCAAGTAATGCTTTGAGTGCAGATACTAGGGGAAGAAAAATGGAAAGAGTAAAGAGCCTAGGATATCACAGTAAGTCGAGGAATGGCAGATCCAAGTCCAGATCGGTGATAGTGTGCTGGAAATGCGGGAAGAAAGGACACCTGAAGAAAGATTGTAAGTCTTGGGAGGGAAAAGAAGGAGACGTACAACAAGAAAACAATCATGAAGCGAATGTGACAAGCGATGTGTTGCAAGATTATTTGATTATTTCTTTATAAAATTTTATTGATGCCTAGGTGGTAGATTCAAGGGCCTCATTCCATGCTACACCTGATAAGAAACATTTTCATGACTATGTTCAAGGATATTTTGGACAAGTTCATCTGGGTGATGATAAAACCTATAAAATCTTTGGAATGGGTAAAGTTCTTGTAAAAAAATAGAATGGAAACCAATGGTTATTAAAGGAGGTAAGGCATGTTCTATATATGAAGAGAAATATGATTTAAACAGGGCAATTATGTGGTGAGGGTTGTGTGACAACTTTTATAGATAAAACCTAGAAGGTCATTAAAGGAGCTCTGGTAATAGAAAAAGGAGAAAATGTTGGTACATTGTATTTATGCAATGGTATTTCTAATTGTTAATGATTTAAACTCCACAGGAGCAGATGCAACATTATGGCATCATAGGCTTAGACACGTGAGTGAGAATGGGATGAAGATTCTTCACTCCAGAAATTTGTTGCCAGGTTTGAAAAATATTGATTTTGATTTATGTGAGAATTATGTTTATGGAAAATAGAAGAGAGTCGAATTTCTTAGAGCTGGGAAAGAAAATAAGAGCGAAAAATTAGAGTTTGTGCATATAGATGTATGGGGACCTGCTCAGGTATCATCTCTTGGTGGCTCTCCTTATTATGTTACTTTTATTGATGATGCAACTAGAAAAACTTGGATTTATTGTATTCAGAATAAATATGATGTATTTGATACTTTCAAGAAATGGAAATCTTTGCTTGAGATTGAGACAAGAAAGAATTTGAAGTGTCTCAGATCAGACAATGGAGGTGAATATTGCAGCAAAGATTTTGATAGGTATTGTTCGAAGAATGAAATTCGCAAAGAGAAGACAGTTCGAGGAACACCACAAAAAAATGGTGTGTTGGAAAGGATGAACAGGACAATCATAAAGCGAGCAAGGTGCATTAGATTGCATGCAGGATTGCCTTTATTATTTTGGGCAGATGTTGCGTATATTGTTTTTTATCTAATAAAAAGAGGGCCTTCAAGTTACTTGGATGATGGTATTCTAAAGGAGGTATGGACATGTAAAAGGGTAAACTACTATTTTTTAAATCCTTTTGGTTGTGAAGCCTTTGTCCATATTAATAAAGAAAATAGAACAAATATTGAGGCAAAATCAAATAAATTTACCTTTATTGGATATGGTGTTAATGATTTTGGTTATCGCGTATATGATTATGAAAATCACAAAATAATTAGGAGAAAAGATGTAATATGCAATGAAAATGTCTTGTATAAGGATTAGTTGCAGGAAAAGAAACAAGAAAAAAGAATAAGAAAAATACGCAGTTCTTAATGAGATCACAGAAAAAGTAAAGGTGCTTGAAAATAATAATAATCAACAACCACAATAACAACAACCACCACAACAGCAACAGGCACCTCAAACACCTGAAAGTGGTGTAAGAATATATACCAGGATAAGTATACCCCCTGAATGGTACTCCTTCATTATATTATGTATTGTAACTAATTCTGGTGAACCAGAATGTTATGAAGAAGAAATACAAGTAGAAATCAGGAAGAAGTGGGAACTATCCATGAAATAAGAGATGGACTCCTTAATACAGAAAAAAACTTGGTACCTAGCCACGTTGCCTGCAGGTAAAACAAAATTGCAGAATAAATGGGTTTACAGGTTGAAGGAAGAAGATGGAGGAAAACAAAGGTACAAAGCCTAGACTTGTGGTGAATAGGTTTTCACAGAAGAAAGGTATTGACTTTGATGAAATATTTTCTCATGATGTTAAAATGACTTCAATCATAACTATTTTTTAAGTCTTGTAGCAGCGAAATATTTTCATCTTGAACAGTTAGACGTAAAGACAACCTTCCCTGTGGAGATTTGGAGGAAGAGATCTATATGCAGCAACCACAAGGATATGAGGTCCAAGGGAAGGAAAAATCAGTGTGCATATTGAATAAGAGCTTGTATGGATTAAAACAAGCTTTGAGGCAGTGGTATCTAAAATTTGACAGGTTTATGTCTGAACAAGGTTATACTAGATGTCACTTTGATCATTGTGTTTATCTGAAAAATCAAAATGATGGAAACTATATTATATTGTTATTGTATGTATATGACATGCTTGTTGCAGGGTCTAACATGCTAGAAATAAATGTACTCAAAGGAAAATTGGAAAATTCATTTGCAATGAATTATTTGGGAGTTGCAAAACAAACCCTTGGTGTGAGAATAACTGGAGACAGGAAAAATCACAAATTAACATTATCTCAGAATGAGTACATACAAAAGGTGTTGGAAGTATTTAATATGTAGAATGAAAAACCAGTTAGTACACCTTTGGCTAGCCATTTCAATCTTAGTAAGGAGATGTGCCCCAAGACCCAAGAAGAAATGTGTTATATGTCTAAAGTTCCACATGCATCAACAATTGGAAGCTTAATGTATGCAATGGTCTGCACAAGGCCTGATATTGCACATGCAGTGGAAGTTGTAAGCAAGTACATAAAAAATCCAGGAAAAGAACATTAGATGGCAGTGAAATGTATTCTCAGGTATTTGAGAGGTACCACAAATCAAGCATTATGCTTTGGTGGTTCAAACATTGCTCTACAGGGATATGTTGATGCAGATATGGCAGGTGATAAAGATAACAGGAGGAGCACTACAGGGTTTTTATTTACAATAGGTGGAACATCTGTGAGTTGGGTTTTGAAAATGAAAATTTTTGTTGTACTTTCAACAACGGAAGCATAATATGTTGTTGCTACAGAGGCTAGTAAAGAAATTATTTTGTTACAAAGGTTTATGGATGAATTGGGTAAGAAGTAGGAGATGTGAAGGTTATACAGTGACAGCCAGAGTGCCATTCATCTTGCAAAGAACTCAACATTTCATTCCAAGACTAAACATATAAATTCAAGTACCATTTCATACGGTCAGTGTTGGAAGATGGATAGTTGAAGCTGGAAAAGATACACACTAGCTAGAATCCTGCAGATGTGTTAAAAAAAGTTGTAACCAGGAAGAAACTGAGATTATACTCAGTTTCAATTGGTCTTCAAGTATGATGATGAAGATGAGAAACAACTAGGTCCAAAGTGGAGTAATTTTCCAACAAATGAAGCAGCAGTGGAGTTTCTACAATCAGTCTCCAAGTGGGAGATTGTTGGTGTGGAGCCTGATTATCTTCTTTATTTAGATGTATCGTCGTGTTGGACCCCTGTTCTTAACGAGACGAAAACTCTACCCATCATTTGATCATCGTCAAGGAGGGCGAAGACGATTTATGAGCCCCCCATTGGTGGGGGTTCGAGGGCAATGCCCCTGAAGCTAAAAATAGATGTACAGTTGCCTTGAAAAATATTGTAATTTCGTAGTCAATCTGGGTTGTTCATTAGGCAGATGATATGACGGTAGAATTTATGTTTAATTTAGAGTTTTTTTTCCTAGAAGGAAACCCCTTTGTTCGCATGAGGTAATTGTATTGCGGCTGTGTGTGGTATGTGTATTCTGAGCGAGTAAGAGAACGAGGGACTGTGTGAGAGAGTAGAGGATATTACAGTGGATCTGTTATTGGTTGTGTCTCTTCATTTTTCTGGATAATATAAAGGAAGGACTGGTTATTTCTCCACGGTCATAGCCCAAGTTGGGTGAACCACATGTATTTGTATCTCTCTTGTTTTATATGTTTTTTTTTGTTTGTATTTCCGCATATTTTTATGTGTTCCATTGCTCTGTAATATATAATTTTCTAACATCATGTTCATCATATTTCTATAATATTTTAGAATTTTTTATCGACATAAGGATGACTTATGAATTTTCTACAATATATGGTGATTATGCATGGTATGTTTATCATACCTTAAAACAATTTGAAAATATGCATATTAAAAAGATTGAACCCATCTTTAATTTTCCAAACACTATTTTGAATTTAATGGGATTTCTGATTTTCTCATTATGGCCATTTTAATTAGTTGGATTAGAGGGGGATGTTAGGTCCTATGGAACACTAATGAAAATTTTAGGGGAAATATTAGGTGGTTCCAAATTTTGGTTGGGTGGATTTTTTGGAAAGAATAAAGAAGGGAAAAAAGAAAACCATGTTACATGGATTCATCGCATGTAAAACCTTCAGTTGCAAAGTGTCGAGGACAAATATATTTGAAGGACAATACTATGGTATAACCTCAACGGGAGCATATATGGGGTTATATGAGTGTGATATGAAACAAGGGGAGGATATATGGCGTTAAATGTACATGGGATGTGTACATTTATATGTAATAGTGGTCAAAATGATAAAGTTTCCACATGTGCAATGTGTGAATAGGTATATACATAGAGCATCCAGTCATATTTGTTTCCTGTTGGTAAGCTATTATATTTCTTTAATGTAATATAAAAAATATAGTACAATGGGAAAAATCATAATGATCATTGGGTGATTATACAACAAAATATCCATACTTCCATATCAATGTAGGGAAAAGATCCCATACATTCTGATTGAACATAGATACCATCTAGAAATAAAAAACCAAAAAGGTATTCCTTGAGAAATACCAAGTAACAATAAACCAACAGTTGAAGATTCATAGTCTTAAGCTTATAGAAACAACGTAGATGTTTTTCCATGAAGGAAAAAAAACCCTCTATGGATTGGAGATCCATGGTGCATGCAAAATTTGAAAAACCCCAAAATCTATGAAGAGAAGTTGGAGTTAGATAGTTTGGGTCTTAAAATCTCATCGCAAGTTTGTTTTAACCAAGGGTTGGTGTTTAATTCAAGTATATGTCGTTAGAGTGTATGAGCTCTCGACTGAGAATTTAATTTCATCACATATTCACACATCCTTGCCAAAACCCATAACACGTCTTCACTAGACTAACCTCCTGTTAATGGAAAATAAAGCAGAGGCATCAACAAACAATCATCAATTGTTCTGATGAAAAAGGGACCAAACCCCAAGGATTTCATAGATGCAAGGATGAATGGCCACTCAACTTGGTTACACGCCTTCTCAAAACCTATCTTAAAAACAATACAATCAAGTACAATAACACAAGCCCATTCCATGCCTTCACACATAACAATAATATTATCTAGGATGTATCTACCTTGTATGAAGAATTTATGCTTTAACATTACTATATTAGGTAATATATGATTCATAATTAAAAATTTATTCCCGGGCCCAAGTTTTTCATGATGTACTAAGCGAAGTGATTGTTGTATGGAATGGTATCACGTTAGGTTTCCTTTCCTCGAGGATGAATTTTATGATACCATAATTGAATCCATCCACAAGTGATTGAGTTCTTACTAGTTGTTGACAGACCCACAAGTATGGCCCGACCAAGTTCCATGTTTCTTTGTGTAACTTATAATAGAATTCGTAAATCCCTTAGGCTTTGTCATAAATAATCATCGATTCCATGCATAGAAACAATCAACCACTATAAATAAAAATGCATGGTCATTAACACACCTTTTCTCCTCCATAACCTTATTCCAGACCTCATCTTAAAGATTTTCATTACTTCTTCGCACTCGATATAAGCAATTGAGACTAAAAAAATAATTTGTAATGATCAATAATTCTTTCTTAATCACCCCTCTTTAATTCACCCTCTCATTCTTTCTCCTAGGAGCGTGCATCTTCTCTCTCATGCTTTTGATTCTTTCTTAATCATCCCTTTTTTAATCACTCTCCCACTCTTTCTATTCGGGGCACACATCTTCTCTCTAGTGATTTTGATTGCCAAGGCCTTAAAAAAACCATAGTATTCATATCCCCTATCTTGAACAAATGTTTTCAAGCATTAAGTTATGATTCCCGATCATGCTCAAATTCATTGACCCTCATAAGGTGGAATGTCATGGACCAAGCCTATTTTTCTTCATAAAAAGATATTAGGAGAAGGTCCTTAGATATAGTTTCAAATTATTCTTAAATTCCCCGGTGATGTAAAATAAAAAACTCATGAGGATGTCCTACCTACAAATTCATACTAAGCATATCCACCAAAATCATATTCATGGTGAAATATGGAAGCAATTACTAATTCACTGGGGATATGCTGCCATAAATTTTGTTTACACTAGCAATGAAATGTTAAATCCAAAGAGCATTGATTAGGCACGAGTAAATTACAACAAATGAAATTTTATTTGCATTGACACGTTCTAATTCGATAATTGAAATTTATGAAATCAACTCAACTCACATAATATAATGGATGGATGATAGAATGATTTTTCAATTGATTTGTGTATATTATTAAAAATATTCTAGAATATTTTGTGGAGGTTAAATCCTCACCACCCACCTAATAATTATTAATAGTTAAATAAAAATTCTAATTTTTTTTTCCAAAATAAACATGCATAATTTATTAACTATCATTTGCACCAAAAGGGTGCAAAGACATACTGATAGAAATGTAGATGAATGTAGAGCAATGCAAAGTTAGCACTACAGGAAACAAGGATATGGACGTGGAAGGCATGAGGAATCAAGTGGCTAAAGTATTGCAATCTTTGAGGAGGAATCACTGTGATATTCAACGATTTTCTCTGAACAGCATCCCAGAGATTATAATGAGAAGTTATCTGGATGGGGTTGAAAAAAAAATCAAATAAGAAACACTCATTTCAAGGGTTCTCAAAAGCCTAAACGAATTTAATTTGTGTCATTCTCTCCTACAATTTAAGAAATCCCTAAGTATTTTTATCATGTTGTGATTTTGGATGGGAAACAAGTTAATTACATGCTCTCATTCTTGTTTCAAAGTTTAGAAAATGAACCTTGGAAGACTAGATAGATGTATAAGGACAACAATTTGTTTTAAAAAATAACATGGAAATTTTGAAAACTTGATGCCTATTGGAATTTGGTAGCATGCTGAATAAATATTTCCTCAAGGATTAAGTTGTAGATTATGTACTTCCCATTACATGTATCAAGGATTTCATACCTTATTTTCCAACAGTTTTTTGTTTCAAAAGTATCTGGAACTACAATATACATTAATACAACAATGAACATAGTTCTCTTCACTTTGGAACACTTTGGAAGAGGACATCAATTCCACTATGATGCATAGGGATACACAAAAGTAGCAAATTTTAGCGTCGTGAAATTGCTTTTGATTATGTACTATGTGTTGCTCGTGGGTTACCAAAATGTCTTGATGAAGGTAATGTTTCTTCACATAATAAAAAGACATAGTTGAAAAATCACTCCACCTACTACTTTAGCTCAAAAATAAAATTTGCAATAAAATTAATCTCATCATCTCAATTTTCCGAGCTTTCCCAGTTTAAGACTTGCATTTTTATCTTCTATCCAGTGTAAATAGAAAATTACAAATTACAAAGAACCCATTGCATTCTCCCATAATGATATTTATAGCAACATTTTTGTGTGTTGGATATATCAAACTTGGATATATATATATGGGCAAGAGACATGAAACTTGTTGTGCTTGGTATTCCTTGGGATGTCGACACTAAGGGGTTACGGGATTATATGAACAAAGTTTGGAGAAATGGATGATGTGATTGTTATGCAAGATAGTGCAATTGGTCGTTCTTGTGGATTTGGTTATGCCACATTTTCTTCAGTTGAAGATGTTATGATTGTGAAGATGTTATGATTGTGTTTGTTTGAGCTTGGGTGGTTTGTCTCATTTATTTATATTCCAAGTGATTTCTTTCTTATTCCCACTCCTTGCTGCAAGAAAGAACCCTCCTTCAAATCTATGGGTGGTGTTTGGACTTCGGATAACCCCTCTCTTACTCGTGGGGCGATAACAATAGCTGGCAGTGTCCACTCCTCTGGAGGTCCCTCTTTTTCTCACTGGGTCTCTTCCTTCGTATCTTCTAAGGTCACCTTCTTTTCACTTTTGCATGATCCTCTTTTGCAGGCCCAATCATAGCTGTGTTTCTTGAGATTTGGATTGTTGAGCGAAGTTCTCATGAAGGGAATTATAGATCTGATGTGCATGAATCATATCTTTTATCTCACCTAGAATTTTTTGAACTTTGGATTTTTGAGTTTATCCAACTGACCAGCTACTGATCTTTACAGAGCCACTCTAAATATGCGCTTGGAAACCTTGACGGATCCATAGGTAGATGTGGAGCACTCTATCCACTTTTCTGGAGCAGTAATGGTTCCATCAAGAAATAAATAATAAATAAATGGATATGTTAATAAGATTAAAAACTTAACTGAAATCATACGAGATTGACATTACAATAATTCATGTTTTCAAGGCCGGTCATCTAGAAATTTTTTCTTTTGAAAAAAATACCCCTGCAAAGAGACTGAAAAGTATGCTTAACAGATTCTCAAGACTGGTCAGTACTTTGAATAGCAAGATTCCAGCTAGAGAGAGGAATCTTGTTTAGTGATCCCACCAAACTATATGTTGTAAAACCAATCTGATACAAGAAGCACATTGATGTGAAACTAATGGCAAGGCCTGGGAACCCACTCGATGTTGAAACTATCCAAAACTTAGGTGACATGATTATTGGTGAAGTATAAAGGTGCTTCCATTCATTGAAAATAAATATAAGTAGAAGTCCCAAAGGTAATGACAGGAAATTGTTGAGCAAAACCATAGAAAACTCATTCAAGTTTCCAGATTTTGTTGAATTCTTTGCTACATCCATAAGATTTCGTAATGTAAGCGAATAAGATGTTGTAAAAAAATCAGAAACTATTTATTTCTATAATTAACACAGTGTAATGGCACGTAAAATCAGAAACTGGAGTGAAGGTTTTATTGCACTGAGAGAAACAACCCAAGTGATGGTGGCCTGCGTGGTGGGAAAGATCCGTTGTGTAACACTGCATTCATTGAATCTAGAGTTGGGTGAGTTGAATATGGGAAATGGCAGAGCAATGGGTTACACCCAACTAAACCCATGTTTGATATGCCCCTCAAAGGTAGTAATGGTCGAGAATGCATATGTCAGCCTATGTAAAATGTTCCATTAAGCAAGCAAACTCCCGTCATATTAGAAGTTTCTTAGAAGTATCAACAGAAGACGCTACGGAAAAAATTCAAGAAACTTAGTATGTGTCTTGGTGCTTTGTGCGATGTTAAGGATATCTCCTGTGAAGCCCACTTATTGTCTTTAAGCCAAAGTCGACATGGTTCTTGAAACAGGTCAAAAGAGAGATTACAAATATCATTCTTTACACTCATAAAACATTTTCCAGTGCTATATTCTTGTGGTTGTATCCTGTTTTATGTACAGAAGCCTCTGTTTCTGGCTTTTTAAGGTTTTGAAGGATTGCTTTGTGAATGAGGTGCCTGTGAAGCTTGTTTATTTTTAGTTAAGAGAATCAACTGCTCTATATATTCAAGTCCGTATTATTATTTCACATTGTCCACTTCTCTAACGTGTTAAATGAACTCTTTGTACCTTTTTTAGATTATTCTTTGCATCCCCACACCTTGTCTACTAAAACTAAATTGCATAGTTTACCGCCAACTTTGTAAAGCCCTCATCATGAATTAATTTAATACCTTCTTTGAACAAGAATATCTGTTTAAACAATATTAGACCATTACCATTTCCCTGTAGATTGTATATATTCTGTTGTTCTGTTTCCTTTATCTTCGTCCCATCTTCATTTTAAATAGCCCTTCTATTCCATAAATCATGTTTAATTCAATATTTCATCTCCCTAGGATCTCAGTTAATGCTCTATAATATTCCTTTCCTTTCTTGTCAAGGGCATAGTTAACGGGTCCACTGCCTTTTTGTCAAGATGAGAACAACCAAGACTTGTGTTTGTTTTATCTGTGATTGCTCATTCACTATTCTACCTCTAGCAGGGATGGCACACTTACTTTCCTTGGTTCAACAGTGCGTACAGCTACAGCAAAAAGGGGTAAGGGCATAGCTCTAGAGTGCCTTGGGAAGCAGGTTTTTCTTATGTAGACATTGAGGGTACATGAATGCCCACGTCAGGCAGACTCCAGCCCTATGCTTTTAGAGATTTATATGTGATTCCAGATTCAGTGTGCTGCTCCTAATTAGGTTGTCTTTCCAGAGTTAAAAGATTAACTTGAGTTCAAACTTCAAAAGGTGTTTGTCTAATTTGAGTTTGCTTTTCCAGCTTTAGGAAATATACAGTAGTTAAGTATATTCTAGTTATACAGTAGCATTGAGCCCAAGGAGAGAGTGGAGATTAGTAGCACGAGTCTTATCGAGCTGAGGCGCAGTTCCCTAGGCAGCCCAACAAATGCATGCATGAATGCATCGTGTTTTATCTTAGGTGTCTTGGCTTATTGTACCAGCATTGTAAACCCTTGCCTACTTTTCTATACAAGTGGACAAGGTCTTGCTTGGCTAATATATGTTGGAGTTTTTTAGCCATGGCATTGTGCATGTGTGCTTACCATGTCTATCACACAATTTAATAGGTCTATCAACACCTTTCAAGCAACCACTTCAAAAAACTTATCCTATTGAGTATTGTTGATTTTGGAAAAGAGATGCACATTTGTCTTAGTGATGGCAATATAATCTCGAATACATACATATATATTGAGGTTTGAAACCGATTTCCTAGTCAAGGCCAAAAAAGTTTTCTGGAACTTGGCAATTGTTCAACGAAGATGAAATAAAACAGGCCATAACCTCTCAGATATTAACTAGAAAACATGACTAAAATACCAACCATTGCATACACAAAAATTTCTAGTTAATATGTATTGCATACAAATTTGAGAAATTCATATATGCATTTATGAGATAAAAGTTAACAGTCTGCAAAGAACACAACAATATATCTCTACAAGCCATCTATGAACCGTTGTTGATCCAAAAACTAAAAGATCAACGCCACCATTAGACCTTATAGCAATAGTGGATAAAATCACCAAAATGTAATGTGCATATTTATGTGAGACCCACACACACTGCCGTCCATTAACTACTATTTCCATTTTATGTTTGCCAAAAGCCCTGAGAATATGTCCTGCAACATCCTCTCCCGCACCTATTGACATGGTTGATCCACAATTGTGAAATTGCAAAAGAATATCCCATTGCTTCCTTTGTGTTTGCTTGGCTCAACAAATCCTCTACCTAGGAAAAGCCACTGGAGTTGACAAGATTTCTCTCCCCCATTACAATGCGAATTTCAAATTTTTCCAAGCCCTTCATAGTTGAGAATGTTTGCACTAGAGATGTTGTAAGATACAAAACAAACACCTTGGGCGGTTGAACCATTGCTTGCTTTTTTTCTCTACTACATTGATTTTTGCCACAGTACTATTGTTGATGACTTGTTTGTACTCATTTGCACACTAGCATTTTGTGATGAGACTAGACATCTTCTGCAGGCTTATTTAAGTTTTAGTTAGGTCATGCCTGCTTTGAACCAATGTTTTATGTATTACTCTGCATTCACTTTTCTCGACACTTTGAGTCATCTACAACCACTTGAACTTCTTGAAATGCTATACACAGAAGCATTTGACCAGTCTTGACTTGGCTACTAAAACCTAAAAAGGTTGTGTTCTCATTATTTGTTGCATGGATGCATTGAATGGGAGAGGAAAGATTACTTTGTTAACCTTACTATTACTATTGCATTGAATGGGAGAGGAAATATTACTATTGCATCCCACAATAATCTAGTGGACTTACCGAGCCAATACCCTCAGTTCCATGTCATGAATGCACAAAGAATGGAGATAATTGAAACAATAAACACACAACAAGGGAGTTAGAGGTCCCATCCCCAAACTTGATCTCCTAGTTCTCTGAGCAAAACCAAGGATTAAACTCTCACACTTTCCATGGAAAGATATTATAGTCCCCATCTATTTAGTCATATCAGATAAGTGATTCATCGTCACAAGCTGCATTTTTTTGGATAGATAAGTAAATCATCACCACAGGTTATAACCTTTTGGCAAGATAAGTATATCATCGCCAGGGGCTAGATTCTTTTGGCATGGCCTATATGAAATATCTCCCAACAAGAACATTACATCGTAACTCAAGGGCCCACATTTCCTAAAATTGAAGAATGTTAATAAATGAAGAGTTTGGAACAAGATTTGCAAAATGAGTTCATATTTTTCAAAGCATAGCCCATGGGCATCACCATATTGATTGTGGGAGGATTCTAAGCTTTCGAGCCTTGACACAATAAATCCTTTGAATTCATGAGGGCAGTAATCACTCCTTGGCTTAATTCCCTTCCGAGTGATGTTTTCTACTCCTTACAAGTGCATTACCTGAGAACTAGTATCTCTCTGTCTGAGAGGCACACCTCCTTCTTTGGCACCCAATTGTGTTGACCCAACAAACCTAGAGCTCAGAGTGGATGTTCCCTAAGGATTTTTGTCAACGACGAGGATGGATACCTTCAGTATGCAAGCTTAGAAGCGTGGTCGCTCCAAGGTGGGTTGGTTATTCAATATCCAAAGTGGTCGAATTTCCCTTAGCAACGAAAAATAAACTACATGGTTCAATTTCCCTCTATGAATTTATCGAGAAAGAGTCATTTGAGAATCCCTCTATTGTGTAGTATATATACTCACAAGGGAGAATTCATGTCGTGAATGCATATGAGCTAAGAGATTGGGGTGTTTGAAACTAGTGCGTGGAAGAAAGTCTAGTGTGGGTCCAAACCTTTTTTGCACACACCAAGGAAACGTAAATAAGTGATATCCAAAGGAGCTCTCCAGCTTTGAGACACACTTGATGATAAAATAAACATTCCTCTTTATCTTAAATCGAGGCACTAACAACCCACACAACTCACTAACATGGATCTCGTAGAAAAAAACCAAATCTGTTCTATGCAGGTTCAACAGTTAATCTGCGGATATTGAAATTCGTTTTATCCAATTTCAACACTGAATATGTTAATGTTGAAGATTGTTTTATCCAATTACAACGGTCAATCTACTAATGTCGAGCTCCCTTGACCCCTTGCAAATTTGTGATGCCAAGATAAGAAATCTACCTCTTGGAACTAGACATTTGACATAGTTATTGTCCAATTGGATAAGTGTTCATTTGACATAGTTATTGTCCAATTGGCATAGCGTTGCTCAATTTCAGCTCATGTTGTTTAGTGGACATGGACATTTGACCTACATGTTCTCTAAAGCCCAAGATTCCGTCATTTTTAAGTATTATCTCATCCCTTCTTCTTGATTTCTTAACGAGCCTTCGATATTTTTAACATATATTTTATTGAAAGTATGAATGCTCTCGAAAAGGTAAGCATGCCAATAAGACATATCATTAGTAATTTTTTCATCACCAAAGTCTAAGGCTTCTTTGACAAAATTCAAAAAGCTACAAAAAAAACACGAGGAGATATCACTAGCAATTTGTTCATTACCAAGGTAAAATTTTAGTGTTTCATGTGGATGTAGTCGCTAGGGTCTAGGGCACCCACATTCCTCCCGTGATCTAGGGACTTGTGGTGGTTAGGGAAGCATTTTTCCATGTCCCCATTTTTTGGAAAACATGGGGAAACGTGCAAGGAAACATTTATGCAATGTGTGGAGTGCATTTCCCAAAACCCTGTTCTTATAGGCTTTCCTTGAGCCCCCACCATGATTTTTTACTTATAGTCCTTAAAATAAAGAAGGCACAAAGCCTTCTAAAGACTAAAATCTATCTTTAACTCATGTTTCACATGCAAAGCTCAATTTAAGCGAAGTACATGGATGTAGAGGAGTAGCTAATGGCCTCCTCGATGCTTATTTTGTTTCATTGTCCATTCTGAATTTTAAGTTTTATCTTTTGAGTCTTAAATCTAGAGATTGATGGCACTAGATTAAGTTTTGACATTTGAGCAATTCCAATTTATTGTTTAATACTTAAATATCTATTATTTTGCTTAGTATTATTTATATTTTAGAATGAGGAACGTTTGGTTTACTTCAATGAATTTCATTTATGAATTACTATACTTTTGAATCCAAATTTGAATTGTGTTTATATAATTTGAAAACTTGAATTTAGTATTAACTAAATTCAATTTGAATTGTGTTTAATTTAGTATTAACTAAATTCAAGTTTGCAAATGATATAAACACAATTCAAATTTGGATTAAGGAATATAGTAATTCTTTTTTCTCCATTTTTGGTCTTGGTTTCCTCTCTATGGCTCTTCGCATTTTTGTTTTAATGAGGTTGTCCCTTCTTACCGCTCTTTGTCTCATGTTTCTGGTGGACTATGTTTGCTATGTTTCTTCATGAGCAGATTTCATGTGGAGTTGACTTAAGTTTTGACACATTTTCAATGTTGTTTATGATCTATTATTTGCCTTTGTTTTATTTTCTACTATAGCATATGTTCTCGGACTTTTTATGTTCGCTACTTCTTTGAGTCTTTTTGCCTAAGTATATTTCTGATGTAATACCTTTTCCATATCGGTCTTTCTGCTCTTTTGGGCTTCCGCTCTCTGTGATGTTCTCAGGAATTGGGGATTCTAGATTCATGCATCTATAACCATCTTCTGTTTTGTTAATATAGGATGGTGTGTTTTTTCCTCTTGAAAAAAGAATAAAGTTGAATTTAGTATTTAGATTGCACAAAGATGAATTTGCGCCAAATGAATTGTTATGGTTAGGGTTTTATCATTTCATTGCTATTTTTGTGATTTTGAATGTTGAAAACAACACTTTATGCACAACCTTTTTATTGTATAAACTTGTAGTTGGTAACCCAATGAACAAATGATAAAAAAGTTATAAGAGAATACTTGTGCTAAAACCAAAGTATATGACCAAAATTGCTTTTCAAAAACAATTAAACTATTATTAATGGAATGTAAAAATTATCATTACGAAGATGGTTACACAAAATATTTATAGAACATAATAAATTCGCATTCAAACTAAACCCCAAAAAGACCATAAATATTATCTTTTAGTGGTTTGCTTGCTTAGCTCTCTTTGTAAATTGGGTTATTTGAATGTGGGCCATTCAATTCAATATTTTATAATTCAAGATTTTTTATTGGTATAAGGTGGATTGTATTATAATTATTTTTATAAAAGTAGGAATGTTACATTGGCACTAAGGTCATCATTATAAAAATATCTATGTCAACTCCACAAGACCATTCATTGCATTGCCTTAGGTTGATCATGTTTTAGACTATTTGTTGTATTTCATTATGTTATATGGATGTCTTACATATGCCTGAGATTCAACAACTGTTGGAAAATGCCAATTTATATATAAGAGAGCGAATTCAAGAGGAATTATACATATTTCAAACGGTTGGTTTTGACATACAATGGGTTGTACATAACCACATATAATTTCCCTTACATCTCTGAAAGGGTAACTATTTATTTGAAATACATATCACAAAGATAAACATAGATGAGTTGCATCGAAAGAACTTGAGAAATATACATTATTATCATGTACTACTAATGTGAGGTATATATATGTATAATACTCTATTTTAATAAGAAATATGCTTTATTAATAATGTATACCTTATTATAATTTATATATTGTTTAGTTTATGGTTATATTATTTTTAGTTTATATATGTTGATAATGGTTGGTTTTAGTTAATTATGATTAATATGTTTAAACTGTGTTTTATGGTTAAATTGTTTTTAGATTGTATGTGTTGATATGGGTGATTTTATTTAATTAAGATTAATATCTTTAAATTATGATTGACAAAGATTTCCAATGGTCGACCACACATATATAACTACAACCAATTTAATATAACATTAATTTTAACAAATTAATATTTTTTTCAAAGAAAAAAAACTTATATATTCATATAAAGAATAATATATACATTTCAGTCAATTAAATATGTTATCCTCTGAGGACTTGCTAAGAAGATTCATCCTTCCCCCTGTATTCCTATTTTCAAAAAATCTCCTTTTCCTTTACATCCTATTTTTTTCTATCTCATGTCTTCTTTACATCCTCTGAAAACTTTGTCAAAGATGGGGGACATGTACAAAAAAAAACAACAAAAGGTAAGAAAGGAAGGGAACTTGAGTGGAGGGGTTGCAACTAAAACCCCCTAGCATTGATTTCTTTCCCAATGTTGTATTCATACATCCCAAATGTACCCAAAGGAAGCTCCACTACTTCTTTGGAGAGGGCATATGCTTCCACGTTTAGTTCTCACAAAATATGGTTGTAAGTAATCCACTCAAAAGTGGATGCTAAATGTTGAATATCTTGTTGAATGTGATCAAATCCTGTATTTTGAACAATGACCCTTCCATTGGCCCAAATGATGACCAGCCTAGAGTCATCAAGAACTTGAAGCTTATAAATGTTTTTCATGCTTGCTATTTCAAGAAGAAGATAAAGCCCAATAGATTCAATGTTAGCATAGCGTACATCAGCTTGGACTTGCCATCCACGAGAGGAGAGTACTTCCCAGGTGAGTAGTTTGTTGTTGATTGCTAACTAGGTTGATATTTTGGATTTTAAAGAAGCATTGAGTTTCACTACGGCTTTCCACCACCATTGTTTAGGACCCTCAAAAGTGTCTTCAGTCCATGCATTTATTGAGCTCAATACCTTGTCTTGTTCGTTAGTTTCCTTAACAACCTTGAGTAGATCATAATTCAATAAATCATGGAATCCCAAATAGAATTCCACCCGAAACCCATGCTATCTAAGACTTTATATTTTTGCATAGAATGCAGAGTAGCAAGAATCTATGATTCTGTTACTTCCCAAGTCAAAGAGGCATCCATTTCCTCATTAACGGATGAGGGAAAAGAGAAACCACCTATACAATGTCTAGAATTGGGCATATTGGAGATGTTTGAGAGAGTGAATGGAAGTATTGAGGACCTGCCTCTAATTTATCCTTGAAGGAGTGTTATGGAACCATCCTATGATTTTATCTCCCATTTGGTATTCCTTTTCTTATGAGAGTTTTTGAACTAATGAAAGAACTTGGTATTGTTGTGACCAAATTCAAGCCAGACTGCACAACTCTTAAGATGCTAACGCTATTCTTTCAACGAAATTAGGGTATGTCTTCTTTCTTCAATAGAGTAAAGCTCCTATGGATACGTCGAAGATACTGGGCAAAAATCAAGAGTATAGTGAGTATTTGAGAGCTCCACTTCGACCTCCTCTTGTTGGTTGACCAATTTTCCTTGATGAACGTGGCCCGAGCACAAGAAACCATTTCAAGAGTATGAAGCTTTTCCATGACTTGTGCCATATATCATGAATCCTCCTGAGGATTCAAATGTGTCCACATACAGTGAATAAGTGTGTGATTGTCCTCCTCTGGTATCCATGTGGGATTGTAACAACACATACAATGAATAAGTGTGTGATAGACCTCCTCTCATATCCATGTGGGATTGTAAGAAAAGAGTATAGGAATTGCTATTGTAGAAATTTATGAATCTTAATTCTTATACAGAAATTATTTATGTTAATCTGGTTAAGCTTCTCCTACTTATACAAGTTATCAACTGAATAAATTCAAGTTAACATCAAAGAAAAACACATAACAGATCTCTACCAATTTAGATCTAGAATAAGCACGTGCACACATAGACAAAGTGACAGTTATTTCTGGACAAACTGTCCCTGGAAAAACCCAATGTGGGAAAACTGGTCTCTGGCTGCTGGAGGGCTCTATTATTAAGAATATTTCTGAATACACAACTCTGGGTTCCAGATCTGGAAAACCCTACATAGAAAACTCTAGATCTACAGCACCTGCCTGATCTAAGACCAAAAATATTGACTGATCCACGCCCTCAAATGGGATTTATAGAACTCAGCCAGATCTAGGCCCAGAAACCCCAGTGCTGCCCCTTAAAGACACTGTTGTTGCTACTGCTGTTGCTGCCGTCTGTTGCTGCTACCTTTCTCTGCGCTATCCTTTCTTATCTCTTCTATGCTTCTTGTGTATTCTATACCCCGGGATCATATCATCCCCTTGGTCTAAATTCCCCTCTCTGCAACTGAAACACATTTGAGAATTCTTAGCAACCCCGCCCTAGAATCTCAACTTAGCTTCAGTGCTCTCCCTTTGTGTGTCTTACAACTGACCCCAAGCCTTTCCTTTATATTTTTCTCGTTGACAAATCAACATCAAATATTAAATCTTTAATCAATGGCTAAGATTAAAATAAAGCTTGATCTGTGTGACTTAAGATAATTTCATCACATGTTTAATTAAATTCACTTTAATTATTTTATTTTCCTAAGTTTTAACTTAGGAAATACATTAAAATAATTAATTAATTTAATATCTCCTAAACCGGATGAAATTTCCCAAATCCATTTATGGGTCTTGTAGATCAGGTGAACTCTAGTCCTTCCTCAAAATTTGGGACCTAGAGCACAACTGATGCTACCCCAAATACACAAAATCTCAACAACTATTACCCTTGGGACTGATATGAAATAATATGGGTTTGTGGTCAAATGTTTCCCATATTCAACCAAAGATTTAAGGGTGTTCCATAGCTCCTCTGAGATGAGGAATTGATCGACATGATTTGCTACCTCACCACCATAGGATCACCCATTACTCTATGTCGGCATCAACTCGATAGACTTGATTTCAATTAAACTGTAACAAGAAAGAAAAACCCCAAAGAAAGCACTATGTGGATCCTGACATGGGTTTGGACCCCAAACTTTCCGAGAAGAAGTAGTGAAGTTGAGTCACCACCCAAAATTGTGTCAAGATATGAGAAGGCACTTTCCATGACCATATCCCCTGTCAAGGTGCAATCAGTATAGGGCTCATATACATTAAAAACTGAAATATAATAATTGAGATCATTATATTTCAATTTCATAACAATTGCAAAAGGTAAAAGAGAGGAAGAAATTACGAAGTAGCAAGGGGTTCGTCTTGATATGAGGCCTCTAGAATAATCGTCATCGTCCAAATGTCTTAAAGACCAGTCCTTTAAGAACATCTATAGGGATATCCTTGCTTTGTCTTCGAAGCACATTATTTCCTAAATGAGAATGACGACAGATTGGGAGAAGCAACCAATCCTTTGAGGGCTAACAATTAACGGGCACTCCCTAACCCTCAAGCATTGAAAGATAGAATATCCATTTGGACCGAGAGGCGAGGGCTTTTCCTGCTATAAGGGCCTTGGATATGGGAAAATGTTTTCCCTTGGTTATTTCAATTAACGCCATTTCTTGGGATTTCTGGAGGTTGGACTTGCGACCAACGTGATTTGTGACTAGAGGGTTTGAGGCAAGGCCTCTACAAGAAGGAGGTTGCTCCAGAGACTTGGATCGAGTGCGAAGGGAATAAGGTTTTTTATCCTTAATGGATTCGAGGGAGGGATGGAGGGGGCCAAAGGAGGGGAGGAGAGGGAGGGTGAGGGGATGAGGGAGTAGGGACCAAGGGAGGTGGGGGGGAGGCGTGAGTTTAGGAAAGGGAAGGGATGATTCTCGAGGGGGACTAGGAAAGAAGAGGGGACTAAGAGAGAGGAAGTCCCAAAAAGTGGAAAACTGGAACTAAAGGGGAGGGAATATAATTAGGTACCTAAAGAAGTAGCTAACGCATAAACCTTTGTAGTTGAACCATCGTTAAAAGGAGGGATAGTGACAATGGGAACACCTATATTTGAGGCAAAAGGGTCTAGCAGGGAAGAGGATACCTTATTTGCTCATTGTTTCCTCCTCTGAGAAGAAACATAGTACAAAGGAGGAAGCGAACAATCCTTCCGAACGTGTCCAGTCTCACGAAAACTTCTGATAGTCTATTTTCTTAAGCCATTTTTCATTATTTCACTCAATGTCCATGTAGCTAGAAGGCCTTTGTTAAGTCTAACTTCAACCTAGATCCAGGCCCATATAAGATTGGCTTTGGTCTCCCATCCAGCCTTTAAGCTGACGAAAGATACACATTTTTTTCTTCCTGATATAAGCCTTAGGAATATCTTTTTCCTATAAAGGGAGGGCTAACCTAGGAAAAATAACCCATACTTGAATGAAATCTACATGTTCCCTTGAAGGATTGAAGTTTTCATACCAAGGTTGGAGGGAGAGGTCAACTTTTCCTTAAGTTCAATTGCAACCCATAACTCTTTTACAATCCAATTCTAGCAAAAATATGAAGGCCAACCACTGCCACGGAAGTAGATGAGAAGTGGGATAATATCCAATTATGGGAACCCAATAATTCTCAATCCAACTGCCTAAACCTTAGATCTTGTAACTGCCACTGAAGCGCCCTATGGGGGTTTTATCCAACAGGTCCAAAACCTATGAGAAATATATATTCTTACCGACGAAAAAAATTACCAATCCCTATCAACGCATGATGGATCTCTTCTTCCACCTCCCGGAGCTGCAATTTAGACCATGGGTCGAAGCTGCACCGTGGTCGACTATTAAAGCATAGGGGGGAAAGGGATTACAATGTTCTAAAACGAAAATGGATGGGAATGGAAAAGCAATGAGAGGGGAGCATAGAGGTGAGTAGGAGGGCAAGGGAACCCCATGTCGAGGCAAGGCAGGAAGAAAATACTAGAGAGAGAAAGAATTCACGGAGGAGAGTGAGGGGCTGACAAACGTCGAATCCTCTGGAGGACAAGATGGAGCCCTGACACGATGCAAGGCGATATACAGTTGGGAGACAAATACGAGGTTGGAGAAAATGTTGGATGTATAGTACACCTTCCCTGAAATATTCCAAATGTCAAAGCAACCAAAAAGTAGTCGTAAAAAGAAGCGGGTGATAAATAGAAGGTGGAAAAATACCAAACAGCCTCAGAGAAATCAAACACACGTCCTTCAAGAAATGGTAAGAGGACCATGGACAAATTGACTATGATTGAAAAGAGTTAAATATTTTTAAATTGTGATTGGCTAGGGTTTATCATGGTCAACATATTGGTTGATCGTGCCTACAAAACCACTTTAAAACCATGAAATGTCAATCGCAGTAAACTATGGGCAACCATGGTTGTCCTTAGTCAACCGTGGTCATCCATGGTCACCTGTGGTCATAGTCAAGCATTTTCAACCATGGTCAACTATGGTGATTGCGATTGATAATGATTCACCATAGCAAACTATGGTTACCTATAGTTAACTATGATTTCCCATTATTGATTGTATTTGACGATGGTTATCCATAGGTTCCCATGGTCAACCATAGTTGACGATCAACATGGTTGGCCATAGTTAAACATAGTTTAGCCATAGTCAACCATCATTAACCATAGTGAACCATGGTCACCCTTAGTCAACGATAATCAATCATGTTCAAGCATGGTCAACCTAACTCAAACATGATCAACCACGATTATCTTTAGTCAACCATAGCCATCATGGTCACCCATGGAAAACCATAGTCCTCATGGTCAACCCATGGAAAACCATGCTCAAAACTGTAAAACTTGGTCACTGTGGTCAAGCATAGTCAACCATAGAGAACTATAAACATGGTCAACCATTGTCTCCATGGCCATCAATTGTTAACATGGTCAACCATAGTCTATCATAGAGAACTATGGCCAACCATGGTCGAAATGTGTTGACCATGGTCCCACATTGTCAACACGAACAACCACAGGATATCATAGTCAATCAAAATCGATCGTAGTAAATTATAACTGAATGTGGATAACAATGGTCACCCATAGTTGATTATATGTGGACCATAATAAACCGACCTCAACCATAACTTGACCATATTAATCAACATTAGTCGACCATGTTCTACAAATCCTCCCCACACACATCAATTGTCAACTGGCACAACCACGTTAGTAAATGTGGTCGATATACACCGATCTATGCTATTAGTTTTTAAAAGTTTCTAAAATGGCATATATCGACGTATGTGACATTTACTGATGTGATTATGATAGTATATTTTTAATAGGTTTCACTTTCAACCGATGAGTTGAAAAATCCAAGACACTAGCACAAATGTCCTAATTTCATCTCGAATATTTCAATGCATATCCATTTCGTAGAACATGTCATCTTCTTGTATTTTTGTGGCATTCTCATTTTTACATAATAATTTCCTAGGTAATAATGACATTAGATTAAATGGATGCATAGCTTTTTCTTTGTAATTTCCTCGTCAAAAGAAATATTATGAGCGTGTTCAACTCAAAAGTAGTTAACACTACTCTTCGCATTGCAAAATCATGTAATACCTACTATTGGGTATACAATTGGTCTTGCAGGTCAATAAAGATTGGTGTATTCAATGTTTTCCTTATATATTTAAACATGTATGTCGCACCCTTGACACCTTGTAGATGCAACCATAGAAAGCGAAACCAAACACACTTCATTTGGATGGATACATGTCAGTATTATATATTATCTACGAGCTTCAACCAATGAACAAGGAAACCAAATAAAGAAGCATTACAATCATATTTCTTTTTCAACTATTTCATAACATTTTTCATATGCTCTTTAAACTTGTCATCTTCTAGTTTGAATGTGATTAGTGTATGTCTTGCCATATTCCTAGATAAAACAAGTAAACATGCATTTGGCATAAGACGTTTAAAATTTCCATGGGTATCATGTGTGGGATATGAGAGGAGGAGGCTAAAACTAATATTAAAGAATCACTTTGTAGTAGAGTCGCATATCTAGGATGTTATTCAAGTGGATTGGTTTTGACTATTGCCTTCTCACGAGTCTAGAGCTTAAGAAGTAGAACTTGCAACATGCTTTTCACACTTTCAATTCCTTCATCCTTTGCTCACATGTTCCCTTGGTTCAATTTATATTTACTACAACATTGAGGAACTTGTTCATTACTTCTCTTGGACCAATCAGACAGAGATAGTGTTGATAGCAAGAGGATATTATGTTTATGTTGTTCTTGAACATTTCCTTATACTTGTGTCCATGTAGACATTGTTTTTGTGTTCCATCCGAGCTTTCATTGCAAGAAAAGTGATATTATGATTGGGGAATATATTTTGTACTATAGAGCATCCAATTGTTTCCCTTGGCACAAGAGTAAATTTGGGAGTCTTGGAATGTGATTCCCATGTATTAAGGGTGTTATCTACTTTAGCATGGAGTGTTCCCACTTGCATCCCTTATTGTGTAAGAAGGATGTTACGAAATGTCCCAATGGATGCTCCCACATTTGAGGAAAACAAGGAAATGATTGAAAGAAGAAGAAAAAGAGGAAATTAAAGGGATGATGCTTGTTTGAATGGGCAGGGAATGTTAAGCCCCTAGGTATTGGGATGTTAGATTGCTATTATTTTTGTAAGTGTACCCATGTAGTATCCTATAAATATACATCTAGGAAACTCATTTGAGCATGCATCTTATCTTGTGGATTTAATATATTGTAAAAAGAGGTTTCTCCCTCAAAGAGGCTTCTAATTGACTCATTATTTCACTTAATTTAAGCACATATTTCTAATTTGGGCATTTTTTCATGCTTATTTGGATATTTGGTCCATTACATTTGTTATATAAAAAAAATTCTTTTTGTTTCATAAATAAAACTACTCTAAATTTCGCTACACAGGTTTGCAAAGCTTTTATAGTTAGAAAACCATTGGTTCTATCCATCAATCACAATTATAGATCGAAAAGGTATTCTTGTTCAACTTACTTAAGAAGTGTATTGATTATTTTCCTTACAGACAAAAATCTGCAAGATAAATGTTCTTTGTACTTATACCTTTAAAGTAGAATTATCATGTTTGTTTATAATTCTTATAATACCATATGGATTTTGTGCCTACTTGTAAAAATAGTGTGTTAATGTGCCTCTATGTATCCCTTCAAAATAGATCACTCATTAATAACTCATAGTGTGTGTCAATGTAACAACTCCAAATTACACATTCTAGTGGCGATGAAAGTATCCCTTAATCCCCGTTACACTGAAATTTGTCACCATGACATTGAGCTGTCTATATGGGTTCATCATTACCTATTTATTGCTTCCTGAGAAGTCTAAAAACATAAAATTCCTAAATCAAGTCTTAGAATTGGGAAAAAGTTCATTAAAACCCTAAAAAGCCTAAATCCACACTTTTCCTAGTTATTTCCTACAGTACCACAGTTTATTGCTATAAAACCTGCGACACATCCCGCACGTTCTACTCATTAAAACTACAGACCCTCGTAAAAGGTAAAATAAAGAGAAAAGTAAGTTCTAGAAGCCGAGCTGGTCAAATATTCTCCCAATTGGGGCCTTCTAGAAGCGTTGTCTAGTCGAGCTTCGTCCCTTCCATTCATGAACCTATATCCCTTCACAAAAGGAGCTATCCCTTGGTTTTTGGAGCTGAAATCCTATAATGAGAGGGCTTTATCCCTTCCTTTTTGGAACTCAAACTACCTCCCTTCTGCTATAAATTGAGACCATGTTTCAGTCTCAAGGGGACTTAGAACTTGGTGGTTTTGAAGGTAATTGCTGAAGAAATTCTCAAGAGAGCATACTCTCTATACTTGGCGTCATTGGTATGAGAACGATCACATACTCATATCCATAGTTTCATGCTAGTTTTAGAGAGGAGAAGGCTTGTCAAATCGAGAGGAAACGGTTGTTCAGGACCCCGGAAGAACCTGTATAACATCAAGGCGACAAGGTTGTAAGGTTACTTCTTATTATACAAGTTAATACAAATGGATTCTATTTTATCATTAAATTGTTCATGTATCTATTTGAGTAATTTAATTCTTGGGTTCCTTGATCACTGAGATAGATTAGTGTTTTTTGAATTGTTATATATTGCAGGTGCTTTTAATCCTTTTTCATGTCTCTGATTGTAGGTCTCACATACTGAAGTGACCTGTAACAACCCCAATTTAAACATGCAATTAATTATATCACATAAACAATGAATAATCAACCCAAAAACTGTTTAACTAATCATCATGGAATTTTCAGAAACATGAGCAAGACGACTTACCTGTACTGGCATTTTTCCTTACTTGAGACTCCAAGGTTGAATGCTAACTGAATCCTGTTGACCGCAACAAAGTTTTGGGGACAACTCTCCACCCAACCGTAGGCTCAGCTGTATGTAATCTTTCCACAGCTGGCCACCCCCGAGCCCTCAATCAACGTACTACTACTAGGGTATCCTTTGCCTCATCATACCTTTCTCTCCAGAGAATGGATGAAAGAATGAATGCCTTGAACCTTCCTCAATGTCTATTAAATAGACCAAACCATGGAATGGGAACCACATGCACACATTCACTGTGTCAACATGCAACTTAAGTTTTACTTAATTTAGTGTTCTCTTACTTTTTGTTAGCTTTACTTAATTTAGTGTTCTCTTAGTTCAACTTTCTTTTTATTAGTTTCTTAGTTTAACTCTTTGTTAATTTATTTAATTTTTTTAATTAATTCTTTCTTTAACTTTCTTTCTATTAGTTTCTTAGTTTAACTCTTTGTTAATTTATTTACTTTTGTTAATTAATTCTTTCTTTAACTTTACTTATTGTTTATTGTTTTAGGACTCCAGTTTATTATTTACCATTTTATTTAGAACTCCAGTTATTGTTTAATGTTTTATTTATTATTCTCTTGACTATTTATTTATTTACTTATTTATTAAATTATATTATATTATTTATATATTATTTATTATTTTATAATTATTATGGGACATTACATACTCCCCCTCTTCAAGTAACTTCTTCCCGAAGTTGAGTATTTAATTTTATTATATTATTTATTATTTATTACTTCATGTGTGACCAACAACCTCTGCTGAACTAGTATAACCAGCAGGCATCAAAAGTTCCTCACAGCGCCCGGGAATCTCAAGGAATCTATGTCCTTTTTCCCACTTTCGGAACAAGGCATAAGCCTCCCCAGTCCGTCCCTAGCCAAGGCTAGCCCCAAGTCTTGCGCCCGACTTAGACCTCATCTGCCCTTAGGCAGGCATCCGGTCCCAGTACTCAATGACTTCGGGCATCTCGCAAGGCTGGCCCACTCCCTCCACAGCTCCTTAAGGTGCACAGCCCCAAGCATTGAAGTCTTACACCCACTTCTAGACTTCGGTGTTCCCATCCAATACCAGGCACTTGGCCTACAATATCAGGCCCTTGGCCTCCTCAAGATGGTCTCATAGCCCTTCAAGAGCTATCCATCAAGAGATATACAAGACAAAGGAACCACTGGCATATGTAGTGTTGATTGAGTTTGTCCCCAACACATATAGTGTTACTTATTCTCCCTCATATGTATGGGCTCCCACGAGATCATCAAATAAACCGGCCCTCTCGGCCCATCTGTGGATTTTCCTGCCAATCATCATATCTCAACATGCATCCAATGCATTAGTTATAGTCATAAAATCATAGAAAATAATGCACATGCCAGCTCTTGCATGTCATCATGATAACATAACATCGTTGTTAATAACCACATTCTAAATAGTAGGGAACTGCATACTCTTTTATGTCATAAAATCTGTATGCAATTACCACATGCTTCACCTTATGAAATACCATCATAAGTTATAAAATCAACATATTTGCATCAAATATATATCATGGCATTACATAATAAACTAACCACATGTCAATATAACTTCAAATCATAACACCATAATCCCTATGCATATCATATTCGTCATGAGCATATATCAACATTATCATAACAAACAACATGTTCATCATTATCCTCATACCACCATATCATGAAACATCATCAATATCAGAAACATATCGATACTTATCAATATAGAACAATAATACACTATAAGCATTCTTATCACGATTCATCAGAAAATCAATTTCATTTGTTTGTATAAACATTGAATACCTACTATGAACTAAGATTATTCGACATCCATCTAGGATCTATGTTATCTCATCACAACTATTAGTGTCACATTTTCATCAAGATATCAATTACTTTTCAATAATCATTTCTTGTTCTTTATATTAGGAAGTTGACCATTTACACCGTAGGTATACTTATCTAAGTAAATTATTAGATTTTAAATGAGCCTCATCATCTTGGGCCTTAATCTCTCATCATATATCATATTGGTCCTTAATCTCTCATCATATTCCTCCTTCTCCAAGGAAATTTTAGTGAAATTAATTGTTAAGATATCATTGGTTGTACAATCATTTAAATCATCAATATCAAATTAAGATCCCATGATCACTATACATATTTTGCTTATCCAATGGCACCCGTACACGAGATCATCTTTATTTAAGTCTTATGTTATGCTCAATCCATCTGCATGAGGGCTTATTGTCCCCTGGTGATCTATCCATCACTCGTATAATTGTCATTGTTCATCCTAAAACATTTTCTTATCTCATCAAGTTCGCTCTTGATCTCTTTTATTGTAGGTTCACTCATCTTCAAGTTGGACTAGGGATTCTTCCACTTTAATTATTACTTGTTAAATGTTTAGCTTATAACTTGAAACAATTGGAACCAGTACCATCATTATCATCCATGAAAGATTGGGTATGCCTACTGTGTTTGGAAATAAATTATTCCAATACTAATGGCAGGCTAGTAAGTTGTTTTATATGAAGTAAAAATATATTATTAGTTCGCTCAAAGTGACATTTATTCAAGTACACCCTTTATTAGTTGATTCTCACTTCTTCTTCTTTTTTTTGAATTTATGTGCAGTCCTTCTCAAAGCATCATCATAGCATTTCCAATTGTATTTCTTCCTAGGCTTGATGCTCGATGTTTTCTCATTAGCCTACATATCATATTTCTTTTTACAAATTTAAAAAGTTGTTATCCTTGAAACATTTTCCTCTTTTATCACTTGTCATTTCTCACTAAAAAAAAGTGATCACAACTTCATACCTTGACACTTCTAAATTATATAGGTCATTACTTTGATCGTTTCCAATCATGTTGATCAATCCACTCATACGTATCCTTAAGATATCTTTCTTCTTGACAGATTCACCCCTTCACTTCCTCATACCAAATATTCATAGATACTTTTTTTGTTTTCTCCAATAGTCTTATTTTCCTAATATTCCATGTCTACTAGCTTCAAATATGGAAATATTATCATGATTTCTTTTCCTCCTATCTTAAATGCATAAAATTGTTACACTTGGAAATGTTGTTACTACTCTACTCACATAATGTATTGTCCTCCAATTGATAAATTTGATTGTAGATTCACTTCTTTAATCCAATGTTGTCATACATTTTAGGGCTCTTGAAAATGACCTTCTTTATTATTCTTTATCCCCAATGTGTCCATCCCTATATGCATCATTATTAAATCAAACTTTCAGTGATTCTCATCATGTTCTTATATGGAAATAACCATTTTCCACCAAGTTGTTCCCTTGAAGAATATCTTTTATGACTTCCAAAATCTTCCATTATGTTCTAAAAATAATTCGTCCCTTCTTACTGGTTTCTTTCCCTCGTTGTGACGCTTTCACTCAACGAGCTTAAGTATCTATCAATAACTATTTTTATTCACCTCGTTAGTCTAAGTTGGTCATTGTTGTGGGGGTTAACATTCATTATTATTATTATTATTTGCAAATTCCTCATTATTCTTCCCATGAACTTCATAGTGCATTCCCATAGCATAAGTCAAGTGTCTTATTTATTTCTGGACACCAACATATTATATAAAGTACATCAAATGGTGATATCACTCCCTTTCTAGACAATTTATAAGTTGTCTCTACTTCTTCCCCATCATTATTTTTCAAGATTATATTTGGACTATGAGTTTAATTTATCCTCACTAGAAAATGTGCAAGTTCCTCCTCTTTCCTTCCTCCATATATCAAATAAATATTTTTACTGTTGGAAATCAAACTTAGAAACTACCCTTCCCTTTTTAAAATTATTGTCTCTTTATATTTAATATTCCACCATCTCATTCTAATAATATTTTATTGTCATTCCACTTAGTTGCATACTATCTTAAACTATATTTTTTCCATATTCGACTTCATGTGATGTGCACCTTCAATAAATTGTACTACTATTCTCTCAATTTTATCACTTATAACTTCATTGTGACTTTCAAATTAATAACACGACTAACTTTAAACTCACTACTCTATAAACTCATTAACAATTTGTATCTACATATAATCTATTTTCACTTATTATACATATCATCTATTTCCACTTACTATTGCATTCAGGCAAGAATAATAATGATATCCTATACCATATTTCTTAAGTGCTACATTTATCACAATATTAATACATTTATCCTTTAATCTTATTACCTTAAAATATTTACTATCCCTCCAACAATAATTTTATAGCAATAATTTTATTTTAAAGTTTGTATTTACTTCTAATTTAAGTAAAAATAATTCATTTTTTCTATATGTATAAAGAGTGTAAGATTACATGGAAAATAATGTAATTTCAAATTAAGTCATATATCCTAAAAATATAGTTAAATATACTAAGCCACATACTTTCAACATTATATATAACAAAATTAATACACTTATTTTCAACATTAATTATCTAATAATAATTTTTATTTTTATTTGTTTTCACACAAACATATATCTAATTAAAAATATAAAAATATTATTTTAAATAATCAAATTACCTTTTCTCTAGACTCCTCTTACTATTCCAACATTACCTTTGAACATTAAGACATTTCTTACTAATACCTCGCTTTATTACACAACTTTTACTCAATTAATAATTGCTCAATTTTTATTTTTTTAATATATATTTTCTTATTTTTATTTACTAATATTTTATATAATTGCAATAAGATGTAATTTAAAAAAAATAAAATAATTAACATTATTCACTTGTCAATTTCCTTAAATAATATATATCATTAACTAATATATATTATTGTTGTTAACTTTCATCTTACATGTACTAAAATACATTAAAATAAGTCATACCACTTGACATGTGGAGACACCACGTTGTGTGCCACGGGGTTCATGTTGACCAATAAGATTATATAAATACAAAGGGTTGAAATTTATTTAATAATTTTCTGGCTCCTTCTCGATTCAACCCATGATATCTCGATGGGTTTCAAAGTTCGAACGCTTACATAACTAAAGCATGAATGCGCTTCATTAAAGTATTGAAGCATGTGAGGTTTTTAATTTAGAACTCTAATCTCAATTCTGTTTTTAATAATAATTACAATTATTATCTTAAATTTATAACCACTACATTACTCAATAAATTATATATATATTAAAAACATATTTTTCTTATTAAATATATATATAAAAGAAATATGCATGCATTTATATTATTTAAAATAAAGTTGCATGCAAAAAGCATGTATCATTTATAAAATTCTTTTAATTTAAAACTCTAATCCTAAATTTAAGAACAATCATGTATATAATTATATAAAAAAAATTCTCAAATTTATCTTTAATAATAAAGTTTATTATTTTAAATTTATAATCACTACAGTATCAGCCCTTTGCTCAGCGCATTTTTACCATCAACATCAAATTTTAATTTTTACCTAGAGGTCACCTAAAGTGGAAATTGGCTCTGATACCATATGTAACAACCTCAATTTAAACATGCAATTAATTATATCACATAAACAATGAATAATCAACCCAAAACAACCTCAATTTAAACATGCAATTAATTATATCACATAAACAATGAATAATCAACCCAAACACTGTTTAACTAATCATCATGGAATTTTCAGAAACATGAGCAAGACGACTTACCTGTAATGGCGTTTTTCCTTACTTGAGACTCCAAGGTTGAATGCTATCTGAATCCTGTTGACCGCAACAAAGTTTTGGGGACAACTCTCCACCCAACCGTAGGCTCAGCTGTATGTAATCTTTCCACGGCTGGCCACCCCCGAGCCCTCAATCAATGTACTATTGCCAGGGTATCCTTTGCCTCACCATACCTTTCTCTCTAGAGAATGGATGAAAGAATGAATGCCTTGAACCTTCCTCGATGTCTATTAAATAGACTAAACCATGGAATGGGAACCACATGCACACATTCACTGTGTCAACATGCAACTTAAGTTTTACTTAATTTAGTGTTCTCTTACTTTTTGTTAGCTTTACTTAATTTAGTGTTCTCTTAGTTTAACTTTCTTTTTATTAGTTTCTTAGTTTAACTCTTTGTTAATTTATTTAATTTTTTCTTTAACTTTCTTTCTATTAGTTTCTTAGTTTAACTCTTTGTTAATTAATTCTTTCTTTAACTTTACTTACTGCGTATTGTTTTATGACTCCAGTTTATTATTTACCATTTTATTTAGAACTCCAGTTATTGTTTAATGTTTTATTTATTATTTATTTATTATTCTCTTGACTATTTATTTATTTACTTGTTTATTAAATTATATTATATTATTTATATATTATTTATTATTTTATAATTATTATGGGACATTACATGACCTTTGTTGGAGCGATTGGATAGAAGATTACAGCAAGCCTTGGACTTCAGGTAGGGGCATGTCCTCATACTTTGCTAATTAATAATTCTGAGTCACAAATGATCTAGAGAAAATGGTTTGCATTTGGTTGTTTGTTTCTAGATATCCTTAGGATACTAGGGAGATCGTTGTTGTCCGCAAGAAGGATTTATCCGTGTAACAATCCTTGTGTCCATATATGGAGGATTTCCACATGAACTTATTTTCCCATCATTTTCTACTTGTCTTTTGAGCATTTATCATCTTGCTTTAGGTGTTTTTAGTCAATGTCTCAACATGGCTATGGTGTTCAATGTATTTGGGTACATTGTGGTTACATGACTACTTATAACACTCCCTTTTGTGACGTTACTATATAATTTGAAATAATTGCATGATTACACATTTTCCACATTCCCAAGACTTGCATTGTTTTATTTGTGATTGTTTGAAGATAGTTTGGAATAAGTCGTGTACCATTTCATTGCGCAAACTTGGAAACTTGCATGGGTTAATCAATTAGCAATTTGCATGAGTGTATCTCGATTTCAGACTTTGGAACATTCTGAAAATCTCATGGACACGAGCAAAGCCAATCAATGGACTTCGGCTAGGTTCATGAGATTTCTATAATATTTTGGAATTTGCTATCAACATAAGGATGACTTATGAATTTGCTATAATATATGGTAAGTATGCATGGTATGTTTATCATACCTTCAAACAATTTGAAATATACATATTAAAAAGAGTGAACCCGTCTTTAATTTTCAAAACACTATTTTGAATTTAATGGGATTTCTAATTTTCTCAAAATCCCCATTTTAATTAGTTGGATTAGTGGGGGATGTTAGGTTCTATGGGACATCAATGAAAAATTCAGGAGAAAAATTAGAGGGTTCCAAATTTTGGCAGAGTGGATTTTTTTGGAAAGAATAAAGAAGGAAAATAAGAAAACCATATTACATTGCTTCATCGCGTGTAAAAACTCGAGTTGCAAAGCGTTGAGGACAAAGCTTATTGAAGGACAATACTGTGGTATGACCTCAAGGGGAGCATATATGGGGTTATATGAATATGATATGAAAAAGGGGGAGGATATATGGGGTTAAATGTACATGGGATGTGTACATTTACATGTAATAGTGGTCAACAAGATAAAGGGGCCACATGTGCAATGTGTGAATAGCTATATACAGAGAGCATCCAGTCATATTTTTTTTTCTTATTCGTAAGTTAGTATATTTCATTAATGTAATATAAACAATATAGTATAGTGGGAAAAAATCATAATGAGCATTGTGTGATTGTACAACAAGATATCCAGACTGCCATATCATTGTACGGAAAAGATCTCACAAATCCTGATTGAACATAGATACCATCTAGAAACAAAAAACCAAAAAAAAATTCCTTGAGAAAAACCAAGTAACACTAAGTCAACAGGTTAAGAGTTATAGTCCTAAGCTCATAGAAACAACGTAGATGTTTTTTCCATGAAGGAAACAAAACCCTCTATGGATTGGAGATCCATGGTGCATGAACATTTTGAGAAACCCCAAAATCTATGAAGAGAAGTTGGAGTTAGATGGTTTGGGCCTTAAACTCTCATCGTAAAATTGTTTTAACCAAGGGTTGGTGTTGAATTCAAGTATACGTCAATCGAGTGTATGAGGTCTCGGCTGAGAATTTAATTTCATCACATATTCACACATCCTTGCCAAAACCCATGACACATCTTCATGAGATTAACCTCACAGTAATGGAAAAGCAAGCAAAGGCATCAACAAACAATGCATCCATTGTTCTAATGAAAACGGGGCGAAACCCCAAGGATTTCATAGACACAAGGATGAATGGCCACTCATCTTAGTCACAGGCCTTCACAAAACCTATCTCATAAAAATATAATCTAGTCTAATAACACAAGCCCATTCCATGCCTTCACACATAATAATAAGAGTACCTAGGATGTATCTACCTTGTATAAAACATTTATGCTCTCACATGATTATGTTAGGAAATATATGCTTCATAATGCGAACTTTATGCCCGAGCCCAAACTTTTCATGATGTACCAAGTGAAGTGATTGTTGTATGACATCGTATCAAGTTAGGTTTCCTAGCCTCGGGGATGAATTTTATGATACCCTAATTGAAGCCATCCACAAGTGATTAAGTTCTTACTAATCATTGAAAGACCCACAAGTATGGCCCAACCAAGTTCTCTGTTGCTTTGTAGAACTTATAACAGAATTCATAAATCCCTTAGGCTTTGTCATCAATAATCATTGATTCCATGCATAGAAACTATCAACCAATATAAAGAAAAGTGCATGGTCATGAACACACCTTTTCTCCTCCATAACCTTCTTCCAGACCTCATCTTAAAATGTCGCATCACTACTTCTCACTCGATATAAGCAATTGAGACCAAAAAACTATTTGTAATGATCAATAAATTATTTCTTAATCACCCCTCTTTAATTCACCCTCTCATTCTTTCTCCTAGGAGCATACATCTTCTCTCTCGTGCTTTTTTTTCTTTTTGTAAGCTGGGTAGGACTACATCTTCATCATCATGTCCAATACATATCACTCCGATCAGAGCGGGGAATTGAACCGGTGACTTCACGTCAAGGAGTGCCTTTACAGAGCACCCGATCATCGTCTATCCAAGACCCCATGGACCTCTCTCGTGCTTTTGATTATTTCTTAATCATCCCTTTTTTAATCACTTTCTCACTCTTTCTATTAGGGGCACACATCTTCTCTCGAGTGATTTTGATTGCCAAGGCCTTAAAAAAGACCATAATAGTCCTATCCCCTATCTTGAACAAATGTTTTCAAACATGAAGTTATGGTTCCCGATCATGCTCAAATTCATTGACCCTCATGAGGTGGAACAACATGGACCAAACCTATTTTTCTTCATCAAAAGATATTTGGTGAAGGCCCTTAGACATAGTTTCAAATTCTTCTTAAATGGCCCGACGATGTAAACACAAAACTCACAGGGATGCCTTGCCTACAAATTCATACTAAGCATATCCACCAAAATCATAACCATGGTGAAAAATGATAACAATTACTAATTCCCCACGGAGATGCTTCCATAAATTTTGTTTGCACTAGCAACGAAATGTTAAGTCGAAGGCAAATAACAAAGCAGTTATTAGGCACTAGTCGATTACAACAAATGAAATTTTGTTTGCACTGACACATTCTAATTGGATAATTGAAATTTATGAAATCAACTCCACTCACATAATATAATGGATGGATGATAGAATGATTTTTCAATTGATTTGTGTATATTATTAAAAATATTCTAGAATATTATGTGGAACTAAATCCTCACCATCCACCTAATAATTATTAATAGTTAAATTAAAGCATAATTTATTAATTACACATAACCCAAAACAAATGATAATAATAACAATAAAACCCAAACATACATTTTTAAATTCCAAAAATAAAATGAAATAAAAAAATACCCAAAATAAATAAATAAAATGAAAACCACCCAAACTAAACCCAAAACATCCCAATATTAAACATAAACCTAAAAAATCCCAATAAAAACCCTAAAACTAAAACTAAGAAATCCCAATGAAAACCCTAAAACTAAAACTTAAAATTAAACTCAGACTAAAACTAATACTAAACGTAAACTAAAACTAAACTTAAACTAAACCTAAACTAAAACTAAACCTACGAAATGAGTTTTAGTCGGTGGAACGAGAAATGAATGTAAAGAGTGAATGGCATTTACACACAGAAAAAGAAAGCTAGAAAGCGCGCGAGAGTTTGAATGATAATTGGCGAACGATCAAGTGCGCGAGAGTTTGAATGATTTTTGGCGAACAATCAAGCAAGAAGAAGCACCCAAGTTTCGATCTCTCTACCTGGCAGCCATGGGAGGTGGCACGCAATTCATCTCAGGGAAACCACACCTGCAAAAGCTTAGCCGAAGCCACACCTGCAAAAACGTTGGATGTCCAACGAAAAATGCAGAAGAAAGGGATAGACGGGGGAGACGTCAAATTGGGCAAAAGATTCAGAAAGCCTGCAGTTACTGGCTCGCAGGGAATTGCAAGCGCGCAGGAGATGATTGTAGATACCTCCACTCCCACACTGTTGGAGGCTCAGATGTCACTTTCTTAGCAAAGCTCGCGGGGCACAGTAACAAGGTAGGTTGCTTCTCGGTTTTTTTATTTGCTCTGCATATTCTTAGCTTGTTTTGGTTTTTGCCCGTTCTTTGTTGGTTTCCTTAGTTTATTTTATGTGCTCTGTTTCTTGGTTTCCTTGTATTTTTTTCCATATCCATTTGATTTGCTTTCTTCTTGCTCCTGGTTTCTTCATTTTATGTGCTTTTTTTCTTGGCTTGCTTATCTTCTTTGCATACCCATTTGATTTTCTTCCTTCCCGCAGCCTATTCGAGGGATCGCTTTTCCTTCTCATTTAGGTGCTGCTGCCAAACTCTGTTCCGCTGGACAAGACAACAAGCTTATGGTCTGGGACTGCCATACAGGCCAGGTACTCTGACCTTTTATTTAATCTCAACTCTTCTAGTGTCTATTAATATCTTCATCGAAGCTTACCATCTTCTTTCTTAAACAGGGTACAGAGATCCCTTTACATGGCGTCAGCGAAGTTGGATGCCTCCTTAGTGAAGGTCCTTGGCTTTTTGTTGGCGTTCCTAACGCTGTCAAGGTAATTAGCGAGATTAAGCTTAGTATTAGAATTGATTTTTTCAAAGTGATTTTCGTCAGGTTGCTAACAGAGTGGATTTGTATTTCAGGTTTGGAATACTCTCACGTCCACGGAACAATCATTAGATGGCCCCACGGGACAAGTTCGTGCCCTCAGTGTCATTAATCAAATGCAAATGCTTTTTGCTGGAACGGAAGTGAGTCTTCTAAACTGCCTTGGCTTATGTAGTCATATTTGTTGTGACAAAGTCCCTGATTTAACCAGAGATGGTCACTGGGTTACTTGACTCTCCTGCGATTTTCCGGTTTTTCTGTTTTTAAATACATAATGCCAAAAAGAGAATTTCCTTCATAGGTACAGACTACACCATTTGACCTCACAATTCCTCACTCACGAGACTTCTTGACACCACCGCATATCTTGACGTGGCCAAAGATATCTGAATCCTCTACAAAAATATACAGTGGCCAAAGGAATCCGAATTTTTACATTGTTTACTGAGAAATGCCTACTGATAATGACAGACAACAAGGTGTGGATGTCACCATTTATTTATAAAACTAGCAGATGTAGCATCTTCTGTTGTATATTGAGAGTACACTACTTGTATATATTATGGTAACCAGAATGATTAGAAGAAGGACAGTCGTTCAGCTCAAACCCAATCCTCGACCTATCCATCTGTAACACATCCCCTTAAGCATTATTTCATTATTATGCCTGGTTTTTACAATTGAGGAGTGGATGAGGCCCATGTACTGGCTAATCTGTTCTCGGTGTGCTACCCTGGCAAGAATAGAAGACCTGAAAGCTTAATTTGCCATTAAATACCCGCCAATATGATGGTGCAATCTACAAGCCTACTCCAAGGAAGGCTAAAGTGACATTTAGGCTAACCCCCAGTAGATTAGGTTGCATGCTTAAGTCCTGCTGAACCATAATGTATATCTGCTCATATAAGAGCTTTGTAAAGTCTTCACGAAGAAGTTCTTGTTAATCATGAAACTTAACACCTAAAGGAAAATTGCCCCTTCACTAGTCTACCATGTCAAATCATCTTAGGCAATTCAAGAATTGCGCAAGGATAAAAACAACTAAAATCTACAATAGAATCAAACCCAATGAGTTGCATACAATGATACAACAAGGTCCTTTTTCATTCGTAAACCTTACCTTATTTTTTTAACTTTGACAGTGATTAGGATAAATTGGTGGATTTGGATGGTTTCTACTACGGAGGTCACACGGTAGTGGAAACATTAATGTTTGGACCAACATATTCAGTGTTTGAACCAAAATTGGACCCAGAGTTCAATGGACAATTTCAGCAAGGCAACCATTTTGTCATACTATTATGACACCTAGATTTTTAACTCATAAATTTAAGACATTCTGTCAGCTAGAATCGGATATATCAATGTACATTTTTGAGCAAGGCGATAGTTTAGTCGTGTTGTCTTTTCCCTTACTAGACAACACCTATACAATATTTTGACACGTAGATTTTGAACTCATAACTTTAAGACGTTCTGTCAGCTAAAATTGTATATATCAATGTACAATTTTCAGCAAGGCAACCGTTTTATAATGCTGTCTTTTCCCTTACTAGGCAACACCTATACAATATTTTAATTTTTGACATCTAGATCTTGAACTTAGAAATTTAAGGCCTCAACGTAAACTATCAATAGTGAGATTATTATTATTATTATCATTCTCATGCTATCAATTCCATGCAAAGGGTATCCTTTTTTTACTCCAAATTGATTGGAATTTCACAACCAAATTAAAAAGCTAGCCAAACGAACAAAATGGCGTGCAACCATTTAATGTTACAAGAAGAGGATTATCGCAAGGGCATACAATCATGTATCTATTATGCGTTCATGTAGAAGGAACATGGAATTATGTAAGGAAAACTATGATCGTTTGGGAGTATAGTTGTCAGCTCCATCATCTCTATTTCCATCTAGCTTATGCCTACTTCAGTATTGTTTCTTTGTTAATTTCATATCATGATTCCAAGGCTGGAACATAATTCAACAACATTTGAGACATCATGTACTATTTTGATATCCAAAATTTCTTCAAGTGTTAGGCACCACTATCTGAAGTCTCGTGACCTAGTCTTAAGTGGACCTAATGTTTATCTTCATGTCTGCTGTCTCCTGTGTGGGTCGTTCAACCTATGGAGGCACTGCATATATATATACACACACACACACACACACACACAACAAAATTGAATATCACAGACCCATACCTCAACATACAACATTGTCCTCGTTGTAGTTTTTGCCTCATATTTGAAATATAAAGCATACGATGTACATATATAGCCTCCTTGGACATACGATGTACATACCTTGTAGTTGGATGCTAATTTTGTACACATGGAGGGTATTTTTTTTCTTGTTGAATAAGTTGAGCTAGTCATGTGTTATTATTTCTTGTGATTTCATGAGATGATTTAGCATTTCAGTGCACATAATCATGCATGAATGTATGATTAATTCACCTTCACTATATATAGGCAAATTAATAGTTGCACAATCTTTAAAAGGAACACATGTTACTAGAGCAAATGAAAGAGGATTTCAGGGCTGAAAATTGCCTCGAACAAAATTATATTATGTTACAGCCAATGCACATAAGCTACCACCCACTCCCTTAATGTACCCAATAGGAAAGAATTTACAATAATGTCTAGATTGGTATAAGCACAAGGTTCCTAATTCTCCTCTCGTCCTTTGACAGTTTGCCCATAGAGCAGTGGCCACCACCCCCTAGCTTGGGACCAAACCATGGATTCCAAAAGTGATTTTCCACCTCCACCCCGCCTATTTATGTGGCTTATATAGGGATTCCGGAGGAAATCCAACTCGACCCATCAACCACTAAATTTTGCAATTGTAGTACCTGCACCCTATGTTGGGAATCCAGAGGACATCAATTTTAATTATTGAACAAGGGAAACCGGTGTAGACCTCTACCCATTAGATGTCAAGGGACTCCATAGTAGGATCATCCACCCTCAGTACGGTTAAGAACCCTATATATCCAAACAATAACTATGCTTAATAGAAGACAAGAAGGTTCCAAAGTCAGTTGTGGTGTTATGGAGTAAGAGAATTATCTCTAACATTCTCACATTTCGCCTATTAGCAGTAACCAACCGATGGAATCGCTGCTACCTCTTTGCCTTGAGAAAACTAATCACCAACAAAACAATAACATACTAAAATATTTGATAACTCATTGGTTTAAGAATCGATTAATGCAAAAGGAGTAGAGGAGATGCATCATCCATGTATATAAGCAACAAAGAAAACGATGCCCAAACAGGGTTTCAGGTATCAGTCAAAACGCTCTTTAATTTTAATACATTGGTAAATATCAAGGATGAATTCGAATAGTTTGAACTCATCTTTGTTGTTGCGATTTCCAAGTCAAGCAAATTGTTGATTTTGGGCAACTAGGTCCAAACTCCATGTTGCATTGCTCATATGATGATGATCATATTTTTGTTGGATTCCTCTTTCAGAGAGGTGCAAGATTGATCTAAGGATCATCTTGTTTGGATGAGCAGAACATATATTTTGATTTTATTTTCCACACATGTGCAAGATTAGGCAGATTTGTAATGTAGGCACACAAGCCTAATAAATGTGTCACACACCCTCACTGATGGATATAAATTGGAGAGACTTGGAGATCATTTGCTCGTCATCTCATCACACATTCTCTCATGGTGATTTGATTGGTTCGATAGCCTTTGGAGGCCTCTTTCCTTCACACGTGCGGAATTGAAGCTGGGGAAATCTGCGGATTTGTTTTAGGGTCGTTTGCTGTGCGTTGACCAACGTTGAACGTGGTCAACCCTTGACTGTTTGACCTCCAAAGTTTGCCGAAAATTCGATTTATGTAGGCTGTATAGTTGGGCACAAAAATCGAGGAAAAAGGAGCTTGATCTCCGTGTGTTATCAAATCCATCTTCCCCCCAAAAAAATATCCTTGGGACATCCCCTCTTACCAAAATGTAATCGCTCCCTCCCTTCACGTAGGTAAATTGCATTATGCAAGATCATGAGGGGAGGTTAATTGGTTTGTTTTGCCTTGCTGGCCCAAGCTATATTTTTTTCAACCAATTATATACTACCCAGTAAATTTTTGGTTTCAGATTCTTTAAGGTTGTTGGCTTTGTCACTCCCTAAAGTCTTGCTGGCCAATGATCTCGTGCCGCTTGATTCTTATTTCTTTGCATCCCTCCTTTCAGCCTCTTTTGGTCCATGACGACCACAAGTCCTCCAAGCAACAATCCCCCTTTGATCTTGGAATATATGTCCCATGACCTAGTCCTATTTTTTTTCTCGTCAAACACTTACCTTATTTAAAATCCATGTAGCAAATCATTGAGGTGGGAGGGCATATTTAACTTATTTAAAATCAATGAAGGAAATAACTGAGGTGGGAGCGGATATTTGACTTATTTAAAATCAATGAAGGAAATAACTGAGGTGGGAGTGGATATTTACCTTATTTAAAATCAATGAAGGAAATAACTGAGGGGGGGTGGGGGCTTTGTCACATTTGCAGTGTGTTTTCTTTTATTAGCTAAATCTAGGTCATGACCACTGTTATCGAAATTGGTGGAACTTAATTGTCCATTTTCGATTGGGTTGGGGGTCGAACTAGTCTGGTTCAAGGTCTGGAAATGGGCGGTTCGGTACCGAACTGGCAAGTTTCCAACTGAAGCAGTTGCTTCTGTACAATTTGACCAAAGAAATTCCAAATGTAATTTAAAAAATGAAAAACAAGAATTTTTGAGTGGGGTAGTGTAATTTTCAAGCCCATGGCTCTTGAATCCTTATCCAATTTATGGTATTGTTCTCCTTTATTTTTTATTTTTATTTTCATCCTTTTACTTAAATTTTTGACTTTATCATGAAATGACCGAGGATGTTTGAGAGTGGTTCCAACTTCATTGGATTTAATATGGAGAAAGCAAATTTTTAGAGCTTACTCAAAATCTAGTAGACTTTACAGTTTTTCAGGATTTCAAGATTGGAGGGATTGCAATGTTTCCATTGGATTTTGTCATGTACGAGGGTATGGAACTAATATTTAATCAAGATCACCAAGCCCCCTCTATGTACTCTGATGTTAGTGGCAATGGTTGTCAACCTCCTTTCTCATGACCCTATAAAAAATGTATCCATCACTCAAAGAAAATCTTGACTCGACATGCTATAATTTTTCTATGTTATTTTAATGCTTAGAGTGTGATATTGATGACAAAGATCCAAATAGAGGCAATGAATATGATGATATGTATGTATTTGTTGTAGGATGATTTTCTTTTTTAATGCTAGAGCCTATTTGTTGATGTATTTTCGTTTCAGAGTTGAATTGCACTCGATGCTATTTTGGTTATGTGAACCCTTACATGCTATATAAATGAGAAGTTTTGCTTGTTTGTGTATAAACATGTTATATAAATGATAAATTTTGCTTGTTTGTGTATAAGCATGTTATATAAATGAGAAATTTTGCTTGTTTGTCTATAAATGCTTTGGATTCATATGGGATGCACATGAATATATATGTTTTTCTTTAAAATTTGAATGTTTTGTGTTTTTGGTAGACCGATTTTTTGGTGCAGTTTTTTAGTGGTTCTAGTCCAGTTTCAACTGGTTCTCTGTTCACCAGTTTGGTTCCGATAACATTGGTCGCGAGTTTATCACATTATATAACCGCACTGATGATGTTGACTTACCGTTTTACAGGATGGCACTATTTTTGCATGGAAATTTAATTCTCCAGCCAATGCCTTTGAGCCTGCAGTTTCCCTCGCAGGGCATACCCTGCCCATTGTCTCATTGGTCTCAGGGGCAGGTAGACTCTTCTCTGCTTCCATGGACCACACAATAAGGGTATGTTTCTTTGCTTATTGTCTGCTACTTTTATTTGTATTTGTTTACACAATAAGATACTTTCTTTTTGGGGCTAAACTGGTTAATAGAAGCACAAATAAACATTGCTTTCCTTGCAAGCTTTGATATTTTTCATGCACCTGCAGTTTTAGAAAGTGAATGATGTACCCAATTCCAGATGAGTTTTATATTTGATAGTTGTAAGCAAATTCACAGGTTTGGGATGTGGAAAGTTTTCAATGTATACAAACCCTGAGGGATCACAAGTCAGTTGTAATGTCTCTTCTCTGTTGGGATGACTATCTCTTGTCGTGCTCATTAGACAAGATAGTGAAGGTAAGGAAGGCTTCATCGTATGTCCTTGTGTCATTCGGCAAATAAAATGGTGCACAAACTTCATTGGAGTTTCTAACTCATCAAATGCAATGCAGGTATGGGCTGCTACATCAAGTGGAGCCTTGGAAGTGACTTACACTCATAATGAAGAACTTGTAAGTTTTGGATGTGACACAACATTTTATTTGACAGGCCATCTCAATTTTATTTCAATTGTTGCGGGGAAATTTTAATGTATTTTATTGGAAGATCAACTACACTTAAGAGAATCTATGATATTTAGCAAACTTGAAGTTGTCTATTTTATTATTATCATTATCATTTTAATGCAATAGGGCCTTGCATATAACTAATATTTTGTTTTTTGTGTATGGTTGTAAGAATCGAGTCAAACAATCCTATTAAGTCACTAGATATTGCAAGGTTTATGTTTCTTTTCTCAGAATTAAGTAGAGTTAATTTATTTTCGTTTTGCTTATGACAGGGTGTTCTTGCACTATGTGGAATGAATGATGAACAATCCAAGCCTGTCCTGCTTTGTTCCTGCAACGATAACAGTGTGCGCCTCTACGACTTGCCATCGTATGTATAGTTGCTCTCAAGTTCATTATACTAAAATATTGGAAAATGGAAAATCATTTTTGGTGATTCTTAGAATGAAAACAAGTTGGGCGTCAGAATGCTTTAGGGCTATTTATGGGTCATTTTGCCCTTGTTTTAAAAGTATTTCATGGACTAGGAAATTGTTCATGTGCTCATTTAGGGAGTTACATGAATGTGCTAATATTGTTTGTTTTTTGGTAAAATGACATTTACGTGTTTTGTCTCAGGTTTAAAGAACGATGTAGACTGTTCTCGAGAAATGAGGTGCGAGTAATCCAGATTGGATCTGGTGGGTTGTTTTTCACTGGTGATGGAGAGGGGGAACTTAAAGTATGGAAATGGGATACCCAGACTCTATGAGAGGCTGAGACAACCTATAAAAGTTTTGTTGTAATTAACAGTCTGCAGTTGAAATGCTACTGTGGGTCAATCCTTATAAAAGTGACCCTTGTTCATATATCCCACATGTGAAGCTCCTCCTGTACTCTTTTCACTCAGCATACTCTAAATACATCCACGCAGCTGTGATCCTATTGGTCTGTGGAATAAACTCACATTGACAGAGGTATCTTTAGATGGCCCTCGGCACAAATTTATTCCCTGGTTTTGTCGCTAATCATATACCTTTCATAGAAGCACAAGTAAGTTTCCTGTTTTTCTTTCTGTAATCATCTGTGTCATGTGTTCTGCTTTATTAAGTAAGATCTAGTTATAAGTATGGCATCTTCTGTTTACTGTAGCTATATAAGTGTCAAAAATTTATAGTTTTCTCCATTTTAATTTTTTCTATAACATTATTTCGTTGACAGAGAAGTGGAGGACATTTTCAATCCCATCAGATGTGCATCACATACAAACTAATTTTGTTTCCACCCACAATCATTTACTGGCTTTTGGTAAGATTTGGGACCATATTTATCAATTTATGGTCTTATCAAAGTTTTCTATACCTTCAGTTTCATTTCAGATCCATTTATACTTTTTATGAAATGCAGTGATGCACTTTTAGAAGTTGATGACATATTTCTCCGAGAGTAGACTTTCATAATTGCATTGTCATTTATCTACATATTTTGAGGGACATATCTCTTTTGCAGGTGGGTTGTGATACTTTCCATCTCATCATATGTGCATTGTGCAAACTGATTTTCTTTCCTCCCACAATCATTTACTAGCCCTCGGTAAGTTTTGGGACCATATTTTTCAATTTATGGTGTTATCAAAGCTTCCAATACCTTCAATTTCATTTCAGATCCATTTATAATTTTTTTCAGATCCATTTATATATATATATATATTTTTATGAATTGTGTAATGGATTTTTGGAATTAGATGATGTATTCTCCTTAGACTAGACATTCATTGTTGTATTGTCATTTATCTGCATGTTTTGAGGGACATGTTTCTTTTGCAGGTGGGCTATGACATTTTCCGTCTTATAAAATGTGCATGAGATGCAAACTGGATTTTTTTTTCCATCCACAATCATTTGCTGGCCCTTGGTAAGCTTTAGGGCGATATTTATCAATTTATGGTCTTATCAAAGCTTTCTATACCTTCAGTTTCATTTCAGAATTGATACATTTATACTTTTTAGGAAATGTGATACTGCATTTTTTGAGATTTGATGATATATTCCCATTAGAGTAAGACTTTCATAATTGTGTTGTCATTTATCTGCGGGCATTTATTTTGCAGGTGGGTTATTGCTGGGTCTGCTCTGTTGTTGACCATGTTCCACAAGTTGTGGGATTTGTTAGTTTAGGATATCCTTTTGGTGCGGCCTCATCAATAATATTTGGCAGGAACCACAAATCTACTTTGCAGTTACCAAAATCAAAGGCAGTATTGCAGCCATTCCCTTCTTGCAAAGCAAAGCCTAGTAGATGCAAAAATGGCACTTCCTGTGTACCTTGGATTATGTTCGAAACATTTAGATGTGTCATACTTGGGTATAAGATACTTGTTGGTGAGGCTGATTAGGCTGTGTGACAGCTATCACATTGCTCAATCAAGCAATATTTGATTCTTTTTGCCCCTTTGGTGTAGTGCCGAATATGGTATGGGACTGGTTGAAAATACTGTTACTGATTAGCATTGAGTGTGAATATCTCATCTTCTTCTCAATTTCAAGAGTAAGCTTATATTTCGGAAATGTTCCTATTGGAAAATGTTTGAATAATTTTGGTATGCAAATATCTTGTCTTCTTCCCAGTGTCAAGTGTAAACTTGTATTTTCAAAATGCACCCAGTGCAAAATGATTCAATAATTTTGGTGGTCTGATAAGTATACATTCTGCAAACTTATATCTATTCTCAGTAATTAGATGGTGCCTAGGCTGCATCGATTTTTACTTGTTATTACACAAACAAACATTCATCCTTGGCATGTGTACAAATGTTGTTCAGCAAGGGGTCGAGCCTATATGGCCTTGGTTTTAGGCTGAAATTGGGGATGCCGGTTACATGAAAAATATGAGCTGTAGCATTAAACTAAGAGTTTATGGAATCAAGTGGCAGTGAGAACTAAATTGTAATTGCAATGATGTTGTTGAGCTGTGTTTGTACTGAATCGGGTCTTCTTTCAAACAAGAAATTGAAATTGTTGCTGATACCCGCCTATTCAGTCTAACTATTAAAATTACCTTGCATATCCTGTAATAACAAATTAAAAGAGTGTACAGAGTGAACATTCAATGGCATGGACCTCCAGTCCTATTTAAATTTAGTCAATCTTTAGCAAAGCTAGACTCTGTTGGAACTTTTTGATCATCGGGCTAACAGCACTTCACATTAGATGAAAATGCTCAGGTAGACTAGAATGGACTGTAGTTACAAATTCAAAGAGTAGGATCTGTGACACAAGCTTTTCATTGATGTTCCTTACGATACCAAAAGATCTTGCATATTTTATGCACTCGTCTCAACATACCTGTGTTCACACTTTATCTGATTGAGTTGTAGCATTGAGACAGCTTGGGTGACTTCCATTTGTTTTTCAAATGGTCCTCCATGCGAAACTTCCTTGAGAAGAATCCTGATCCCTTTTGTACACACCGGTGAGAAGGCATAATACCATTTCAACAAGAGATGAACATGAGAACAAACAAATCCTTGCTGGACCGTACAGTCTAGGACTTACATTACTCTCTGAAAACAGTCTTACATGGCCTCAGTGCTCAGATAAGGCGTCATTGAAAGAGCCACGTGACCAAAATTCGGACTGCTAAAGCTCTCTAGCCGAGAGAGTTTACTTGCTCTTTAAAATTCTCAGAAATGACGTCCAAACACAACTGTTCTCTTGCTTTACTTAGTCCTCATGTAACGGTGGTAGAACGAGTTTAGGAATCCCAGTGAACTTTATAGCAACACCATCAATAGTAAGGTTCTATGTGTATTAACTTCAACAATAGGTTCTGTAGCATATTAGTGCAAATGAAATAGATACCATATTGTATTGCCAAGGACTGTTCTACCATATACAAACATTCACAATTGGAATCGTTTTGGGCAATACCCAGTCTGGCTGCTAAATCAGGTATAATATCTATCTGCAAAGATGGTAGCATTTCTCGAAGTTTGAGTTGTTGTGGAGTCCAGCGGACGCTGGCTAGATATTCCATTTATTCTTTGACGCTGCTATGCAGATTCATTTGAGAAGCAATCGGTAGAATATCGAGGACTTAATCCACATCTGAGAAACGATGGTTGGAGGACATTGTTATTCTTATTGAGCTAGAAATTACAATTGCGGCCGCTATGGAAATAGGGGTGAGAAGGTTGTATACCTGGGAGAATCTCCTTAAATTCAATATGTGAAAGGTGAAGGTTCTGCCTTACATCTTCCTCCATTCCACTCCTAAGCTGCTCTTCCATAGCCAGAATCAAGGTGTCTAAGTTCACTTTGGGCATAAGGTGTTCTTTCTTTTTCCAAGTAGCAGCCAATTTTTGGTGCAATCTCTTGGTGACTCTGTCCTAGCTCAAACTCTTGTTAAATGAAGAAATCCCATACCACAAAACATTAGATCCTAGATGCAAAACATACAAGCTATCCACTGTAGAGAAATACCCTGGAATGCCCTGGAATTCAGTGTTAAGGAGTGCCAATCATGTGAAAAGAATGAACTGTAAGCCTATGTCTTCAGACTTCATAAATTGTGTCCTGTGATACATCAAAGAAACCATCCATGCATTACCGAGTCATATATTTTAACCTTTGCATTAGGAGTTACTTCTCAGAAAAACACCAAGCAGAGTGCTGGTACTAAAAAAAGGCTGGGAAAATATATTCTTTTGTTTAGGCAGTATTGAGCATGAGAACCATCATATATATATATATATATATATTTTTTTTTTTTTTCCTTTTTCTTTTTCTTTTTCTTTCTGCAATGTGAATCTCAGACTTGAGTGGTCGGTGAATTAAGGTATCTCAAATGGTTGCAAAAAAGCAAATGTTCATCTAATCCCTGAAATCTGTTCAGAAAATTGTCTTCATGCTAATGAACATTTTATACATAGAATTATTGCCATCCGTCACAATAAGGTCCAGCACGTTGTTAATGATGCAGACTTATCGATTTGGCATACATATGTCATTATATTTTGAAACTGGCCCAAAGAATTTGATATGAATGTGCAAGAGTGATTGTGCTTGATTTTGAAACTAGCCCAAACAATTTGTCATGAAAGTGCAGCAGTGATTATGTTTGAGATCCAAGTGAACCCTTGAGTGACTATTGATTTTGTTTCCCTTTAAGTGAATCCATGAAAATATTAATGTGAGATGACTGCATAGTTATTCAGGCAATTTTTAGTTTATATACTTGCCTTGGTCAATTAGATCTTGAAATAGGGAACCCTTGAAATTAAGTTTGCAAATTCAAGCTTCAGATTAAACCCCTGAAACGCCTAGAGCATTATGACAAACAATGCTTCAATTTGACCGAGTGCAGTATTATTAAGTTAGATCTGTCAACAAATGTGTAATGAACTTTTCGGATCCAACAAAATTTATTGGCAGGTCAAATTCGTATTAGTGTTCATTGAATCTTGACGGAGCACCGGGTGAATTTGAACCGTGAATTGGGTGAGTTGAATATGGGCAATGGCAGAGCAATGGGTTACACCCAACTAAACCCATGTTTGATATGCCCCTCAAAGGTAGTAATGGTCGAGAATGTATATGTCAGCCTATGTAAAATGTTCCATTAAGCAAGCAAACTCCCGTCATATTAGAATTTTCTTAGAAGTATCAACAGAAGACTCTACGGAAAAAATTCAAGAAACTTAGTATGTGTCTTGGTGCTTTGTGCGATGTTAAGGATATCTCCTGTGAAGCCCACTTATTGTCTTTAAGCCAAAGTCGACATGGTTCTTGAAACAGGTCAAAAGAGAGATTACAAATATCATTCTTTACACTCATAAAACATTTTCCAGTGCTATATTCTTGTGGTTGTATCCTGTTTTATGTACAGAAGCCTCTGTTTCTGGCTTTTTAAGGTTTTGAAGGATTGCTTTGTGAATGAGGTGCCTGTGAAGCTTGTTTATTTTTAGTTAAGAGAATCAACTGCTCTATATATTCAAGTCCGTATTATTATTTCACATTGTCCACTTCTCTAACGTGTTAAATGAACTCTTTGTACCTTTTTTAGATTATTCTTTGCATCCCCACACCTTGTCTACTAAAACTAAATTGCATAGTTTACCGCCAACTTTGTAAAGCCCTCATCATGAATTAATTTAATACCTTCTTTGAACAAGAATATCTGTTTAAACAATATTAGACCATTACCATTTCCCTGTAGATTGTATATATTCTGTTGTTCTGTTTCCTTTATCTTCGTCCCATCTTCATTTTAAATAGCCCTTCTATTCCATAAATCATGTTTAATTCAATATTTCATCTCCCTAGGATCTCAGTTAATGCTCTATAATATTCCTTTCCTTTCTTGTCAAGGGCATAGTTAACGGGTCCACTGCCTTTTTGTCAAGATGAGAACAACCAAGACTTGTGTTTGTTTTATCTGTGATTGCTCATTCACTATTCTACCTCTAGCAGGGATGGCACACTTACTTTCCTTGGTTCAACAGTGCGTACAGCTACAGCAAAAAGGGGTAAGGGCATAGCTCTAGAGTGCCTTGGGAAGCAGGTTTTTCTTATGTAGACATTGAGGGTACATGAATGCCCACGTCAGGCAGACTCCAGCCCTATGCTTTTAGAGATTTATATGTGATTCCAGATTCAGTGTGCTGCTCCTAATTAGGTTGTCTTTCCAGAGTTAAAAGATTAACTTGAGTTCAAACTTCAAAAGGTGTTTGTCTAATTTGAGTTTGCTTTTCCAGCTTTAGGAAATATACAGTAGTTAAGTATATTCTAGTTATACAGTAGCATTGAGCCCAAGGAGAGAGTGGAGATTAGTAGCACGAGTCTTATCGAGCTGAGGCGCAGTTCCCTAGGCAGCCCAACAAATGCATGCATGAATGCATCGTGTTTTATCTTAGGTGTCTTGGCTTATTGTACCAGCATTGTAAACCCTTGCCTACTTTTCTATACAAGTGGACAAGGTCTTGCTTGGCTAATATATGTTGGAGTTTTTTAGCCATGGCATTGTGCATGTGTGCTTACCATGTCTATCACACAATTTAATAGGTCTATCAACACCTTTCAAGCAACCACTTCAAAAAACTTATCCTATTGAGTATTGTTGATTTTGGAAAAGAGATGCACATTTGTCTTAGTGATGGCAATATAATCTCGAATACATACATATATATTGAGGTTTGAAACCGATTTCCTAGTCAAGGCCAAAAAAGTTTTCTGGAACTTGGCAATTGTTCAACGAAGATGAAATAACACAGGCCATAACCTCTCAGATATTAACTAGAAAACATGACTAAAATACCAACCATTGCATACACAAAAATTTCTAGTTAATATGTACCGCATAAAAATTATATTGAAATGAAAATTTGAGAAATTCATATATGCATTTATGAGATAAAAGTTAATAGTCTGCAAAGAACACAACAATATATCTCTACAAGCCATCTATGAACCGTTGTTGATCCAACAACTAAAAGATCTACGCCACCATTAGACCTTATAGCAATAGTGGATAAAATCACCAAAATGTGATGTGCATATTTATGTGAGACCCACACACACTGCCGTCCATTAACTACTATTTCCATTTTATGTTTGCCAAAAGCCCTGAGAATATGTCCTGCAACATCCTCTCCCACACCTATTGACATGGTTTATCCACAATTGTGAAATTGCAAAAGAATATCCCATTGCTTCCTTTGTGTTTGCTTGGCTCAACAAATCCTCTACCTAGGAAAAGCCACTGGAGTTGATAAGATTTCTCTCCCCGATTACAACGCGAATTTCGAATTTTTCCAAGCCCTTCATAGTTGAGAATGTTTGCACTAGAGATGTTGTAAGATACAAAACAAAAACCTTGGGCGGTTGAACCATTGCTTGCTTTTTTTCTCTACTACATTGATTTTTGCCACAGTACTATTGTTGATGACTTGTTTGTACTCATTTGCACACTAGCATTTTGTGATGAGACTAGACATCTTCTGCAGGCTTATTGAAGTTTTAGTTAGGTCATGCCTGCTTTGAACCAATGTTTTATGTATTACTCTGCATTCACTTTTCTCGACACTTTGAGTCATCTACAACCACTTGAACTTCTTGAAATGCTATACACAGAAGCATTTGACCAGTCTTGACTTGGCTACTAAAACCTAAAAAGGTTGTGTTCTCATTATTTGTTGCATGGATGCATTGAATGGGAGAGGAAAGATTACTTTGTTAACCTTACTATTACTATTGCATTGAATGGGAGAGGAAATATTACTATTGCATCCCACAATAATCTAGTGGACTTACCGAGCCAATACCCTCAGTTCCATGTCATGAATGCACAAAGAATGGAGATAATTGAAACAATAAACACACAACAAGGGAGTTAGAGGTCCCATCCCCAAACTTGATCTCCTAGTTCTCTGAGCAAAACCAAGGATTAAACTCTCACACTTTCCATGGAAAGATATTATAGTCCCCATCTATTTAGTCATATCAGATAAGTGATTCATCGTCACAAGCTGCATTTTTTTGGATAGATAAGTAAATCATCACCACAGGTTATAACCTTTTGGCAAGATAAGTATATCATCGCCAGGGGCTAGATTCTTTTGGCATGGCCTATATGAAATATCTCCCAACAAGAACATTACATCGTAACTCAAGGGCCCACATTTCCTAAAATTGAAGAATGTTAATAAATGAAGAGTTTGGAACAAGATTTGCAAAATGAGTTCATATTTTTCAAAGCATAGCCCATGGGCATCACCATATTGATTGTGGGAGGATTCTAAGCTTTCGAGCCTTGACACAATAAATCCTTTGAATTCATGAGGGCAGTAATCACTCCTTGGCTTAATTCCCTTCCGAGTGATGTTTTCTACTCCTTACAAGTGCATTACCTGAGAACTAGTATCTCTCTGTCTGAGAGGCACACCTCCTTCTTTGGCACCCAATTGTGTTGACCCAACAAACCTAGAGCTCAGAGTGGATGTTCCCTAAGGATTTTTGTCAACGACGAGGATGGATACCTTCAGTATGCAAGCTTAGAAGCGTGGTCGCTCCAAGGTGGGTTGGTTATTCAATATCCAAAGTGGTCGAATTTCCCTTAGCAACGAAAAATAAACTACATGGTTCAATTTCCCTCTATGAATAAATGGACTTGGTTTATCCAGAAAGAGTCATTTGAGAATCCCTCTATTGTGTAGTACATATACTCACAAGGGAGAATTCATGTCGTGAATGCACATGAGCTAAGTGATTGGGGTGTTTGAAACTAGTGCCTGGAAGAAAGTCTAGTGCGGGTCCAAACCTTTTTTGCACACACCAAGGAAAGGTAAATAAGTGATATCCAAAGGAGCTCTCCAGCTTTGAGACACACTTGATGATAAAATAAACATTCCTCTTTATCTTAAATCGAGGCACTAACAACCCACACAACTCACTAACATGGATCTCGTAGAAAAAAACCAAATCTGTTCTATGCAGGTTCAACAGTTAATCTGCGGATATTGAAATTCGTTTTATCCAATTTCAACACTGAATATGTTAATGTTGAAGATTGTTTTATCCAATTACAACGGTCAATCTACTAATGTCGAGCTCCCTTGACCCCTTGCAAATTTGTGATGCCAAGATAAGAAATCTACCTCTTGGAACTAGACATTTGACATAGTTATTGTCCAATTGGATAAGTGTTCATTTGACATAGTTATTGTCCAATTGGCATAGCGTTGCTCAATTTCAGCTCATGTTGTTTAGTGGACATGGACATTTGACCTACATGTTCTCTAAAGCCCAAGATTCCGTCATTTTTAAGTATTATCTCATCCCTTCTTCTTGATTTCTTAACGAGCCTTCGATATTTTTAACATATATTTTATTGAAAGTATGAATGCTCTCGAAAAGGTAAGCATGCCAATAAGACATATCATTAGTAATTTTTTCATCACCAAAGTCTAAGGCTTCTTTGACAAAATTCAAAAAGCTACAAAAAAAACACGAGGAGATATCACTAGCAATTTGTTCATTACCAAGGTAAAATTTTAGTGTTTCATGTGGATGTAGTCGCTAGGGTCTAGGGCACCCACATTCCTCCCGTGATCTAGGGACTTGTGGTGGTTAGGGAAGCATTTTTCCATGTCCCAATTTTTTGGGAAACATGAGGAAACATGCAAGGAAACATTTATGCAATGTGTGGAGTGCATTTCCCAAAAGCCTGTTCTTATAGGCTTTCCTTGAGCCCCCACCATGATTTTTTGCTTATAGTCCTTAAAACAAAGAAGGCACAAAGCCTTCTAAAAACTAAAATCTATCTTTAACTCATGTTTCACATGCAAAGCTCAAGTTAAGCGAAGTACATGGATGTAGAGGAGTAGCTAATGGCCTCCTCGATGCTTATTTTGTTTCATTGTCCATTCTGAATTTTAAGTTTTATCTTTTGAGTCTTAAATCTAGAGATTGATGGCACTAGATTAAGTTTTGACATTTGAGCAATTCCAATTTATTGTTTAATACTTAAATATCTATTATTTTTCTTAGTATTATTTATATTTTAGAACGAGGAACGTTTGGTTTACTTCAATGAATTTCATTTATGAATTACCATATTTTTTAATCCAAATTTGAATTGTTTTTATATAATTTGAAAACTTGAATTTAGTATTAACTAAATTCAATTTGAATTGTGTTTAATTTAGTATTAACTAAATTCAAGTTTGCAAATGATATAAACACAATTCAAATTTGGATTAAGGAATATAGTAATTCTTTTTTCTCCATTTTTGGTCTTGGTTTCCTCTCTATGGCTCTTCGCATTTTTGTTTTAATGAGGTTGTCCCTTCTTACCGCTCTTTGTCTCATGTTTCTGGTGGACTATGTTTGCTATGTTTCTTCATGAGCAGATTTCATGTGGAGTTGACTTAAGTTTTGACACATTTTCAATGTTGTTTATGATCTATTATTTGCCTTTGTTTTATTTTCTACTATAGCATATGTTCTCGGACTTTTTATGTTCGCTACTTCTTTGAGTCTTTTTGCCTAAGTATATTTCTGATGTAATACCTTTTCCATATCGGTCTTTCTGCTCTTTTGGGCTTCCGCTCTCTGTGATGTTCTCAGGAATTGGGGATTCTAGATTCATGCATCTATAACCATCTTCTGTTTTGTTAATATAGGATGGTGTGTTTTTTCCTCTTGAAAAAAGAATAAAGTTGAATTTAGTATTTAGATTGCACAAAGATGAATTTGCGCCAAATGAATTGTTATGGTTAGGGTTTTATCATTTCATTGCTATTTTTGTGATTTTGAATGTTGAAAACAACACTTTATGCACAACCTTTTTATTGTATAAACTTGTAGTTGGTAACCCAATGAACAAATGATAAAAAAGTTATAAGAGAATACTTGTGCTAAAACCAAAGTATATGACCAAAATTGCTTTTCAAAAACAATTAAACTATTATTAATGGAATGTAAAAATTATCATTACGAAGATGGTTACACAAAATATTTATAGAACATAATAAATTCGCATTCAAACTAAACCCCAAAAAGACCATAAATATTATCTTTTAGTGGTTTGCTTGCTTAGCTCTCTTTGCAAATTGGGTTATTTGAATGTGGGCCATTCAATTCAATATTTTATAATTCAAGATTTTTTATTGGTATAAGGTGGATTGTATTATAATTATTTTTATAAAACTAGGAATGTTACATTGGCACTCAGGTCATCATTATAAAAATATCTATGTCAACTCCACAAGACTATTCATTGCATTACCTTAGGTTGATCATGTTTTAGACTATTTGTTGTATGTCATTATGCTATATGGATGTCTAACATATGCCTGAGATTCAACAACTGTTGGAAAATGCCAATTTATATATAACAGAGTGAATTCAAGAGGAATTATACATATTTCAAACGGTTGGTTTTGACATACAATGGGTTGTACATAACCACATATAATTTCCCTTACATCTCTGAAAGGGTAACTATTTATTTGAAATACATATCACAAAGATAAACATAGATGAGTTGCATCGAAAGAACTTGAGAAATATACATTATTATCATGTACTACTAATGTGAGGTATATATATGTATAATACTCTATTTTAATAAGAAATATGCTTTATTAATAATGTATACCTTATTATAATTTATATATTGTTTAGTTTATGGTTATATTATTTTTAGTTTATATATGTTGATAATGGTTGGTTTTAGTTAATTATGATTAATATGTTTAAACTGTGTTTTATGGTTAAATTGTTTTTAGATTGTATGTGTTGATATGGGTGATTTTATTTAATTAAGATTAATATCTTTAAATTATGATTGACAAAGATTTCCAATGGTCGACCACACATATATAACTACAACCAATTTAATATAACATTAATTTTAACAAATTAATATTTTTTTCAAAGAAAAAAAACTTATATATTCATATAAAGAATAATATATACATTTCAGTCAATTAAATATGTTATCCTCTGAGGACTTGCTAAGAAGATTCATCCTTCCCCCTGTATTCCTATTTTCAAAAAATCTCCTTTTCCTTTACATCCTATTTTTTTCTATCTCATGTCTTCTTTACATCCTCTGAAAACTTTGTCAAAGATGGGGGACATGTACAAAAAAAAACAACAAAAGGTAAGAAAGGAAGGGAACTTGAGTGGAGGGGTTGCAACTAAAACCCCCTAGCATTGATTTCTTTCCCAATGTTGTATTCATACATCCCAAATGTACCCAAAGGAAGCTCCACTACTTCTTTGGAGAGGGCATATGCTTCCACGTTTAGTTCTCACAAAATATGGTTGTAAGTAATCCACTCAAAAGTGGATGCTAAATGTTGAATATCTTGTTGAATGTGATCAAATCCTGTATTTTGAACAATGACCCTTCCATTGGCCCAATCGATGACCAACCTAGAGTCATCGAGAACTTGAAGCTTATAAATGTTTTTCATGTTTGCTATTTCAAGAAGAAGATAAATTCCAATAGATTCAACGTCATTGTTGGAGCCTCTGGCTGGAAAGTATGTGTTGTATAGAAAATGTGTTTGATTAAAATACCCCCAAGGGATATCATGGTTAAGCTATTGAATTTGTGGAGCACGTTGAGAGGTAGTTTTCTGATCAGACTTTAATTCCTTTGCAAATGAAATGATTCTAGTGGCACACTTATCAACATAATTCTCTTTGTTTTGGAATAGTGTATAATTATGAACACACCAAATACTATCTATTAGAATGCAATGCAAACTAGTCAAAGATTGCATTGACTTGTCTAGAATCCCTTTTCAATTGTTTCCTTCAAGAGAAGGGGAAATCCAATGGGCTTTAGGAGCGAATTATGACTGGATCAAAGTATATACCTGAAGTACAAAGGAGCAGTTGACAAAAAGGTGAAGTGCAGACTCTGTTTGATATTTTCATAGCGTACATCAACTTGGACTTGCCATCCACAAGAGGGGATTACTTCCCAGGTGAGTAGTTTGTTGTTGATAGCTAACTAGGTTGATATTTTGGATTTTAAAGGAGCATTGAGTTTCAATATGGCTTTCCACCACCATTGTTTAGGACCCTCAAAAGTGTCTTCAATCCATGCATTTATTGAGCCCAGTACATGTTGGATATGGGAAAATGTTTTCCCTTGGTTATTTCATTTAACGCCATTTATTGGGATTTCTGGAGGTTGGACTTGCGACCAACATGATTTGTGACTAGAGGGATTGAGGGAAGGCCTCTACAAGAAGGAGGTTGCTCGAGAGACTTGGATTGAGTGCGAAGGGAATAAGGGTTTTTTTATCCTTAATGGAGCAGAGGGAGGAATGGAGGGGGCCAAAGGATGGGAGGAGCGAGAGGGTGAGGGGATGAGGGAGTAGGGACCGAGGGATGTGGGGGGGAGGCATGAGTTTGGGAAAGGTATAAGGGATGATTCTAGAGGGGGACTAGGAAATAATAGGGGATTGAGAGCGAGGAAGTCCCATCAAGGGGAAAACTGGAACTAAAGGGGAGGGAATATAATGACATACCTAAATAAGTAGCTAACACATAAAACTTTTTAGTTGAGCCATCATTAAAAGGAGAGCTAGTGACAATGTGAACACCTAGTTTGGAGGCAGAAGGGTCTAGCAGGGAAGAGGAGACCTTATTTTCTCATTGTTTCTCCTCTGAGAAGAAACATAGTTCATAGGAGGAAGCTAACAATCCTCCCGAAGGTGTCCAACCTCATGGAAACTTATGATAGTCTATTTTCTTAAGCCATTTCCATGTAGCTAGAAGGCCTTCGTTTATGCTAACTTCAACCTGGATCTAGGCCCATATAAGATTGGCTTTGGTCTCCCATCGAGCCTTTAAGCTGACGAAAGATCCGTTTTTTTTTCTTCTTAATATATGCCGTAGGAATATATTTTTCCCATAAAGGGAGGGAAAACCTAGGAAAAATAACCCATACTTGAATGAAATCCACAGGATCCCTTGAAGGGTTGAAGTTTACATACCAAGGTTGGAGGGAGAGGTCAACTTTGCCTCAGGTTCAATTGCGCTCCATAACTCTTACAATCCAATTCTAATCGAAATATGAAGGCCAACTACTGCCACAGAAGTAGATGAAAAGTGGGAGAATATCCAATTATGGGCACCCAATAATTCTTAATCCAACTTCCAAAACCCGAGATCTTGTAACTACCACTGAAGCACCCTATGGGGGTTTTACCCAACAGTTCCAAAATCTATGAGAGATATATATTCTTACAGACGAAAAAAATTACCAACCCCTATCAATGCATGATGAATCTCTTCTTCCACCTCCCCGAGCTGCAATTTAGACCATGGGCCGAAGCTGCACCATGGTCGACTATTAAAGCATAGGGGGGAAAGGGATTACAATGTGCTGAAAGGGGAAGGGATGGGGATGGAAAATCAATGAGAGGGGGCCATGAGGTGAGTAGGAGGGCAAGGGAACCCCATATTGAGGCAAGGGAGGAAGAAAAGACTAGAGATAGAAAGCAGACACGGAGGAAAGTGAGGGGCCGACAAACGTCGAATCCTATGGAGGACAAGATAGAGCATCGACATGATGCGTGGCGATATCTAGTTGGGAGAGAAATACGGGGCAAGATAATATGTTGGACGTGTAGTACACCTTCCCCAAAATATTCCAAATGTCAAATAAACTAAAAAAGAGTCGTAAAAAGAAGTGGGTAAAAACTAGAAGGTGGAAAAAAACCAAACAAGCTCGAAGAAATCAAACACATGCCCTTCGAGGAATGGTAAGAGGACCATAGAAAAATTGATTATGATTGAAAATAGTTAAATATTTTTAAATTGTGATTGGCTAGGGCTTATTATGGTCAACATATTGGTCGACCATGCTTATAAAACCACTTTAAAACCATGAACAATCAACCACAGTAAACTGTAGGCAACCATGGTTGTCCATAGTCAACCATGGTCATCCATGGTCACCCATGGTCATATTTAAGCATGTTCAACCATGGTCAACTATGGTGACTACGATTGTTAATGTTTAACCATAGAAAACTATGGTTACTTATGGTTAACTATGGTTTCCCATGATTGATTGTATTTGACCATGGTTATCCATAGGTTCTCATGGTCAACCATAGTTGACGATCACCATGGTTGGCCATAGTTAAACATAGTTTAGCCATATTCAACCACTATTAACCATAGTGAACCATGGTCGCCCTTAGTGAACGATAATAAATCATGGTCAATCATGGTCAATCTAACTCAAACATGATCAACCACGATTATCTTTAGTCAAATATAGCCATCATGGTCACCCATGGAAAACCATAGTCCTCATCGTCAACCCATGGAAAACCATGCTCAAAATGGTAGAACATGGTCACTGTGGTCAATCATAGTCAACTATGGTCAATCAAGGCAGACCATGGGCAGACTTAGTCAGCCATGGTTTACCATTGTGCACCATAATCAACAAAAATAAACCTTGATCGACCATGGTCATTATTAGTAACCGCAGTCACCATAGTCAACCATAAATTGCCATGATCAACCCCATGCTCCACCATGTTAAACGTGGGAAACCATGGTCAAAGTCGTTAAACATGCTCAACCATTGTCTCCATGGTCAACCATGGCCATTAATTGTTAACATGGTCAACCATAGTCTATCATAGAGAACTATGGTCAACCATGGTCGAAATGGGTTGACTGTGGTCCCACATTGTCAACATGGACAACCAAAGGATATCATAGTCAATCACAATTAATCATAGTCAATTATAATTGAATGTGGATAACCATGGTCACCCATAGTTGATTATATGTTGACCATAATAAACCGGCCTCAACCATAACTTGACCATATTATTCAACCTTAGTCAATCATGTTCTACAAATCCTCCCCACACACATCAATTATCAACTCGCACAACCACGTTAGTAAATGTGGTTGATATACACCAATCTATGCTATTAGTTTTTGAAAGTTTCTAAAATGGCATCGATCGACGTATATGACATTTATTGATGTGGTTGTGCTAGTATATTTTTAGTAGGTTTCACTTTCAACGGATGAGTTGAAAAACCCAAGACACCAGCACAAATTTCCTAATTTCATCTCGAATATTTCAATGCATATCCATTTCTTAGAACCTGTCATCTTCTTATATTTTTGTGGCATTCTTATTTTTACATAATAATTTTCAAATTTTGCCAATTTCCTAGGTAAAAATGACTTTAGATTATATGGATGCATAACTTTTTTCTTTTTTATTTCCTTTTAATCAAATGGGACATATTTGATATCTCTTGGAACTCAATGGATCTTTCTCGTCAAAAGAAATATTATGAGCGTGTTCAACTCAAAATTAGCTAACACTACTCGTCACGCTGTCAAATCATGTAATACCTAATATCGGGTATATAGTTGGTCTTCCAGGTCACTAAAGACTGGTGAATTCAATATTTTCCTTAAATATGTAAACATGTATGTCGCACTGTTGACACCTTGTAGATGCAACCATATAAAGAGAAACCAAACATACTTCATTTGGCATTAAGATGGGATATATGTCGATATTATATATTATCTACAAGCTTCAACCAATGAACATTGAAACCAAATAGAGAAGCATAACAATCAAATTTCCTTTTTAACTATTTCATAACATTTTTCATATGCTCTTTAAACTTGTCATCTTCTAGTTTGAATGTGATTAGTGTACGTCTTTCCATATTCCTAGATAAAACAAGCAAACATGCATTTGGCATAAGACGATTAAAATTTCCATGGGTATCATGTGTTGGATATGAGAGGAGAAGGCTAAAAATAATATTAAAGTATCACGTTGTAGTAGGGTCGCATATCTAGGATGTTATTCAAGTGGTTGGTTTTGACTATCGCCTTCTCATGAGTCTAGAGCTTAAGAAATAGAACTTGCAATATGCGTTTCACACTTTCAATTCCTTCATCGTTTGCTCACATGTTCCCTTGGTTCAATTTATATTTACTACAACATTGAGGAACATGTTCATTACTTCTCTTTGACTAATCGGGCAGAGATAGTGTTGATAGCGAGAGGATTTTATGTTTATGTTTTTCTTGAACATTTCCTCATACTTGTGTCCATGTAGACATTGTTTTTGTGCTCCATCCAACGTTTCATTGCAAGAAAAGGGATGTTATGATTGGGGAATATATTTTGTATTGTAGAGCATCCAATAGTTTCCCTTGGAACAAGAGTAAATTTGGGAGTCTAGGAATGTAATTCCCATGTATTAAGGGTATCATCTACTTTAGCATGAAGTGTTCCCACTTGCATCCCTTATTGTGTAAGAAGGATGTTATGAAATGTCCCAGTGGATGCTCCCACATTTGAGGAGAACAGGGAAATGATTGAAAAAGAAAAAAGAGGAAATTAAAAGGATGATGCTTGTTTGAATGGGAAGGGAATGTTATGCCCCTAGGTCTTGGGATGTTAGGTTGCTATTATTTTTTTAAGTGTACCCATGCAGTATCCTATAAATATACATCAAGGAAACTCATTTGAACATACATCTTATCTTGTGGATTTAATATATTGTAATAAGAGGTTTCCCCCTTAAAGAGGCTTCTAATTGACCCATTATTTCACTTGATTTAAGCACATATTTATAATTTGGGCATTTTTTAACGCTTATTTGGATATTTGGTCCATTACATTTGTTATATAAAAAAATTGTTTTGTTTCATAAATAAAGCTACTCTAAATTCCGGTACACAGGTTTGCAAATATTTTATACCCAGAAAAACATTGGTTCTATCCATCAATTAGAGATCCAAAATGTATTCTTGCTTAACTTAATTAAGAAGTGTATGATTATTTTCCTTACAGACAAAAATATGCAAGATAAATACTCTTTGTACTTATACCTTTAAAGTAGAATTATCATGTTTGTTTATAATTCTTATCATACCATATGGATTTCGCGCCTACTTGTAAAAATAGTGTGTCAAAGTCCCTCTATGTATCCCTTCAAAATAGACAACTCATTAATAATTCATAGTTTGTGTCAACGTAACATAGCTCCAAAATTGCACATTCTAGTGGTGATGAAAGTATCCCTTAATCCGCGTGTCCATATATGGAGGATTTCCATATGAACTTATTTTCCTATCATTTTCTCCTTGTCTTTTGCAGATTTATCATCTTGCTTTAGGTGTTTTTAGTCAATTCCTCAACATGGCTATGGTATTCAATGTATTTTGGTACATTTTGGTTACATGACTACTTATAACACTCCCTTTTGTGATGTTACTATATAATTTGAAATAGTTGCACAGTTACATTTTCCACATTCCAAAGACTTGCATTATTTTATTTGTGATTGTGTGAAGATAGTTTGGAATAACTTGTGTACCATTTCAGTGTGTAAACTTGGAAAATTGCATGGGTTAATCAATTAGGAGTTTGCATGTGTATATCAATTTCAGACTTTGGAACATTCCGAAAATCTCACGGACACGACCAAAGTCAATCAATGGACTTCGGTAATGTTCATGAGATTTCTATAATATTTTAGAATTTGCTATCAACATCAGGATGACTTATGAATTTGCTATAATATATGGTGATTATGCATGGTATGTTTATCATACCTTCAAACAATTTGAAAGATGCATATTAAAAAGAGTGAATCCGTCTTTAATTTTCCAAACACTATTTTGAATTTGATGGGATTTCTAATTTTCTCAAAATGCCCATTTTAATTAGTTGGATTAGTGGGTGATGTTAGGTCCTATGGGACATCAATGAAAATTTTAGGGGAAAAATTAGGGGGTTCAAAATTTTGGCGGGGTGAATTTTTTGGAAAGAATAAAGAAGGAAAATAATAAAATCATATTACATGGCTTCATCACATGTAAAACCTTGAGTTGCAAAGCGTCAAGGACAAAGCTTCTTGAAGGACAATATTATGGTATGACCTCAAGGGGAGCATATATGGGGTAATATGAATATGATATGAAATGGGGGGAGGATATATGGAGTTAAATGTACATGGCATGTGTACATTTATATGTAACAGTGGTCAACAAGATAAAGAGGCCACATGTGCAATGTGTGAATAGCTATATACAGAGATCATCCAATCATATTTTTTTTTTCTTATTCGTAAGCTATTATATTTAATTAATGTAATATAAAAAATGTAGTACTGTGGGAAAAAATCATAATGAGCATTGGGTGATTGTACAACAAGATATCCAGACTTCCATATCATTGTAGGGAAAAGATCCTATACATCCCAATTGAAAATTGATACCATCCAGAAACAAAAAACCAAAAAAAAAAAATTCCTTGAGAAAAACCAAGTAACACTAAATAAACAGTTGAAGAGTCCTATTCTTAAGCTTATAGAAACAACGTAGATGTTTTTCCATGAAGGAAACAAAACCCTCTATGGATTGGAGATCCATGATGCATGCAAAATTTGAAAAACCCCAAAATCTATGAAGAGAAGTTGGAGTTAGATAGTTTGGGTCTTAAACCTTCATCGCAAGTTTGTTTTAACCAAGGGTTGGTGTTGAATTCAAGTATATGTCGATAGAGTGTACGAGGTCTCGACTCAGAATTTAATTTCATCACATATTCACACATCCTTGCCAAAACCCATGACAGGTTTTCACGGGATCAACCTCACGTTAATGGAAAAGCAAGCAAAGGCATCAACAAACAATGAATCAATTGTTCTGATGAAAAAGGGGCCAAACCCCAAGGATTTCATAGATAGAAGGATGAATGGCCACTCATCTTGGTCACAGGCCTTCTCAAAACCTATCTTATAAAAATAGAATCAAGTCCAATAACACAAGCCCATTCCATGCCTTCACACATAACAATAATATTATCTAGGATGTATCTACCTTGTATAAATAATTTATGCTCTAACATGATTATATTAGGTAATATATGCTTCATAATGCAAAATTTATGCCCGAATCCAAATTTTTCATGATGTAATAAGCAAAGTGATTGTTGTATGGCATGGTATCAAGTTAGGTTTCCTAGCCTCAGGGATGGATTTTATGATACCCTATTTAAAGCCATCTAAGAGTGATTAAGTTATTACTATTCATTGATAGAGCCACAAGTATGGCCCGACCAAGTTCCCTATTGCTTTGTAGAACTTATAATAGAATTTGTAAATCCTTTAGGCTTTGTCATCAATAATCATCGATTCCATGCACAGCAAAAATCAACCAATATAAAGAAAAATTCATGGTCATGAACACACCTTTTCTCCTCCATAACATTCTTCCAGACCTCATCTTAAAATGTTGCATCACTTCTTCTCGCTCGATATAAGCAATTGAGACCAAAAAAACAATTTGTAATGATCAATAAATTCTTTCTTAATCATCCCTTTTTAATTCACCCTCTCATTCTTTCTCCTAGGAGCATCCATCTTCTCTCTCATGCTTTTTATTTATTTTTGTAAGCCGGGTAAGACTACATCTTCATCATCATTTCCAATACATATCACCCCGATCAGGGCGGGGAATTGAACTGGTGACTTCACATCAAGGAGTTCCTTTACAAAGCACCCAATCATCGTCTATCCAAGACCTCGTGTACCTCTCTCATGATTTTGATTCTTTCTTAATCATACCTTTTTTAATAACTTTTTCACTCTTTTTATTAGTGTCACGCATCTTCTCTCGAGTGATTTTTATTTCCAAGGCCTTGAAAAAGACCATAATAGTCCTATCCTCTATCTTGAATAAATGTTTTCAAGCATGAAGTTATGATTCCCAATCATGCTCAAATTCATTGACCCTCATGAGGTGGAACAAAATCGACTAAGCCTATTTTTCTTCATCAAAAGAGATTAGGTGAAGGTCCTTAGACATAGTTTCAAATTATTCTTAAATGCCTCGATGATGTAAAAAAAAAATCTCACGGGGATGCCCTACCTACAAATTCATACTAAGCATATCCACCAAAATAATAACCATGGTGAAAAATGGTAGCAATTACTAATTCACTAGGGAGATGCTACCATAAATTTTGTTTGTAGTAGAAATGAAATGTTAAATCCATGTCAAATAACAAAGCACTCAGTCCATTACAACAAATGAAATTTTATTTTCTTTGACACATTCTAATTGGATAACTGAAATTTATGAAATCGACTCCACTCACACAATATAATGAATGGATGATAGAATGAATTTTCAATTGATTTGTGCATATTATTAAAAATATTCTAGAATATTATGTGGAGGTTAAATCTCCACCATCCACCTAATAATTATTAATAGTTAAATTAAAGCATAATTTATTAATTACTGAGAAATGCCTACTAAGGTCACCATTTATTTATAAAACTAGCAGATGTAGCATCTTCTATTGTATACTGAAAGTACACTATTTGTATATATTATGGTAACCAGAATGATTAGAAGAAGGAAAATCCTTAAGCTCAAACCCAATCCTTGACCTATCCATCTATAATACATCCCCTTAAGGATTATTTCATTATTATGCCTGGTTTTTACAATTGAGGAGTGGATGAGGCCCGTGTATTGGCCAATCTATTCTCGGTGTGATAGCTTGGCAAGAATAGAGACTTGAAAGCTTAACTTGCCATTAAATACCCACCAATATGATGGTGCAATCTACAAGCCTACTCCAAGGAAGGCTAAAGTGACATTTAGGCTAACCCCCAGTAGATTAGGTTCCATGCTTAAGTCCCATTGAACCATAATGTATATTTGCTCATATAAGAGCTTTGTAAAGTCTTCACGAAGAAGTTCTTGTTAATCGTGAAACTTAACACCTAAAGGAAAATTGCCCCTTCACTAGTCTACCATGTCAAATCATCTTAGGCAATTCAAGAATTGGGAAAGGATGAAAACAACTAAAATCTACCATAGAATCAAACCCAATGAGTTGCATACAACAAGGTTCTCTTTCATTCGTAAACCTTACCTTATTTTTTGAACTTTGAGAGTGATGAGGATAAATTGGTGGGTTTGCAAGGTTTCTACTACAGAGGTCACAAGGTAGTGGAAACATTAATGTATGGACCAACAGATTCAGTTTTTGAACCAAAATTGGACCCAAATTTCAATGTAAAATTTAAGCAAGGCAACCATTTTTTCATACTATTATGACACCTAGATTTTTAACTCAGAAATTTAAAACATAATGTGAGCTAGAATTGGATATATTAGTTTACATTTTTGAGCAAGGAAATCATTATGTCATGCTATCTTTTCCCTTACTAGACAACACTCATATAATATTTTGACACCTAGATTTTGAACTCAGAAATTTAAGACGTTCCGTCTACTAAAATTGGATATATCAATGTACAATTTTCGACAAGGCCACTGTTCTGTCATGTTGTCTTTTCCCTTACTGGGCAACACCTATACAATATTTTGACATATAGATCTTGAACTTAGAAATATAAGGCCTCAACGTAAAGTATCAATAGTGAGATTATTATTATTATCATTCTCATGCTATCAATTCCATGCAAAGGGTATCTTTTTTTTACTCCAAATTGATTGGAATTTCACAACCAAATTAAAAAGCTAGCTAAACGAACAAAATAGCGTGCAACCTTTTAATGTTACAAGAAGAGGATTATTGTAAAGGCATACAATCATGTATCTATTATGCGTTCACGTAGGAGGAACATGGAATTATGTAAGGAAAACTATGATCATCTGGGAGAAACTTTGCCTTCATCAAGAAAGTGAAAAAAAATCACACAGTATAGTTGTCATCTCCATCATCTCTATTTAATTCTACCTTATGCCTCCTTCAATATTGTTTCTTTTTTAATTTCAGTTCATGATTCCAATTATTGCCTGTGGTGGAATCTATTGGTTGATGTTTAGCTAGGTTTTCTATCTCTTCTCGAAGAGAAAATATTTAAAACAGTTGGACTCTGTAACCAATAGCAAACTAAAATCTATTGTGCAATTTAGCATATCTTGGTACTGATTTTGAACACACATAAATATTGAACAAAAGGAAGAGCTTTGAAGTTTGAACATCAAACAAAAGTGAGGCAACAATATGGAATAAAAATACTGAAGAGCATTGAAACCTAATCAGAATCACCTGTCATGTTACGAAAGGTGTTCACTACGATTCTTATTGGTATGAAATCGGTTTCAAAGGGGCATGGTTATTTTAAGTCATCGTCAAATTATATGCCACTATATTGGAACATGTCCAAGGCTGGAACATAATTCAACAACATATGATACATCATGTACTATTTTGATATCATGAATTTCTTCAAGTGTCATGCACCACTATTTGAAGTCTGGTGACCTAGTCTTAAGTGAACCTAATTTTTTTCTTCATGTCTGTTGTCTCCTGTGTGGGTCGCTCAACCTATGGAGGCACCTTATATACACACACACACACACACACACACACACACACACACACACACACACACACACACACACACATAGTCCCGATTGCAGTTTCTGCCTCATATTTGAGATATAAAGCATAATCCATGCCTACATATGGCTTCAATTAATAGCCTCCTTGGACATACGATGTACATACCTTGTAGTTGGATGCTAATTTTGTCCACATGGAGGGTATTTTTTTCTTGTTGAATAAGTTGAGCTAGTCATGTCTTATTATTTCTTGTGATTTGATGAGATTATTTATCATTTCAGTGCACAAAATCATGCATGAATTTATGATTAATTTACCTTCACTGTATATAGGCAAACTGATAGTTGCACAATATTTAAAAGGAACACATGTTACTAGCGAAAATGAAAGAGGATTTAAGGGCTGAAAATTGCCTAGAACAAAATCATATTATGTTATATCCAATGCACATAAGCTACCACCCACTCCCTTACTATACCCAGTAGGAAAGCATTCACAATAATTTCTAGATTGGTATAAGCATAAGTTCCCTAACTATCCTACCATCCTTTAACAGTTTTCCCATAGAGAAGTGCCCACCGCATAGCTTGGGACCAAACCACGGAGTCCAAAAGTGATTTTCCACCTCCGCCTTGCCTATTTATGTGGATTATACCGGGATTCCAGAGGAAATCATCCTCCACCCATCAACCACTAGATTTTGCAATTGTAGTACCTCCACCCTATATTGGGAATCCAGAGGACACCAATTTTAATTATTGAACAGGGGAAACCAATGTAGACCTCCACCCATTAGATGTCAAGGGAATCTAGAGTATGATCCTCCACCCTCAATACGGTTAAGAACCCTAGATATCCAAACAATAAATATGCTTAATGGAAGAAAATAAGGTTCCAAAGTCAGTTGTGGTGTTATGGAGTAAGAGAATTATCCCTTACATTCTCAAATTTCGCCTATTAGCAGTAACCACCCAATGGAATGGCTGCTACCTCTTTGCCTTGAGAAAAATAATCACCAACAAAACAATAACATACTAAAACATGTGATAAATCGTTGATTTAAGAATCAATTAATGTACAAGGAGTAGAGGAAATGCATTATCCATGTATATAAGAAACAAAGAAAATGATGCCCAGATAAGGTTTAAGGTATCAGTCAAAACACCCTCTAATTTTAATACACTAGTAAATATAAAGGATGAATTTGAATAGTTCGAAGTCACCTCTGTTGTTTTGATTTCCAAGTCAAGAAAATTGTTGATTTTGGGAAACTAGGTCCAAACTCCATGTTGCATTGATCATATGATGATGATCATATTTTTGTTGGATTCATCTTTCGGAGAGGTGAAAGATTGATCTAAGGATCACATTGTTTAGATGAGAAAAACATATATTTTGATTTTATTTTCTACACATGTGCAAGATCAACGTGATTTGTAATGTAGGCTCACAAGCCTAATAGATCATGTGTCACACACCCTCAATCATAGATATAAATTGGAGAGACTTGGAGATCATTTTCTCATCATCTCATCACACATTCTCTCATTGTGATATGATTGGTTCGATAGCCTTTGAAGGCCTCTTTCCTTCACACGTGCGAAGTTGAAGCTGGGGAAATCTGCGAATTTGTTGTAGGGCTGTTTTCTCTGCATTGACCATTGTTGACCATGGTCAACCCTTGATCGTTTGACCTCCAAACTTTGCTGAAAATCCGATTTTTGTAGGCTGTATAGCGAGGCACAAAAATTGAGTAAAAAGGACCAGTTTGACCAAAGCCCTAATCTGCAATGTTGACTTTCTGTGTTGATTGTCCTGCACTGACCTTTATGGGTTGAATTTTGTTAACCAACGTTGACTTTTGATGAGATGTCTTTGAGGGCCGCGTGTGACATTTTGGAGGGTTGGATGATTTGATGTTTAGAAAGACTTTGCAGGCTGGTGCATCCTGTTGACTGTCGTAACACACACTATCATATATCTTTGCTAGACAAGAAGAACTGTAAAATCTGATCTATATTATTGGATTTTCGTCTATTGATATTGTTACACCATTTTTTGGTCATCTAACCTTTCATCATTAGATGGACCCAAGTACACCATGTAAGACCAATTTTTTAAGTAAAAAGCTTTGCTACTATGTTAATTAGGAAACCCCAAAAGGAATAATTAATTAAACAATAATTTAATTATTATTCCAGGTCATATTTAACCCAAAACAAGGAAATTAATTAGATAAATCCTTATTTATCTTATTATTTTCTAAGAATAATTATTTAAATCTTATTTAAATAATATTCCTTGTTAAATATGACTAAATCACCCATAAATAATTAAATAAATCATTATTTATTTGATTATCTTTCAACCACTTCCTTAAAATGATAAATAAATCATTTATTTATTTATTATTCACAAATAAAGGGATTTGACCCAAGTCAAATACTTTTTCCCTCCAACAAATATAATAAAATATTCCATGAAAGGTGGATCTAGATTTGGTTAACATTATTTTAATCATGCACCAAGATCTAGAATGACCCAATATTTTGTTATAAATAGGAGGGTTTTCCCCTTCATTCTTCACCTTTTGTTGCACATTAGATCACTCTGGATCTATACACTTGGTCTCATTTCTGCCATTTTGCTCCCATTGAGCTCTACCTTCTACATTGGGTTTTTCTACATCTACAAGAGAGAGAAAGCTTAGATCTGAAGTGCTGAGGACTACAAAGAACCCATCCCATTGAGGAGATATGGATACACCTTCTTGTTTCCTCCCAGGTGCCCTGTAATATAAAAATTCATTCAAAAAATCGTGTTCTTGTCTTGTCTGTTGGATGCATGGAGCAAACTCTTTACTTTTCTGCTTAATGTCTTTCCATTTATAGATCTGTTTGTTGTAGCATTTTAACTACTGATTGCAGATCTGAAGATGTTTTGCAGCCTCTATCGTTGTTAGGGCTATTAGTTATGCGTAGCTAAAGTGGTTCTTTTTCGTACACTTCGACAAAGAATTCATACTAACAGATATATTATTGTGTTCTATCAACATTTTAATTTCATGTTTATGTGATTGCTAAATTCAATCAGGCCTAAAAAAAATTGAAGTAAATTTTCATTAATCATAGAACACACCATGGTTATCTAAAATTAACATGGTATCAGAGCTGAGGTGAAGACAAAGCCCAAGGTAGTGTGTAAAGCAATCACCGAAGAAGAAATATTGTCAAGGACCAATGGCCTCCTCAACCTATAAGGGTTTCAAGTCTAATGATAAATTAACCGATAAGTCTGATTATCATGCGTGGAAGATGTCCTTGGTATTTGGCATTAGAAGATCAAGATGTCATGGACTATGTGTAGGGGAAGATCCATGAGCCTCCATCAAATAAACCTGCTGCCACAATGACGAAGTATAGAAAAGGGGAAATCAAAGAAAAGATGATTATTCAAGATTCTATTCATAAGCACTTGGTTGCTTACATTTTTGAGTTGAGCACATCTAAAGAGATGTATGATAAACTAGTTTGCATGTCTAGGGCTAACAATGCTAATAAATTTCTTTTCTTCAAGAATCAATTGAAGAATATCAAGAAGGGCATGGATGAATCCATTCAATCCTATTTTATGAGGCTCACTGAAATTAGGACCAATCTTCTAGCTATTGGAGAAGGAATAGTTGATCGAGATATGGTTCTCATTGCGCTTGCAGGTCTCCCCCGTGATTGGTATGTATTCAATACCAATATTCTTAATAATAATGTGATTCCTGATTTTGATGAAATATTGACGAGATGCACTCAAGAGGAGACAAGAATGATGGAGAGAGATCCTCCCTCTAATGGAGACGGAGGTGACCCTAGTGCCTTCACCGCTCATGCAAAGAAGAGGAACAATGGTGGTCCGAGAAATCAAAACCATGGAAGAGCGGGGCCCAAAGGAAGGAAGGGAAGATGTTACACTTGTAACAAGTAATTTTGTCACTATGTAAGAGAGTGCCCTAATAGAAGGGACTATCCCAGGGATGATGACAACAACAAATCCAGGGGGAATGGCAATCAAAGGACCAACAGGTTCAAAGGTAAAAGGAAGGCTCCCTCTGACCGTAGTAGAAATGGGTAACCTTTCAAGAGGTCAAGGAATTCCAGGTACAATGAGTCTAATGTTGTTGATAATAAGAAAAGTGAATTTATTCTTCTATCTGCCCTCTTTGATGCATCTCCTCCCGACACCCTGGATGTATGGTTGATTGATAATGGTGCTTTAAGGAACCTCACTGGTTATACAGAAACCCTCTCTGATTTGATTGAGAAGGATGCTAATCTAGAAATTATCCTTGGAGATAATGCCACCTATCCTGTGAAAGGGACAGGGACTGTGACCCTTCATTTATCTCAAGGTCAAGTCCTCCGTTTACAAGATGTGTTGTACGTACCTGATTTGAAGAAGAACATTGTGTCTATTTCGGCAATGGAAGACAAAAGATTCAAGGTGGCATTCACTGATGGAGAGGTACGCAACTGGAAGAATAACTTTAAATATGCTCTTATTATTAGTTTTAGAGTTTATACACTCTACCAGGTTGGAGGAATTCCATTAGGGATATGTCATGTGATACAACTCTTCAAACAGAGTTATGGCACCGAAGGTTTTCACACCTTCATTACAAAGCCCTTCTCAAAGCAAGAAAGGTGGTGACAGGGATGCTTGAATTTAAAGATGATCATGAAGGTGTATGTCAGGGTTGTGCCGAAGGGAAGCATACAAGGGAACCATTCCCCTCAAGTGTCACAAAGACAACTGATATCTTGTAGTTGATACATTATGATTTATGTGGTATGCTGCCCATGATATCCTTGGGAGGATTTTCCTATTACATGACTTTTATAGATGACTTCTCTCACAAGACCTGGATATATTTCTTGAAGACGAAGGACAAATCATTCAAATGGTTTCGTACCTTCAAGGCCCTGGTGGAAAATAAAATCGAGAAGAGAATCAAAGTTTTGAGGACCGATAATGGGACTGAGTATGAGTCAAATGAGTTCAATGAATTTTGCAATGAAGCTGGCATTAAGAGGGAGACCACAACTGTGTATACTCCTGAGAAAAATGGTGTTGCTGAAAGAAAGAACAGGGCCATTGTGGAAGCTGCTCGCGCCATGCTATATGACGAAGGTCTTCAGAAGTTTCTATTGGGATAATTTGCGAACACTACTGTGTACATTCAAAATAGATGCCCAAATTCCACTCTGGACTCCAAGACTCCCGAAGAAGTATTCTCTGGTAAGAAACCTGATGTTTCTCATTTTAGAGTTTTTGGTTGTCCTGTTTACTTTCATGTGCTGAAAGAAAAGAGAAGCAAGCTGGATTCTTCTGGAAAGAAGGGAATGTTTGTGGGCTACGGTGAAACTTCAAAGGCATACATAATCTATGTGCATGGTCAAAGAGAATTAGAGATATGCCACGATGTCACTTTCGATGAAGATGTTTCCCTCAAGAAAGTGTGAAATATTCCTAGCTCCAAGGAAGACAAAGAAGATGAAGAAGCAAGGAAGAAGGAAGAGCCGAAGGATGAACCGATGCCCGATGTTGAAGGAACTATGGATCCTATTGATCCAAAAAATTCAAATAAGAGAAGAGCCTCATGGCTCAAGGACACTCTTGAATATTTCGAGAGACATATTGGCCCAAGGGGGACATTCCGTGAACGCAAGAAGCTGTATAGATACCAAGTTTATCTAGCAGCCATGAGTACAATTGTACAATCTGAGCCTGGATCATTTGAAGAAGCCATAAAGCATCAAGTTTGGAAGGATGCTATGCACGAATAATTTGAGTCCATTATGAAATATGATGTCTAGGAAGTGGTCCCGAGACTAGAGGACAAATATGTTGTCACCTCGAAATGGCTCTGTAAGATCAAGCATGGATCTGATGGTAGTGTTGAAAAGTACAAGGCAAGATTTGTTGCCTGAGGCTTCTCTAAAAAACAAGGCATATATTATGATTATATATTTTTACCTATGGCCTACTACACCACCATCCGATCTATTATTGCCCTTCTTTTATGCATGGTTCAATAAAGGAAGAGGTGTATGTGGAGCAGCCTTTGGGGTTCGAAGTCCAAGATAGATACACCTATGTATGCAAGTTGAAAAAATCCCTCTATGGGTTGAAGCAAGCCCCCAAGGCTTGGTACGAGAGGATAGATAACTAATCGATGAAGCTAGGCTTCACTTGAAGTAATGTTGATCCAAACCTTTATTTTAAGGTTGATAGAGAAATGCCTCTCATTCTAGTTCTCTATATGGATGATATATTCCTGCCAGATGTTGACCCTCTCAGTCATCAGTGTAAGAAGGATCTAGCTTCTGAGTTTGAGATGAAAGACCTAGGACTGATGCACTACTTCGTAGGCTTGGAGGTTTGGCAAAGGCCAGGGAAGATTTTCCTTTCTCAAGGAAAATATGTTGTGAAACCGCTAGAGAGATTTGGTATGGTGGATTGTAAGTCTGTGTCGACACTGATGGAACTCAACATGAAGAAGTTCTTTGGAAATGCTGCTGGGCTCGAGTTGGGAAATCCTACCGAGTATCGACAACTCATGGGGGCCCTGATGTTCATAGTGAACTCCCGTTCGGACGTATTTTTTGTAGTGAACGCTTTGAGTCAACATATGGTTGAGCCTCATCACGTTCACTAGATTGGTGCCAAGAATCTATTGAGATATTTTCGGGGCACAATAAAAAATGGGCTGAGATACACCGCTGAGAGTTTGAGACTCCATGGATAAACTAATGCCAATTGGGCTGGCAGTGTGGTGGATCGCAAGATGATGTTGCTTCACCTTGGGTTCTGCTTCGATATCTTGGATGAGCAAGAAGCAGAAGTTGGTGGCTTTGAGCACCGCTAAAGCCGAATACATTGCAACGAGTATGGCCTGTTGTGAGGTAGTTTGGTTGAGAAAGCTCTTTAGTGATTTGCTCGAACATATGCTAGATACCACCGTTATCCTTTGTGATAACTAGAGTGGGATTCGTCTTTCTGAGAATTATGTGTTCCATGATCGATCCAAGCATATTGATATCAGGTACCACTTTATCCGAGATATGGTACAACGAGGCGCCATAAGGGTCGATAATATAGGAACTCATGAGAAGACCACAAATATTCTCACGAAGCCCCTCGTGAAGGTCAAGTTCCTAACCTTCCATGAGAAGCTTGGAATCATGGAAAGACCCTATTGTGAGGGTCCTGCTTAAGTTAGACTATGAGCTCTGGGAGATCCAGGGGCTTGGGGATAGCTTCTTGGAGCTATAAGCACACATGAGGCTAGGCTCACTGAACCTTGTTGTGATTTTGCCCCACCGTTATGATATTGAGTTTGTTCACCTCTCTTTGATCTATGCACCACACACATCCTACCCATAGAGTTTCAGACTCATGGGAAGTACCTCTCATTTGGCCAATGAGGTGGGAAATATTGATAGAGACCAATAGCAAGACTAATGTACGCATCGAAGATTGTCGTACTCTTTATGTCTAGGATGGCACGTGTCCAACACCTTGATCTGGGATCAATTCTGATGAGTTTCTTACCTCTAAACTGACTTCGGGTTAGTATGTGACTCTTTTGTGTTAGAATTTACTGCATAAACAATAAACAATTTACCGAGAGGAATAAACATTAAAAACTAGCAAAAAATCATTAACATAAACACATATGTTTATCCGGGAAAAACCAAAAATCCGTGGCAAAACCCAACCAATGAAATTTCATTATCCTTAGCCAATACCATGGCCAATCTGGCCAAGTGAACCTTCACCGCTCACCTCCAGGCCTACATTACAATGAAGTCTTCCTGTTGAGATTCAACAAGATGATGAGCTTAGTGAAAAGTAAGCACCTTCACTAAGTGGGGCTTGCATGCTATTTTTAGGTGTATGTCTATTTTTAGACATGGCGAGCATATTCTACAAGTTGCAGGATGCTATTTGTAGATGGTTGATCAAATGTGAAAAATAGATGAAATTCTATTTTTAGAATACTAGGCGAAGTCTATTTATAGATCGTCAATCTAAATATAGGTGCATGTCGATTATTATTAGCCCTTAATAATAATCCGATAATAAATATCAACTTATTCTCTTGGAGCACTTTATTTCAATGAACAGATTTGGAAAATCAGTGGGCTGAAGGAATTACACAATTTCTAGGGTTATTGGTGACTCATGCATGGTGGACTTAGTTAAACTGAAGTGGCAAAGTTATGATAGAGTTGGAAGAGTAGTTACAGGAGTTGTTATTTAGTTTAACTCAGTTGAAATAGTGGTATCTAGTCTAACTGAAAGATACACTACTGAGAGTTTAGTGAATTAATTATTTAATTAATTCATAACTAGAGACTCACTTGCAACTGAACAAATACAATAGTTAACTACTTGCATGTCAGTTCCAGTGGAGACCCAGTGGAGATATAGGTGAAAGGGTGAGATGGAATATCTGTTGTGACTATAGTGATGCATTCAATGCTTCTGACACACATTGGAGATGCCAATGAGGATAGCGCAGTCAAGTCAAGGCCAATTCGAATTCATTCAGGGGTCTTCTTCAACAGGGATTACGCAGTGGAGGTAGGCTGTCAGGAGGCAAGAAATTGGTGCATAGAGATGAAAATTTCTGCATGAAAGTGTGTAATGATTGTTGATTGTACTGAGAGCTTGATGTACTAAGCTTTGTATGAGATTATTACATGATTCCATTGATATACATAATATATTATAGTTGGGGTTTTTAGCTTTAAGCTTTCCCTTTAAACAACTGTGTTTATGTGCGATTGATTTTCTTCATTAGTTTTTCAATTGGCGATTTAATTTCCGCAGAGAATTAAGTGGAAGGATTATGTATTTAACATAAGATTAATTTTTTAGATCAGGAGGATTCGGTAATACTATCAGTATTAATAAATTTCTACACTTCCCAACCTTTTATAGGCTCCATTACATGCAATACCATGGGTCAAAAACCATGGGTGCACAATACCATGTGCCCCAAAATCACTACTATTTACCCTAGTCAACATTGATTCTATCTCGAGTCAAGTTTACCTAACAATTCCCCCATTAAAATTGACTTGGGGTTTCTTGACTAAATCCAGCCAAAACTGCTAAGTGAGACAACCCCACTCACTCTAGCCCTTCCCCCCTCAATTTTTTTTACCCAAGGTAGTTGTTAACTTGACATCCCCCTATCACCTAGATCTAACCCAGACTTTACCTGTGATTATCTAGGGGTACGCATGCCATACCAGGTCTTACAGTGGTATGCCCATTTACATGCAAAAATTAACTCCATTATAATATATATATATATATATATATATATATATATATATATATATATATATATATATAGTTTCATTGTTGCTATTCTTTCTCTCTCGCTCCTGCAATATTTGAACCTCTTCATGCACATTCTCTTCACTACATGTCCTCGTTATGAACCTAGGATCTCACACTGCCACATGTGCACACCATGGCTGGCCATTAGACTTTCCAGAGTCATGATCTCCATTATTATTAACTTGAATAGTTCAATGCTTTTGTAATTGAAATTGAAGAAACACTCATAGCCATAAAATTAACCGTAGAACCTCCGCTAGCTTCCAATTCTTTGACCTCTTCTTCGATCGCTGCTGCACATTCCAGAAGCCATGTTCTCAATGCTCGTTGTCTTGCAAATATTGAGGGCATTGACGAATGGTCTTTGAGCTTCATCACACACTTTCTGTGCTTCCTCCATACTTCCACACTTGGCATACATGTTAATGAGTTCCCAACATAGAGAGACAAAGGTCACAAAGCCGCACTTGATTACATAAGCATGGAGTTCCTTACCCTTCCGGAGAGCTGCTGAATCACCGCACACTGGGAGAAAATTGACGACAGTAATAAAATTTGGGCGTCACAGAGTTCCTTGACATTTGAAGAAAGATCTCGATGACCTTGTTAGCATGCCCATTTTTGGCATTCCCAACAATCATAGCACTATAGCCAATGGCATTAGATCTCTCACAATGTTTCTCAAACACTTTCTGTGCATCCTCCACATAGCCACATTTGAAATACAATATGTGCATTACAGAAGTCCGCACAGAAACATTGAAATCAAGCTCGCCTTTGAAAATTTAGCCATGAATCTCCTTCCCCTCTTATAGAGCTTCCAAGCTCTTGCATTCCGGTAAAACCGATGCAACGGTTGCCGAATTGGGTTTGTGCTATTCGACCTGCATCTACTGGAAAAATTCCAATGCTTCGCCATGACACCCATTATGCACAAGTCTAGCAATCATGGCAGTCCATGTGACCACATATCGTTGGCATATTTCCTCAAACACTTGGTTTGCATCCTCCACAGAATGACACCTGCAATACATATCCGCAAGCGCACCTCCGACAAAGACATCAAGATCACAACCAATCTTGATAACCTGCCCATGAATTTCCATCCCCTGTTGCAGGTCCAATAAGATTCCACATGCCTTCAACATGGTTGAAAACGTAAAGTAATTGAGCTCCATCCTAGAAAACTTCATCTGATTATAAATCTCCATAGCCTCGATTTCATAGAACCCATTCTTAACATAAGCTCTGAGCAATTTATTCCACATAAACATAGTCAGCTCAGAAGCTTCATCGAATGTCGCCTGCACATCGAAAATGATTCCACAGGCAGAAAAAAGGTTATCAAACATCATATCTGAAATATTTAAATAAATTTCGCACAATATCCAGCTTCTTCACATCAGTAGTTTTGCCATTCAGAAACAAAATTACATTTCTATCTCAACGTGCTCGTCCACATTACTTTAATGAGAGAACTTCTCCAATGGGTTATGTAGATATCAGTTCTCCTCTACACCAGGCCCTTTTACTCCTGTGAATGCACAACATCCCTATTTCACAATAACCCCATGCTCTGTATGGACAGATCTGTAAAAGGTTGCATTGATTTCTCTATTCACTAGGCCAATAAAACCCTTGGCTACAAAAGCGTTCTTTTGAAGCCAAATATGGCTCTGATACCAGTTGTTATAATTTACTACAGAAATAATAAAAAATTTACCGAGAGGAATAAACATAAAAATCCAGCAACAAATCATTAACATAAACACAGATGTTTATCCAAGCAAACCCCAAAATTCGGGGCAAAACCCAACCAATGAAATGTCATTATCCTTGGCCAATACCATGGCTAATCTGACCAAGTGAGCCTTCACCGATCACCTCCAGGCCTACATTACAATGAAGTCTTCCCAGCCTTTTATAGGCTCCATTACATGAAATACCATGGGTCGAAAACCATGGGTGCATAATACCATTTGCCCCAAAACCACTACTATTTACCCTAGTCAACATTGACTCTATCCTGAGTCAAGTTTACCTAACATTTTGAGTCGAAGCTGACTTTGGGTCAGCAGAGTGTGATGTTGATATGATCACTCTCCCATTTCTATTTGCAACGAGAGCCAACAAAGCAAGTTATGGCAGGATGATGCTCGATGCTAGATGATAGTACATCATGGTACTGATACCTATATGGCACATGTGGAAAGATGAAGTTCTCCCTGGTTGAGAGGGAGTGTTGATTTTGTGCAACTAGGTCCAAACTCCATGTTGCACTGCTCATATGATGATGATCGTTTTTTTTTTGGATTCCTCTTTCGGAGAGGTGCAAGATTGATGTAAGGATAATCTTGTTTGAATGATCACAAAAAATATTTTGATTTTATTTTCCACACATGTGCAAGATCAACCATATTTGTAATGTAGGCTCACAAGCCTAATAGATGTGTCACACACCCCCACTGATGGATATAAATTGGAGAGACTTGGAGATCATTTTCTCATCATCTCATCACACATTCTCTCATTGTGATATGATTGGTTCGATAGCCTTTGGAGGCCTCTTTCCTTCACACGTGTGGAGCTGAAGCTGGGGAAGTCTGCGGATCTTGTTTAGGGCTATTTTCTGTGGGTTGACCAACGTTGACCGTGGTCAACCCTTGACCGTTTGACCTCCAAATTTTGCTGAAAATCCAGTTTTTGTAGCTTGTAGTACATCTGGGCACAAAAATCGAGGAAAAGGAACAATTTGATCAAAGCCCTAAATCTGCAGCGTTGACTGTCCTGCATTGAATTTTATGGGTTGTGTTATCACCAAAATCATACCTGATTGGCTGATGATAAAAAAACTTCAGTGTAACTATTTCAAACCAATCTTGTGAGTGAGGCTTAGCCTCCTCAGCCTGAGAGGGCTCTCTCAAGGGTTAATGATATGGGATATAGATAGATGGCTAACTCTATTATTTGTGTTTTGGTTCAGGTTGAGAAGATGAATTCTTGCTACCATTGGGCTATGCAGTCAGTGATAGGGCTCTCAATAACAAAGGCTTTCCTTGTGGAAGCTAAGGCTTGTATATACTTCAATGAAAGGGTAACTCATTCAGGAAAATCCCAATAACTTGTTGGGTGTGGAGCCTGATTATCTTGTTTATTTTGTATCACAGCGTTGGACCCCTGTACCTTAATGGGGCAGCAATGCCGCCCGTAATTAAATGCTACCTCGGAGGTCCAGGGGGGCCGGCTGCGACTTTATGGAGCCCCCCTTGGCAGGGGGTTTCGGGGGCAGCGCCCTCGAAGCTAAAAACAAATGTAAAATTGCCTTGTAAAAGTATAGTAATTTCTAGTCAATCTGGGCCGTTCATTAGGAAGATGATCTGATGGTAGAAGTTATGTTTAGTTTAGGGTTTTTTGGCCCTAGAAGGCAACCCCTCGCTTTTATGAGGGTTTTGTATTGTGGCTGTGTATTGTGTGTGTATTTCTCAAAGTGAGAAATAGATAAGGAGACTGTGAGAGAGAACAGAGGATATTACAGCAGATCTGCTGTAGGTTGTGTCTCTTCATTTTGCTGGATAATAGGAAGGAAGGACTAGCTGTTCGGGGTGGACGTAGCCCAAACTGGGTGAACCACGTATATCTGTGTCTCTCTGGTTTTATGTGTTTTGTGTTCTTGTGTTTTCCACATAATTTATGTTTTTCATTGCTCTGTAATATTTAATTTTCTAACAACTGGTATCGGAGCCAAAGGTCTATTTGGCTGATAAACTCGCAGTAAAGAAGGGTTTCCTGGTTTGAGTGGGAGCAATGGCGGAAGATGGTAAATTTAGGGTCAAGAAATTTAACGGCCAAAAATTCCCGCTGTGGAAGATGCAAACCATTTAAATGATTTTAATACAGTTACCAGTCAGTTAAGTTCTGTAGGGGTAAACTTTGATGATGAAGTTAGGGCTCTTTTATTTATGTGCTTGTTACCAAAAAGCTGGAATGGTTTAGTTATGGCCATTAGTAACTCTGTCTCTGGATCTAGTACTTTAAAGTTTGATGATGTTGTCGGTGCTATCCTTAGTGAGGAAATGCGACGAAAAATCTCCGGTGAGACATCGGGTAATGCTTTGAGTGTAGAGTCTAGGGGAAGAAGAATGGAAAGAGGAAAAAGCTCAGGATATCGCAGTAAATCAAGGAAAGGCAGATCCAAGTCTAGATCGGGGATTGTTTGCTGGAAATACGGAAAGAAAGGACACCTAAAGAAAGACTATAGATCTCGGAAGGGAAAAGAAGGAGATGCACATCAAGAAAACAATCATGAAGCAAATGTGGCAGGTGATGTGTTACAAGATGCTTTGATTCTTTCTTTCAAAAATGTTACTGATTCTTGGGTTGTAGATTCAGGGGCCTCATTCCATGCCACACCTGATAAGAAATATTTTCATGACTATGTTTAAGGAGATTTTGGACAAGTTCGTTTGGGTGATGATAAATCTTGTAAAATTGTTGGAATGGGTAAAGTTATTGTAAAACAACATAATGGAAACCAATGGCTATTAAAGGAGGTAAGGCATGTTCCAAATTTGAAGAAAAATATGATTTCAACAGGGCAGTTAGGCAGTGAAGGTTGTGTGACAACTTTCACGGAAAAAACTTGGAAGGTAACCAAAGGAGCCCTAGTAATAGCAAAAGGCGAAAATGTTGGTACGTTGTATTTATGCAATGGTATTTCTAACTCTGTTAATACTTTAACTTCCAAAGGAGCAGATGTAGCATTATGGCATCATAGGCTCGGACACATGAGTGAGAAGGGGATGAAGATTATTCACTCAAGAAATTTGTTGCCAGGTTTGAAAAATGTTGATTTGGATTTCTGTGAGAATCGCATTTATGGAAAACATAAGAGAGTTGGATTTCTTAGAGTTGGGAAAGAAAATAAGAGCGAAAAATTAGAGCTTGTGCATACATATGTATGGGGACCTGCTCAGGTATCATCTCTTGGTGGCTCTCGTTATTATGTTACTTTTATTGATGATGCAACTAGAAAAACTTGGATTTATTGTATTCAGAATAAATCTAATGTATTTGATACTTTCAAGAAATGGAAAGCTTTGGTTGAGATTGAGACAGGAAATAAGTGGAAGTGTCTCAGATCAGACAATGGAGGTGAATATTGCAGCAAAGAGTTTGATAGGTACCATTCAGATTATGGAATTCGCAGAGAGAAGACAGTTCCAAGAACACCACAAGAAAATGGTGTGTCATAAAGGATGAACAGAACAATCATGGAGCGTGCAAGGTGCATGAGATTGCATGCATAATTGCCTTTACAATTTTGGGCAGATGCTGTAGATACTACCGTTTATCTAATAAACAGAGGGCCCTCAAGTTCCTTGGATGGTGGTATTCCATAGGAAGCATGGACAGGTAAAAACATAAACTACTCTTTTTTAAAACCTTTTGGTTGTGAGGCCTTTGTCCATATTAATAGAGAAATTAGAGCAAAGCTTGAGGAAAAATCAAAGAAATATACCTTTATTGGATATGGTGTTAATGATTTTGTTTATCACTTATATGATTATGAAAATCAAAAAATCATTAGGAGCAGAGATGTAATATTCAATGAAAAGGTCTTGTATAAGAATCAGTTGCAGGAAAAGAAACAGGAAAAAGAAAACAAAGAATACACAGTTCTTGACGAGATCACAGAAAAGGTAAAGGTGCCTGAAAATAATAATAATCAACAGCCACAACAACGACAACCACCACAAAAACAACAGGAACCTAAAACACCTGAAAGTGGTGTTAGAATATCTACCAGGATAAGTAGACCCCCTGAATGATACTCTCCGTCATTATATTATTTATTGTTGAATGATTCTGGTGAACCCGAATGTTATGAAGAAGCAATGCAGGTTGAAAGAAAGAAGAAGTGGGAGCTAGACATGGAAGAAGAGATGGACTCCTTAATGCATAACCAGAATTGGGACTTAGTCAGGTTTCCTGCAGGTAAAACTACATTACAGAATAAATGGGTTTACAGGCTGAAGAAAGAAGATGGAGGAAAACAAAGGTACAAAGCTAAACTTCTGGTGAAGGGGTTTGCACAAAAGAAAAGTATTGATTTTGATGAAATATTTTCTCCTGTTGCTAAGATGACCTCAATTATAGCTATTTTAAGTCTTGTAGTAGCGGAAGATTTACATCTTGAATAGTTAGATGTTAAGACATCATTTCTCCATGGAGATTTGGAGGAAGAGATCTATATGGAGCAGCCAGAAGGATATCAGGTCAAAGGGAAAGAAAAATTAGTGTGCAGGTTAAAGAAGAGCTTGTATGGCTTAAAGCAGGCTCTAAGGTAGTGGTATCTAAAATTTGACAAGTTTATGTCTGAACAAGGCTATAGTAGATGTCACTTTTATCATTGTGTTTATCTGAAAAGGAAAAATGATGGTAGCTATATTATATTGTTATTCTATGTAGATGACATTATTTTTGCAGGGTCTAACATGCAGGAAATAAATGTGTTCAAAAGAAAATTGGCAAATTCATTTGCAATGAAGGATTTGGGAGCTGCAAAACAAATCCTTGGTATGAGAATAACTAGAGACAGGAAAATTCACAAATTAACACTGTCTTAGAATGAGTACCTACAAAAGGTGTTGAAAATATTTAATATGCAGAATGAAAAACCAGTTAGTACACCTTTTGCTAGCCATTTCAAACTTAGTAAGGAGATGTGCCCCAAGACCCAAGAAGAAATGGATTATATGTCTAAAGTTCCATATGCATCAACAATTGGAAGCTTAATGTATGCAATGGTTTGCATAAGGCCTGATATTTCACATGCAGTGGGAGTCGTAAGAAGGTACATGAACAATCCAGGAAAAGAACATTGGATGGCAGTGAAATGGATTCTCAGATATTTGAGAGGTGCCACAAATCAAGCATTATTCTTTGGTGGTTCAAACATTTCTCTACAGGGATATGTTGATGCAGATATGGCAGGTGACAGAGATAACAGGAGGAGCACTACAGGGTATGTATTTACTGTAGGTGGAACAACTGTCAGTTGGGTTTCAAAAATCCAAAGTGTTGTTGCACTTTCAACAACAGAAGCAGAGTATGTTGCTACTACAGAGGCTAGTAAAGAAATGATTTGGTTACAAAGGTTTATGGATGAATTGGGTAAGAAGCATGATATGGGCACGTTATAAAGTGATAGCCAAAGTTCCATTCATCTTGCAAAGAACTCAACATTTCTTTCCAGGACTAAACACATACAACTCAAGTACCATTTCATACGATTATTATTGGAAGATGGACAGTTGAAGCTGGAAAAGATACACACTAGCCAGAATCCTGCAAATATGCTAACAAAAGTTGTAACCTGGGAGAAACTGAGATTATGCTCAGTTTCAATTGGTCTTCAAGGATGAAAATGAAGATGAGAAACAACCAGGTCCAAAGAGGATAAATTTTCCAGCAAATGAAACAACGATGCAATTGCTACAATCAGTGTCCAAGTGGGAGATTGTTGGGTGTGGAGCCTGATTATCTTTTTTATTTTGTATCACAGCGTTGGACCCTTGTACCTTAATGGGGCGGAAACGCCACCCGTAATTAAATGCTGCCTGGGGGGTCCAGGGGGGGGGGTTGCTGCGACTTTATGGAGCCCCCCCCCGGCGGGGGGTTTCGAGGGCAGCACCCCTGAAGCTAAAAACAGATGTAAAATTGCCTTGTAAAAGTATAGTAATTTCTAGTCAATCTAGGCCGTTCATTAGGCATATGATCTGACGGTAGAAGTTATGTTTAGTTTATGGTTTTTTTCCCTAGAAGGAAACCCCTCGCTTTTATGAGGGTATTGTATTGCGGCTTTGTATTGTGTGTGTATTTATCAAAGCGAGAAACAGATAGGGAGACTGTGAGAGAGAACAGAGGATATTACAGTGGATCTACTATGGGTTGTGTCTTTTCATTTTTCCGGATAATAGAAAGGAAGGACTGGCTGTTCGGGGTGGACGTAGCCCAAACGGGGTGAACCACGTATATCTGTGTCTCTCTAGTTTTACGTGTTTTGTGTGCTTGTGTTTTCCGCATAATTTATGTGTTTCATTACTCTGTAATATTTAATTTTCTAACATAACTTGAAGTTCAAAGGAAGTCAAAGAATGTAATACATGAATTCTGAGTAATGATACATCAAGGCTATGGAAGAGAAGAATTTCAAACATAGGGCATAAAACTCATTGAAAATACACTAAGAATCTTAGGTGAAGAAAAGTTGTATGTTACTATATATATCAGTCAATCCAAAGCTTTACAAAGTGGTATGCTTAGATAAAATTTTCCAACCTGTAGGTTGAAACTAACATCAGCATGTATACATTGGGCTTATGGAGTCAAATAAATCTCAGAAAATCAGTGAATCTAATTGACATGGAAGTTGAGGCATATCAGGGTTTTTAGTCATGAGACACACACTTGAAACATGTAAAAACATAGTCAGTCCATTTATAAAGGAAGTCAGAGCATCTAAATATGAGTTCTGAGTAATATATATGAACACCACTGCAAATAAGATATATAAAAAACAATGATATAACAGGAAAACACTAAAAACCCCTTCTGAATCTCAAGTTGGTCAAGTAGAAGCTCTCTGCATTAGTTGAAACGATCTTTTTACAATATGCACCAGTTTTGCCAAAAAGTCTCCAAACCCTCGCTAATTCGACCTCTTGGTATTTCATAGATCATTTACATCATGAGATAAGCTTGTAATAAGCTAGATACATCAAATTCATAACTATGACTCCTATCCTAACCATATAACATGGTATTTATTACATAAGACAACAACAAACCTAAAACAGAGTCCTATTACAAGTAGGATTAAGACTCTTTCACTTTATTTAAAACAAATTTATCTAGAATTAATTACATCATATGCCACTTGTATTTTCATGAGGTCGAAACCTGATGATGAGCTCCAAACTATTATGACCATAATGCTAATGATGTTGATCTCCGACAATCGAGGAAATTGTCTCACTGTTGTTTAGGATTTGGATTCTTTAATATTTTGAGGCATTCTGACCCTTATGAACCATGATTTTGATGCCATTTGTTGTCAAGAACTGAAAAATCATATGTCCAAAGTTATCCCCTAGTGCCAACTATTCAAAATCCACTTCAAACTCTCCAAAATAGTGAAACAGACCTGTGCTACGAAAACATCTCAGTTTCGTAGCGCTTTTCGTAGAGTAGTCTTTTTAACCTTTTTTCCTTCAAAATTTTGGCTTCTTCTTTTCAGATTTATCTTCCTTTAAACTTAACACAACTCCCTTATAATTTTCAAGTGAAAATTCACATTTGTTCCCTTCCAAAATTTGAGAGAGAGAGTGAAAAAGCATGCTACAACAGTTTCGTAGTGCATTTCACTCATTTTGCACTGTTGGTGCTACGAAACTGCTGAGTGAGCAGTTTTGTTCAAAATTTTCAAAAATGAAAATTTGAAAATGTGCCAAAACTCCAAATAAACCTAATTCCAACATATAAAACAAAAATATCAAGTGAAAAATACTTTCATAATGGTCTTCATGAGATTCCTTCTTCATTTGCAAATTTTTCCTGTTTTTCCCTGAACATTAGGTCTTGGGACAGAGCCTATATCTCCTCATCCATGAGGTATTTTGAGAAACGGAAGGAGGTTTTTGTAGGCCATTACATATTTAATAAAAAATGCTCTTGGTTTTTTGAAACACATCTCCTTCTATCCAGAAACTGCTTTTGAAAAACATGTGTAAAACAGGAAAACTTTGTTTCTAAAAATAGGGCTTCAATGAAATCCTTGTATCTCCCAACTGATAACACCTGTGAGAAATTTGAGAGAGGTTTGTGTAACTGTGGCTGTGATGAAGAGAAACCTCTTTCATAATTACAAAAAACGTTTTCATTTGGCTAGAAATGGAACTTTAAGTTTACTTTTAAAAAGTCATGTACAGGACAGTTTAGTAACAAAAGTTTCGTAGCGCATTTTAATTTATCAATTTCTCCCACCTCCTAATGAATTTAAAGAAAATGAGAGAGGTTTTTATAGTTAGAGATGTTATGAAGAAAAAAATCTCTCATATTTTTAAAATTCATTTTCAGTTGCTCAGAAACTGTAGAAATTATATGCACTACGCATGCATATGTCCAATATTCTCCTGATCACACACTATTTTAACTTCATGCACAATACATAATCTATTCCACCATTGATCATCACATGCGGAAATTAAATCAATTGCAATGCACACATGAAACCATAAAAATTCACACACATTAACACAGTGTTTTAATGGGAAATCCTGAAGCTAAAAACCCCAACTATTTTTATATAATATATGTCATAGAGATCATGTAACAATCCTCATACAAAGCTTCTCACAAGTTCTCAGTACAATACAGTCGCTACACACTAATCAAGCCCGATCTTGCAAATCCATGCACCGATCTTTGCCAGCCTTTAGCCTGCCTCTACTGCACAATCCCTGCTGAAGAATGGCTCTAAATGAACTCGAATCCATCCTATATTTACTACGCAATCCTCATTGGCATCTCCAATGAATGTGTGGTGCAAAAAATGCAACACTATAGTCACAACTGATAGTCACACTTGCTCTTTGACCTACCTCTCCATTGGTCTCACTGGACTGTCCATGCACTGTAGTTAACTGATGTATTATTCAGTTGATTAATGAGTTATTATTTAGTGAATTAATTATTAATTAGTTCACACCACTCTCACTAGTGTATCAATCAGTTAGACTAGATACAACTAGCTCAATTGAGTCTAACTGAGTTAAACTGAATACAACTCCACCAACTACTTCTACAACTCCACCAAACTCTGTCACGTGAGTTCTAACTGAAATCCTCCATGCAATTGCTCCACTAAACCCTCAGGAATAGCGTAATTCCTTCTGTCATCTCCTGTGCCACATCTGTGCACTTAACTGAAGTGATCCAAGAGAATAAGATAATGTTTATAATCCAAATATTATTAAGAGCTAATAATATTCGACATATCTATTTTTAGACTAGCAATCTAAAAATAGATTCCTCCCAATATGTCTAAAAATAGAAGTCCATATATTTTTCCAACTTGACCAACCATCCAAAAATAGCATCCTGCAACTCATAGAATATGATCGACATGTCTAAAAATAGACATAGTCTAAAAATAGACTTTGCGACAAAAATCACCTGTGTGGGCCCCACCTAGTTTAGGTGATTATTTTCCAACTAGGATCAAGGATGATGTTTCAAGATGCCTCCTTCACTATTTATTGTTGCAATATTCAACATAAACTGTAATATTCTTACTTAGCCTAAGCTAAGAGGAATATGCAATTTTGTCTCATTTTCTGTTGCATGAATAAATGAATAAAGGAGGACATGTAAAACTCTTGAAAGAATGAATAAATCAATGCCCATATGAACATGGATAAATCTGGGGCATGTAAAAAATCACTTGCATGTGTGAAAGGGGTTTGAGCTATGAGACTGGGTCAACCTTGACCAAATCTATAGCGCTGTCTAGATACAATGTACCTCATGAAGGGACATCACAATTCTAGAAGGAGGCCCCTCATGTGAAAGGAGCTAACTCTCCAAGGTGGTTTAGGGTTTGAAAAGGCTTTCATATTATAAAAGGAAGGGGAAGGTAGCAAGAGGAGGTTGTTGATTGTCTATATTTCTGAGTATCTTGTATGTTTAGACAAATACCATTCTCTGCTGTTCAGTGGAGAATTGTGGTACTTAGCACTTGGAGTTCCTATGTAGGGATTTCACCTCTTCCATTGAGAATTATTGGAGGATTATTGCTTATTTCATCCACTATCAGGCATTAGGCCAAGCTCTACTTCCAACTGCAATGCAGATTCAGTGAGGGTTTGTTTGCTTTTGTAGGTTGCAGCAAGTGGAACACTAGATCTGTTCAGATCTAGCTTGTATTGGTGCCTATTCTCAGTGAGTGTGTATTTTAACCTCTTGAAAGAGTGCATCAGTTGTTTGAGCTTCAGATTTGTATCTTGGCATCAGGCCAACCCAATTATTCAATCTGCAATGCAGTTTCCCTTGAGGAACTGCGTTATTTTCAGTGGAGATTTTGCAGGGTGTTTTGATCCCATTTTTGATGAGAGATCTTTGGTGTTAGGCTATGCCTTTCACTTTGGTGATACATGGATTATCTTGCTAATCCATGTTCTGTGTAGATCTGATCTATTTTAATGTAAATTCATCTTCATAAATTTCTGAATCATATTGAAGATATGCTCCTTAAAACTTAGATCTACTCTTTGTATTGCACGATTTGATCAAAACCCCAAGGGGATCTTGTAATAGAGCCTTTCTAGTGTACAGATCTTGGATCTGATATTTTGTACACAGATCTTCTCTAGACATGAAGTGTAACATTTATCTGCTGCAACACCATAAAATAACGCTGTTAAGCCATTTTACAGTTTATACATATGTTGCAGCCTTCTTTTATGAAGATTTCATTTTCTCTTATCTCCTGTATTCTACTGTATAATGTAAGAGCATCATTGTAAATCTGATTTGCTGCTATATATTCAAAATTTGATCTTATTTGATGGCCTCCTGCCCATGCTTTCCAAGACTACGTTATTTATGAAGCAGTTTATTGTGCAAAGCTGCAACCCCTCTTGTAGGGTGTTTTTCAGCTAGACTAGGTGGTGGAAGATCTCTTTACCACACCTAGTTTGATTTTTTTTTGCTCCCCTTTTGGATCTAGACTCTAGATCTACTGATCTAAGGGATATTAGGTCTGAAAACTCATTTCTATGCATAGATCTCCTAGAAGTGCGTTATTTCAGCAGGCTTTCTGTGTGATTCCCATTTTGGGATATTACAGTGGTATCAAAGCTCCTTTCTTGGCACAACCTGTGCTTTAATTGGAGAACCACAACCATGTTGCATTCAAAAGAAGATGAGCCTCTTACTGAGAGGGAGAAGAGGTATCAGAATAGAAGTCACAAGAAGTTTGATTACACCATTGATGGTCAAGACAAGGGTAAAGCCCCTGTAACTGCAAGTGATAAAGAAGGAGAAGAGTTTGCAAGAACTCTTTTGGTGGCCATGTAAGATCTTGCTAGAGAGATCAAAGAGATGAGAATGGAAAGAATGAGGGAATCTCCTGGGATATTTCAACCTGGGGAAAGCTATGACATGTCTCACCACTGGATTGGTCAACCAGTGAACCAGCCACAAGCTCCACAAGCTCCACAATGCTTCACTATGCCTACCTTCTTGGCTGTGGAGAATGAAGGACCACAAGAGAAAGCATCCCTTGAAGAATACTTTGTGGAATATGAATTTTAGAATCAGAGATTCAAGGACCAGTTGAGTTTCCAAGAGTTTTGTCACCTCAAGGACAAAAGAAGACCAAGGCATCAATATAGAGATGGTGGATTCTTCCATAATCATGATAGGCATCACTCTATGGGCAGATTCTTTTTGCCCAATTTTGATGGGTCATCCCCCAGTTCTGCTAAGGCATGGGTGGAAAAGTTGGACATCCACTTTCAGTTGAACAAAGTCCCTGAGATTGAAGCCATCATAGTGCTGCACTTTGAAGGTGAAGCACACAATTGGTGGTTCCATGGGTTGTCTACATTGGGCCATGCCAATGTGACTGCCTACTCTGAATTCACTATAAGACTGGTGGAGAGGTTTGATAGAAAGGATCCAGAAGCACCTTTCACGAGCCTTTCAAAGTTAAAGCAATTGGGAAATGCAGAAACTTATATCTGAGTTTCTGAGATTATCTGTTATGGTTCTTGATCTGTCTGTAGCAAGGAGGGTGTACATGTTCATCGATGGCTTGGATGAACCTTTGCATGGGTTGGTTAAATCTGCCAAGCCCATCACTTTGCATGATGCCATTGAGAGGGCTAGAGACCTCCAAGATGCCTTGCCAAAAGGAAAGGCAACTTTCCAGAGCAAGGCCCCTCACCTTTCTAAAGAGAAGGAAGAAAAAGATGCTCCTTCCAAGGAGAGCTCATTCAAGAAACCTCTTGATATTGAAATCAGGAGGGAGCTGAGAAACAAGAGACTATGTTTCACTTGCCAAGAGTCATGGGCACCTGGACATAGATGTGCTGCTGGGAAAGCACACTACATAGAAGTCTTCTCAGATTTAAAAAGGAAGATGAAGATCATGAACCAAGGAGGGGTCACAACGCTGATAATGTTGAGGGAGATCCAACACCATCTGGAGATGGGGATGGAGCCTTTGCTCCAATAGGAGGAACTCTTTCATATTTGAGAGGAGTGCCTAAGTACTTGAACCTAAGAGTACAAGGTAAAATCATGAATTAGAGGGTATCTGTACTGATTGACAGTGGGGCAACCCACAACTTTATTGATGCTCATCTTGTGCAGAGGAGATCAATCCCCACTGATACTTTTGAAGGATTATCTATTTTGGTCCCAGGAGATAGGACAATTCAATGCATGCAATATGTCCCATCACTCTTAGTTACTATGGGGTCCTACACTTTGGTGGATCACTTTTTTGTAGTTGACATACCAGACACCAATATCATTTTGGGTGTCCAATGGTTGATTTCATTGGGGAAAGTCACCAATGATTGGAAAATTTTGCAGATTTAGTGGGTGGACATGAAGAGTGGTAAACCCCAAATGATCCAAGGCATGCATACTTATCCCTCACCAAGCACTTCCACACAAACAACAGAGATGGATTTGTGTAGTGGAAGCAAGGATCTCACAGTCCATTTTCTTATGTTCATGAGAATTCTACAAGGGACATTCCTATCTAGTGGAAAACCACCTGGGAGGCCACCAGATTCAGATCTTGTGGGGGAGGCCTCACAAAGTGCTGCTCCAAATCTATATCCAGTAGGGATTGGAGCAATGGGATACCAAGCTACAATGCTGGAGGGCTTGGGACATCTCAAGAGTGAGGGGAATCTTCTCCCTGCATCACTATCACCCTCTCTCTTTCTTAGATTTGCGCTGTGGGAGTAGGAGAATGGGAGGTCAACCTTCCAACACACAAATTTGGCATGGGAGATGTCAGAGAATAGATCAGAAACATGATAGGCACTTCCATGGATGTATCATCAGCACTGTCATTTTTGAACAGTGTGGATCTGTATTGGAAACCTCTATTGCTTGTAGAGTATTCCAAAGATCTCCACACAGGTATGATACTAGATGACATGCAAAAAGAAGAGGGCTACTTAGTCCAAGGGGGAGTCATCTATCATCATGGTAGGGTATTTTTGGCTAGAGCTTCCAAGCTCAAGCAGAAGATACTACAAGGGGCACACAAAGAATTCTTTCTCAGTCATATGCATTCAACGAAGATCTATACCCTGATCATGAGGAGCTTTATTGGGAAGGCTTGAGAGAGGAACTACATCAACACTTTCAAGAGTGCATGAGCTATGTGGAGGTTGGACAGCCAATGGACTCTATGCAAGAGTCATTTCAGCCAATCCTTCCTTCTTTTGAGAGAAGGGGAATGCCCATGCACAACTTCATGTGTATGAGGAACTTTGATGGTAAAAGATCTGATGATGTAGAGAAAAATTTATTTTCTGATTTGTCACATTATTTTACCATGTTTCTGCAGGATATGACTCCTAAAGGGAGTGAGAGATCATGTGGATCTCATGGCTTGTGGTGGGCCAATAGAAATTCTGAACTTGGCCACTCCCTTGTTGTGCAAAGGGAGACTCCTTTTCATGATGGGTGCTTTCCAAAGGCACCAAACATATCTGACATCTTCAGCCATGTTAAGGTAACTCATGCAGAAAATACGTGGTGGAAAAGCCACTTGCCACACCTTGATATAATGCAGGCAATAAATGCACTACACTGGCATCACATGTGGGATTTTAACCCACCTCCCCAAGCTCAAATTTCTATTTGCATATATGTAGTCTTGCTTCCATACTTGGATGATATAGTTGTGCTGTTTATGGGATTGTATGGAGGGAGGATGGGCAGTTTATATGTACCACATGGAATGGAACTTCTCCCTGTACCTCATGCTACATGTTTTAGATGGAGCATTGCTCCATCCATGCTTATTTCAGTTGAATTCGTCACTCCTGGTGGGATGGACTATGTACATCTTATGTTGACCTTGGAGGAACAATTCATGATGTATTGGCTTGATGAACACTTGGCTTATGATGAGGACTTGATCATTGATTGTAACATCAATGGAGGAGGGGAAATACTACAACTCTCACCTTATCAGTTGCTTGAGGACAATCAACATTTTGTAGGGGAGGACTGTAATATTCCTACTTAGCCTATGCTATGAGGAATATGCAATTTTGTCTCATTATCTGTTGCATGAATAAATGAATAAAGGAGGACACGTAAAACTCCTAAAAGAATGAATAAATCAATGCCCATATGAACATGGATAAATCTGGGCCATGTAACAAATCACTTGCAGGTGTGAAAGGGGTTTGAGCTATGAGACTGGGTCAACCTTGACCAAATCTACAATGCTGTCTAGATACAATGTACCTCATGAAGGGAAAACACAGTTCTAGAAGGAGGCCCATCATGTGAAAGGAGCTAACTCTCCAAGGTGGTTTAGGGTTTGCAAAGGATTTAATCTTATAAAAGGAAGGGGAAGGCAACAAGAGGATGATTGTCTATATTTCTGAGTATCTTATTTGTTTAGACAAATACCATTCTCTACTGTTCTGTGAATAATTGTGTTGCTTATCACTTGGAGTTCCTATGCAGGAATTTCACTTCTTCCATTGAGGATTCTTGGAGGAGTATTGCTTATTTAATCCACTATCAGGAATTTGGCCAAGCTTTACTTCCAACTGCAACACAGATCCAGTGAGGATTTGTTTTCTTTTGTAGGCTGCAACGAGTGGAACACTAGATCTGTTCAGATCTAGCTTGTATTGGTGCCTCTTATCAGTGAGTGTGTCTTTTAACCTCCTAGAAGAGTGCATCAATTATTTGAGCTTCAGATTTGTATCTTGGCATCAGGCCAACCCAGTTATTCAAGCTACAGTGCAGTTTCCCTTGAGGAATTGCGTTATTTTTAGTGGAGATTTTGTAGGGTGTTTTGATCCCATTTTTGATGAGAGGTCTCTGGTGATGGGCTATGCCTTTCACTTTGGTGATCCATGGATTATTTTGCTGATCCATGTTTTGTATATATCTGATCTGTTTTAATGTAAATTCATCTTCAGAATATTTCAGATTTTCTCCTTAAAACTCAGATCTACTCTTTGTATTGCATGATTTGATCAAAACCCCAAGGGGATCTTGTAATAGAGCCTTTCTAGTGTACAAATCTGAAATGGATCTGATATTTTGTACACAGATCTGCTCTAGATCTGAAGTGTAACATTCAGATGCTGCAGCTCCATAAAATAATGCTGTTAAGCCATTTTACAGTTTATACATATGTTGCAGCCTTCTTTTCTGAAGATTTCCTTTTCTCTTGTCTCCTGTATTCTACTGTATTATGTAAGAGCATCATTGTAAATCTGATTTGCTGCTGTATATTCAAAATTTGAACTTATTTGATGGCCTCCTGCCCATGCTTTCCAAGACTGTGTTATTTCTGAAGCAGTTTATTGTGCATAGCTGCAACCCCTCTTGTAGGGTGTTTTTCAGCTAGATTAGGTGGTGGGAGATATGTTTACCACACCTAGTTTGATTTTTTTTTTGCTACCCTTTTGGATCTAGACTCTAGATGTACTGATCTAAGGGATCCTAGGGCTGAAAACTCATTTCTATGCATAGATCTCCCAGAAGTGCATTATTTCAGCAGGCTTGCTGTGTGATTCCCATTTTGGGATATTACAGAAACCACCTTTTAATTGACAGCTACAAAACCACGTTTTCGTAGCGCCTGTAGTGTATTTTATTCATTTTGCGCTATGAAAGTAGCAGCGCTTTCGTAGCGCAGATCCTCTTTTTTGAACTAGCGGCGCTACGAAACGGAGGATTCTTGGCTAATTGCAGAAATTTAACCCGAAACCTTATGGATTGACCCCTAGATGGAAAATGTTAATATTTGATCATGGAATGGACCTCTAAAGACTTTATTTGAATCCAATGATGACCTTTAAACTTATAAAAACTCTAACCTACCCTTAACCAAATCCTAAAATGACTTTCAAACCCATTTTAGACCATGATCAAAAATAGAGTTGACACAATGATGTTTTGAAATTTTTTGGGTGATAACAGTGACTCCACTTGGGATAGTGTGCCCCTGTGGTACACCAAGAACCAGTAGTTCTAGTGCTATCCATCTCCTTGGAAAAAGAAAAAAAGAAAAAGAAAAAAAAAGAAAAAGAAAAAAAAAAAGAAAAAGAAAAAAAAAAGAAAAAGAAAAGAAAAAGAAAAAGAAAAAGAAAAAAGAAAAAAGAAAAAAGAAACTTTGAAATTTCCAAGCTTCTTCAAACTCTTATGGCCTTCACCTCAGGCTAAAGCTTGATGATCGCTGCAGAAGAAAAAAAAATATACCTACTGAAAGGATGCTCAGTCAACTTTGAGCTTATTCACACACTCCTACCTACCCTATCAGTTGCAATCTCCATTTGTAACTCAAGGAACATGAAACTTCCAATGAATCCAGTCATTGAATATCTTGACTGTGCTTGAACCAAAAGTAAACATGATACTGAAATGACCAAGGCAACATGAGATGTAATTGATCTTCATAATGAAAATATAACTGGAAATCTGGACTGTAGAACCTTTCCATGTAGTCAGCTATAGGATCAAAGAAGACATGATCTATTTTATGCTTCTCATGACATTCTGCAGCTTTGGACAACTCATCCATACTTTTATCAACCACATAAGACTTCAGTTGTGTGCTATCAAACTGATTTTAAAAAACAATTTATTCTTCCTCAAACTCAAAGGAGAAAGGTGGCAACACCCTCTCTTTGTTTTCTAGCATAAAAAGCTTTTGAAAAGACTAATCTTGATCTTGAAGCCTATAAGATTGAAATTTATCCTCTAAAACTTCAATGTCCTTTTCAATGTCGTTATTAACTTCATCCACAAATTGAATCTTATCTTCTGACTTGCTCTCAAATGATTTTAGATTGGAAGACAAGGATAAAGAAAAAATTTCACCCACTTCTTCATTAATGTAATCATCATTTGATGTAGGCCGATGCAAGAAATGACACGAAGAATCAAATTTTTCCTGTACCTGAGGATTGTAGAAATTATTTTCCAATATTTCCTCTTGCTGTTTGAAATGATTCTCATACTCATGATTATCAAAGTATTGACAAATCTGCTGCAAATTTTCCTCAAACTCAGAGGATGTAACATGATTTTCATGAATAAGCTCCTTTTGGGTTTCATTTTCATCCAAAAGAGATGCTATCCTTTCTTCTTGGTGATGAAAGGTATTTTCATGAAGGGCCTCTAAAATTTCTTCATCTATGAACTCATCATCTGCATTACAATTCTCCAAATATTCAATAAAACTCACACGCTGTTTACAACAGTGTTTGACTAGCAATAAGGAGCGATGACACTCTTCATACATATCATAAAATGCAACATGGAAATCAACAAGAGAATATAACGAACAATTTGGAAAGCTTTCATACCAAGACTGTGCTTTTCCTTCCAAAGTGGCCATAAACATCTTCATGAGACAATCCTCAGGGAACTGAACCTTAAGACTGTGTACATGCAAATGGAATCTAACCAAATGAAGAGCAGCATTGTCTTTCTTTTCATCTTTAAATATTGGAAGATAATCTAACCATTCAACCTTTGGCATAAGATTTGGAAAACCACGGATATGAGACCGATTCATAGGAGCATACCTGGCATTTATTCTTGCCATGGAACTCATCTTGAAACTTCATCAAGATATTGATCTTCAAGCAGTGGAGTCACCTTGAATGTATGAAAAATTTGAATTCTTCAACAATGGAGTCGCCAAGGTAGTTGCAGCCTCGAACAGATTCCGAGCTCTTGTTACCTTCAAGAGTTCAGGTTCATAATTTTTGAGAGATGTATATCTTCAGAATCCCGACAGAATCACCAAAATGTTATCACCAAAATCGTACCTGATTGGCTGCTGATCAGACAACTTCAGTGTAACTATTTCAAACCAATCTTGTGACTGAGGCTTAGCCTCCTCAGCTCGAGAGGGCTCTCTCAAGGGTTAATGATATGGGATATAGATAGATGTCTAACTCTATTATTTTTGTTTTGGTTCAGGTTGAGAAGATGAATGCTTGCTACCATTGGGCTATGGAGTCACTGATAGGGCTCTCAATAACAAAGGCTTTCCTTGTGGAAGCTGAGGCTTGTATATACTTCAATGAAAGAGTAACACATTCAGGAAAATCCCAATAACTTGAAGTTCAAAGGAATTCAGAGCATGTAATACATGAATTCTGAGTAATGAGACATCAAGGCTATGGAAGAGAAAAATTTCAAATATAGGGCATAAAACTCATTGAAAATACACTAAGAATCTCAAGTGAAGAAAAGTTGTATGTTACTGTATATATCAGTCAATCCAAAGCTTTACAAAGTGGTTTGCTTAGATAAAATTTTCCAACCTGTAGGTTGAAACTAACATCAGCATGTATACATTGGGCTTATGGAGTCAAACCAATCTCAGAAAATAAATGAATCTAATTGACATGGAAGTTGAGGCATATCATGGTTTTTAGTCATGAGACACACACTTGAAACATGTAAAAACATAGTCAGTCCATTTATAAAGGAAGAAAGAGCATCTAAAGATGAGGTCTGAGTAATATATATGAACACCATTGCAAAAAATATATATAAGAAACAATGATAGAACATGAAAACACTAAAAAATCCCTTTTGATTCTCAAGTTGGTCAAGTAGAAGCTCTCTGCATTAGGTGAAACAGTCTTTTTACAATATGCACCAGTTTTGCCAAAAAGTCTCCAACCCCTTGCTAATTCGACCTCTTGGTCTTTAATAGATAATTTACATCATGAGATAAGCTTTTCATCAGCTAGATACATCGAATTCCTACCTATGACACCTATCCTAACCATATAACATGGTATCTATTACATAAGACAACTACAAACCTAAAACATAGTCTTATTACAAGTAGGATTAGGACTCTTTCACTTTATTTAAAACAAATTTATCTAGAATTAATTACATCATATGCCACTTGTATTTTCATGAGGTCGAAACCTGATGATGAGCTCAAACTGTTATGACCATAATGCTGATGATGTTGATCTCCTGCAAACTAGGAAACTGTCTCCCTATTCTTAAGGCTTTGGATTCTTTAATCTTTTGAGGCGTTCTGACCCTTATGAACCATTATTTCGATGCAATTTTTTGTCAATAACTAAAAAATAATATGTCCAAAGTCATCCCCTAGTGCCATTTGTTCAAAATCCACTTCAAACTCTCCAAAATAGTGAAACAGACATGCGCTACGAAAACAACCCAGTTTCGTAGCACAATCTTTTTAACCTTTTTCCTTCAAAATTTTGGCTTATTATTTTCAGATTTATCTTCCTTTACACTTAACACAAATACCTTAGAAATTTAAAGTGAAAAATCACATTTTTTCCCTTCCAAAATTTAAGAGAGAGAGAGTGAAAAAGCATGCTACAATAGTTTCGTAGTGCATTTCACTCATTTTGCACTGTTGGCGCTACGAAACTGTTGAGTGAGAATTTTTGTTCAAAATTTTCAAAAATGAAAATTTTAAAATCTGCAAAAACTCCAAATCAACCTGCTTCCAACATATAAAACAAAAATATCAAGTGAAAAATACTTTCATAACAGTCTTCATGAGATTCCTTCTTCATTTGATAATTTTTCCTGTTTTTCCCTGAAAATTAGGTATTGGGACAAAGCCTATATATCCTCATCCATGATTTATTTTGAGAAACTGAAGGAGGTTATTTTAGGCCATTATTTATTTAATAAAAACCTCTCTTGGTTTTTTTAAAAACATCTCATTATGTCCAGAAACTGATTTTGAAAAACATGTGTAAAATAGGAAAACTCTGTTTCTGAATATTGGGCTTTAATGAAATCCTTGTATCTCCCAACTGATAACACCTGTGAGAAATTTGAGAGAGGTTTTTGTATCTGGGGCTGTGATGAGGACAAATAAATTTTATAATTCCAAAACACTTTTTCATTTGGCCAGAAACTGAACTTGAAGTTGACTGCTAAAAATTCATGTACAAGACAGTTTAGTAACAACAGTTTCGTAATGTATTTTAGTTTATCAATTTCTTGCACCTCCTAATGAATTTAAATAAAATGAGAGAGGTTTTTATATTTAGAGCTGTTATGAAGAAAAACCTCTTTCATATTTCTAAAATTCATTTTCAGTTGCTCAGAAACTGCCTTTGAAGTTGACAGATACAAAATCGCGTTTTCGTAGCATCTGTAGTGTATTTTCTGCTTTTTGCGCTACGAAAGTAGTAGCACTTTCGTAGCGCAAATCCTCTTTTTTGAAATAGCGGTGCTACGAAACAGAGGATTCTTGGAGAATTGCAGAAATTTAACTCGAAACCTTATGGATTGACCCCTAGATGGAAAATGTTAATATTTGATCATGGAATGGACCTCTAAAGACTTTATTTGAATCCAATGATGACCTTTAAACTTATAAAAAATCTAACCTACCCTTAACCAAATCCTAAAATGACTTTCAAACCCATTTTAGACCATGATAAAAAATAGAGTTGACACAATGATGTTTTGAAAATTTTTGGGTGATAATAGGTTGACTTTTGTTGACCATCGTTGACTTTTGATGAGCTGTCTTTGAGGGCTGTGTGGCATTTTGGAGGGTTGGCTGATCTGATGTTGAGAAATAATTTGCTAGCTGGTGCATCCTGTTGACTGTCATAACACACACTATCTTATATCTTTGCTGGACAAGAAGAATTGTAAAATCTGATCTATATTATTGGCTTGTCTTCTGTTGATCTATTATTGTGTTCTATCAACATTTTACTTTCATGTTTATGTGATTGCTAAATTGAATAGGGCTTAAGAAATATTGAAGTAAATTTTTTTTAAGCATAGAACACACCATGGTTATCTAAAATTAACAAAAATATATCCTCCTACCTTTATGTCATGCTGCATCTCCTGCCATTAATACTCTTGGATTTTGTTCATCCCTTACTTGCTTATTTTTTAGAAGTCTTATTACCTGGTATTTTTGGAGTTCATTCACCAGGTTCAGTTTTGAGTTATAACTTAGCTCATGGGTGAAAACATTCTTTCCTTGGTAATCTCACCAGTCCCATTTCCTTTCTCCAAAAAACCAGTTCTCTCCTCCCTTAAGCCCCTGTATCTCTGTGTGATATCAAATCCATCTCCCCCCCAAAAAAATATCTGCGGGACATCCCCTCTTACCAAAATGTAACTGCTCCCTCCCCTCCTTGAATCCCTCCCTTCACATAGGTAAATTTCATTATGCAAGATCATGAGGGGAGGTTAATTGGTTTGTTTTGCCTTGCTAGCCCAAGATATTTTTTTTTTCCAACCAAATATATATTACCCAGTAAATTTTTAGTTTTAGATTCTTTAAGGTTGTTGGCCTTGTCACTCCCTAGAGTCTTGCTGGCCAATGATCCCGTGCCACTTGATTCTTATTTCTTTGCATCCCTACTTTCAGCCTCTTTTGGTCCATGACGACCACAAGTCCTCCAAGAAACAATCCCCCTTCGACCTTGGAATATATGTCCCATGACCCAATCCTCTCTTTATTTTTCTCGTGAAATACTTACCTTATTTAAAATGCATGTAGCAAATAACTGAGGTGGGAGGGGCTATTTACCTTATTTAAAATCAATGAAGGAAATAACTGAGGTGGGAGGGGATATTTAACTTATTTAAAATCAATGAAGGAAATAACTTTTGGGGGGGGGGTGGGGGGGGGTCTGCCACATTTGTTGTGCATTTTCTTTTATTAGCTAAATCTAGGTCATGACCAGTGTTATCAGAACTGGTGGAACCTAACTTTCCATCGGTTTCGATTGTGTTGGGGGTTGAACTAGTTTGATTAAAGGTCTGGAACCAGAAATGGTTGGTTCAGTACCGAACTATCAATTTCCAACCGAAGCGATTGATTCTGTACAATTTGACCAAAGACATTCCAAATGTAATTTAAAAAAAAAAGAAAAACAAGAATTTTTTAATCGGGTAGTGTAATATTCAAGCCTATGGCTCTTGAATCCTTATCCAATTCATGGTATTGTTCTCCTTTATTTATTTTATTTTGATCATTTTAATTAAATTTTTAACATTATCATGAAATGACCGAGGATGTTTAAGAGTGGTTCCAACTTGATTGGATTTAATATGGAGAAAGCAAATTTTTAGAGCTCACGCAAAATCTAGTAGACTTAACAGTTTTTCAGGATTTCAAGTTTGGGGGGATTGAAATGTTTCCATTGGATTTTGTCATGTACGAGGATAAGCAACTAATATTTAATCAATATCACCAAGCCCCCTCCATGTACCCTGATGTTAGTGGCGATGGTTGTCAAACTCCTTTCTCATGACCCTATAAAAAATGTATCCATCACTCAAATAAAATCTTGACTTGACATGCTATACATTTCTATGTTATTTTAATGCTTAGAGTGTGATATTGATGACAAAGATCCCAACGGAGGCAATGAATATGATGATATGTATGTATTTATTGTAGCATGATTTTCTTTTTTAATGCTAAAGCCTATTTATTGATGTATTTTCGTTTCAGAGATGAGTTGCACTTGATGGTATTTTAGTTATGTGCACCTTTACATGCTATATAAATGAGAATTTTTGCTTGTTTGTGTATAAACATGCTATATAAATGAGAGATTTTGCTTGTTTGTGTATAAATGATTTGGATTCATATGGGATGCACATGAATATATATATGTTTTTCTTTAAAATTTGAATGTTCTGTGTTTTTGGTCGACTGATTTTTTGGTTCGATGTTTTAGTTGTTCTGGTCCAGTTTCAACTGGTTCTCTGTTCACCTTCATCGGTTTGGTTCTGATAAAATTGGTTGTGATTTTATCACATTATATAACCGCACTGATTATGTTGACTTACCGTTTTACAGGATGGCACTATTTTTGCATGAAAATTTAATTCTCCATCCAATACCTTTGAGCCTACAGTTTCCTTCGCAGGGCATACCCTGCATGTTGTCTCATTGGTCTCAGGGGCAAGCAGACTCTTCTCTGCTTCCATGGACCAAAAAATAAGGGTATGTTTCTTTGCTTACTATCCACTACTTTTATTTGTATTTATTTACAAAATAAGATACTTTATTTTGGTGGGCTAAATTGGTTAATAGAAGCACAAATAAACATTGCTTTCCTTGAAAGCTTTGATGTTTTTCATGCACCTGCAGTTTTAGAAAATGAATTATGTACCCAATTCCAGATGAGTTTATATTTAACAGTTGTAAGAAAATTCATAGGTTTTGGATGTGTAAATTTTTCTATGTATACAAACCCTGAGGGATCACAAGTCAGTTGTAATGTATCTTCTCCGTTGGGATGAATATCTCTTTTCGTACTCATTATACAACACAGTGAAGGTAAGGAAGGCTTCATCATATGTCCTTGTGTCATTCGGAAAATAAAATGGTGCACAAACTTCATTGGAGTTTCTAACTCATCAAATGCAATGCAGGTATGGTCCACTACATCAAGTGGAGCCTTGGAAGTGACTTACTGATCCGGGTTTATGCAGGAACGCAAAAAAATACATAAATAACCATAAACATAGAGATACAACAAAAATAATGCTTCATTTCATTAATATTAAATAACAAAAATATGCTTACAAACATAATGGAAATAAAATAGCTAGGGTGCTGGTAGCGAATCTCTGAGAAGAGATGTGGTGACTACAGACCTATGAACTGTGTTACATTGAGGCTAGAGGGCCTATTTATTTTGGAGAAACAATGGAGAACTCTAAACGTCCAAAAACCTAACCCTAGGAGATGAAGCACCAAAACTATGGGCCTCGTTTGGGTAAATTGGTGTTTCAACTTCCCGGGGACATAACTTCGGCATACTATCTCCGTTTGACGCACATGATACATCGTTAGAAATATCTATCCGAGGACTACAATTTTCGCCATGAATATCAATTTTAGAATTGAATCATGTTCACTGGAAAAATGATGCCCAAAAAACGTCGTTTAGGGCCTCAAAACGGCTCCAAAAGTTCAAGACCCGAAAAACTGCTAAAAATAGTAAGTTGTGAAAAATTGAAAGAGACAATGGTGGGGCCCCAAGTGGAATAGGCGGGTGGACATCAATATCCACCTAGATTATTCCTCCCCCCTTAGGAAGCAATGGTCCCCATTGCGTTGAGTTCCTCCATGAGATGAGGAAACTTCTACTGAACTTGGTCCCTAGTGTGCCTTGGTGCAGGAGTTGGCCAGCTTTGACAACCCGATACAGTTGGATCTTCTGTTGGCGACTGTTCTTGATTTTCATGTCCATGATACAGTCCGTGGTGGCCTGTTCCATGCAGTCTAGGTTTAACTCTTTTGGTGTGAGTTCTTATGCAATGTCAGAGGTGTCTAGTAGAGTTGGGAAGTAGGGACGAAGGCGGTCTACATTGAATACTGGGTGCAGACCATGGACTGGTGGAATACTAAGCTTGAAGGCATTGTTCTGTACAGCCTTAGTGATGGTGTACGACCCATATTGAAGCGGGCGAAGCTTGCGGTGGGGTCCAGTGAGGTGCTCCTTCAGCAAATGTAGCCACACTTTTTCGCCCACCTCGAAGTTGTGTGGCACCCGATGTTGATCATGTCGTTGCTTGTACTTAGCATTGGCTCTATCCAATATGTCATGAACCTGTTGGAGGGTGTGCTGAATGTGCTTGATGAAGTTGTTTTCTTTGTCACCTTTAGACTGGACATGAGCTGAATCGGCCTGAGTAGTTGCAAATGGCATGTCTACGTCGATGGGACATAGTGGCTGGAACCCCAAGCCCACCTGAAAGGGGCTATGGCCAGTTGAGCTGTGGAGAGCCCGGTTATAATTTTTTTTTACATAGGGGAGGCTCTCATCCCATGTGCATGGATGCTTTGAATTGTACATGCATAGAATGTGTACAATCATCCCGTTGACGACCTCTGTCTGGCCATCAGTTTGGGGATGGAAAGGTGTGGACTTGGTGAGCTTGGTGTCCAACGTTGACCAGAGGCTGGACCAAAATGTGCTGAGGAACCTGATGTCACGATCTGATATGATAGACTGTGGGATCCCAAAGTGCACCCACACTCATTCAAATAAGATTTTAGTAGTGGCTTCTACTATGATATTCTTCTTGCAGTCGCCATAATGGCCATCCTTGAGAATCTGTCGACGACTATGAAAACATAGTCAGAAGGAATTCCTGCCATATTCTTCCATGCTTAGTAGAAGGAAGGCCTAACATGTAATCCATGGAGATGGATTCCCAAGGTCGACTAGGGGTAGGTAGCGAAGTATACATCCCTTTCTTCTTGATGGTCGGTTTGGAAATGGCGCAACAATCTAGGATTTGATGTACTTCCCGACATCCTATTGAAGGTTCGACCAATAGAAATACTTCTACAGTACTTCCACTATTTTCTCGACCCCAAAATTACCAGCGACTTGAATGTAGTGCGCTTCCCATATCATTTTGGCACGGTCGCTTGAAGGAACACAAAGGTGTCCCAGGTGACATAACAGTGCATCTTGGAGGTGAAAATTTGGAACTTGCGTACCCCCCAAGAGTGCCTTGTATGTGTGGTTGAATTCTGGATCGATCTTGTAGAGAAGTGGCCAATCAGAAGTCTCATGTCCACAAAAATTGAGAACAATGGTTATGGCCACGATCGGTGGTCGGCTGAGGCAGTTTGCGACATTATTGGTGCTACCCTTCTTGTACTTGATGTTCAAATGAAATTGTTGCAGATATGTGGACCACTTCTGATGGAAATCATTTTGAAACTTCCCTGGTGTTTGTATGAACTTCAAGGGTCGGTGGTCTGTGTGGATGATTGTTTCCTTCCCCAAAATATAATGCTTCCATTGTCGACAACCCTGCACAATGAAATACATTTTGTTGTCCTAAGTGGGATACTTTCAAACTGTGTCAGACAATGTCTCACTGTGATATGCCACTGGATGCCCCTGTTGAGTAAGAACTGCCCTAATAGCATAGTCAAAGGCATCTGCCTCGACCTCAAATGGTTGTTGCAAGTCTAGTAATGTGAGCATTGGGATAGAATAGAGGTGATGTTTCAATTCTACGAATGCCTTTTGTTGAGATTTCGACCAACAAAATTTTTCTTTCGCTCCTCCCTAGGTGACTTGACTCAAGGGCCAAGTGATATGAGAGAATCCCAACACAAACCTCTGGTAGAAATTAGCAAGACCCAGAAAGCTGCGAAGCTCTGTTATAGTAGTTGGGGCTGGCCAATCCCGAATGACTTGGATCTTGGCTGGATCCACATGCACCCCTTTCATCAATAATGTATCCCAGATATTGAACCTGGGTCATGCCAAAAGTGCACTTCTCCAAATTGGCACACAACTTGTGTTGCCGTAGTGTTTGGAGGACTTCTCGGATGTGGTGGAGGTGCTCTTCCCAAGTCTGGATGAAGATCAGAATGTCATCCAAGTATACCACTACAAATGAGTTGGTGAATGGATGCAAAATGCATCCATCAACCTCATGAAGGTTGCGGGAGCATTTGTCAACCCGAAAGGCATGACGAGCCATTTGAAAAGGCCCTCCTTAGCTTTGAAGGCAGTCTTCCACACATCAGAGGGTTCAATTGGTACTTGGTGATACCCAAACTTCAAGTCAATCTTGCTGAAATATTTTTCCCCTTTGAGTTGGTCCAGAAGGTCATCAATCCGTGGGATCGGGTACCTATTCCGGACAATGATCTTGTTCAGCGCCTGATAGTCAATATAAAGTCTCCAGGTCCCATCCTTCTTCTATACCAACATGATCGGGCTCCCACAGGGCGATGAACTTGGCTGGATGTGACCTTTCTGTAGCAGTTCCTGAATCTGCCTCTTGATTTCATCATTCTCCAAAACATAGTGCCTATAGATCGGTCCATTGGGTAGCGGCGCACCTGGGGTCAGGTCAATGGGGTGCTTGACCTAACAGTGTAGAGGCACCCCTGTGGGTGAGGTGAAGATGTCCCCGTACTCCTCCACAACCTTTTCCATTTGTTGTTGTCGTGCAAAGGAGCCATGTCTAGAGGTCGTGGCCACAATATTATTCTTGCCCTGGGGGCAGATCATCAGGAAAACAAATTTCCTGGTTTGGCAAATGAGCTTACTGCATTTTTTTGTAGTAACCAAAGAGATAGTGTGAGGCGATGGTACCTCTGGTATCTTGTACAAATTATTTCCCAAAGTAGCAATAATAGCGCGAGGCCGGGACTCATACACAACATGTCACTTCCACAAGTATGGTTGGCCTAATAATACATCAGAAACATCAACAGGAACAATGTCACACAATACCTCATCCGTGAAGGGCTTGATGCTATAGGGAAGGCGACACTGCTAGCTGACGCGGAGATCCTGTCCTTGTTGAAGCTACCCGATGGTGTATGGTTGTGGGTACGCTGTGGTCGGCAAGCCCAACTGCTTCACGACATCTACTGAAATGAGGTTCTTTTGGCTCCCATTGTCGACAATGAACTGTAGCATGGAACCCTTTACCCACATATGGGAGTGGAACAGACGCTCTGCCTCCTCTATATCTTCTAGTTCCTCCTTCTAGATCTTCGTAGTGGCAACAATGGCATTGGGCTCCAAATCAATAATCTACTTCCCTTTTTCATTCCCCTTGTTAGGTTCCAATTCAGAGTCGGAGCATACATATGATTCAGAAGCCCTCATCTCGGCCACCAGCGACTGCTTGGCCCGACACTCACTCATGTTGTGAGTGGAGCTCTTATGGAACTCACACCACTTTCCTGTGTCCTTCTTTGGCTTCGCAGTGTTTTTCTTTGCTTGTGGCTTTGGCAGGTTGTCTTGGGATGCCATGCCTTGTCATTTTCCTTTGTTCTGCGGTTTGGGGGAACCTTTCCCTTGCTTTTGTTTAGCAGATCCAAATTCTCGCTTCTTCTGTTTGAATTTCTGCTCAATCTTGGTAGCATACAGGTATGTCGTACCAAGTGAGGAGATGTCGAGGAACTACATTTCTTCCTGAATGCATCTGTGTAGACAACCGTGAGACTTTAGCATCAAATTTTTCTCTGAATATTTGATACCCAAATTTGTGCACAAGGTATGGAACAGATTGGTCAGCTCATGCACATCTTGATCCCTTTGTTGCCACAACGTGGTCCACTATATGTACTTGTCCTCATAGCTCCCCATGGGATAGTATTGTTCCTTGATGGCATCTCGAAAATAATTCCAAGTGGGTACGGATGAGAAAAGAGAGGGTTCTGTCTCATCCTTTTTCTCACAGTAGGTTTCCCACCAGTCCTTGACATGGGGGGTAGCTTTGAGGAGTGCAAAAATAATCTTCTCTCGATCGAAAAAGTCATGAACCGAGAAATATCCTTCTAATAGATTCAACCATCTATCTACGACATCTGCATCTATTTGACCCTCAAATATGGGAATGTCAAAGTTTACTTGTACCTTAAAGGGAGTCACGCCTCCAGAGTGGCTGCTGGATGTAGATGCATCGTCGATGGGTAGTCGTTGAAGGATCTGGGCAAAGTTATCCATCATCCACTTCCTTTGTTTTTCAAGGGCCTCCTCGAGCAATATTTGGATAGGATCTCCTACTCCCTCATCTTTCTTTTCGTCCCCCATGGGCGTCCGTCAGGGTTTGCGAGGCTGATCGTGCAAAGGTTCCACCAGATCGAGTGCTAACTCGTTATACCCCGACCTCGTTGGGGACATGCAAAGAAGGATCGAGAAAAAAACAGATCGCTCTGATACCACTGATCTGGATTTATGCAGGAATGCAACAGAATACAGAAATAACCATAAACATAGAGATGCAGTGGAAATAAGGCTTCATTTCATTAATATCAAATAATAGAAATATGCTTACAAACATAATGGAAATAAAATAGCTAGGGTGCTGGTAGCGAATCTATGAGAAGATATGTGGCGGTTACAGACCTCTAATTTTTGTTACAATGAGGCTCGAGGGCCTATTTATTTTGGAGAAACAATGGAGAACTCTAAACGTCCAAAAAACTAACCGTAGGAGATGAGGCGCCAAAACTGTGGGCCCTGTTTGGGTAAATTGGTGTTTCAACTTCCTGAGGACGTAACTTCGGCATACTATCTCCATTTGACGCACACGATACATCTTTAGAAATATCTATATGAGGACTACAACTATCGCCATGAATATCAATTCCAAAACAAAATAATATTAGCCAGAAAAATGATGCCTAAAAAACGTCGTTTAGGGCCTCAAAACGGCTCCGGAAGTTCAGGACCTGAAAAACTGCTAAAAATAGTAAGTTGTGAAAAACTGAAAGAGACAAAGGTGGGGCCCCAAGTGGAATAGGTGGGTGGCCACCAATATCCACCTGGATAACTTACACTCATAATGAATAACATGAAAGTTTTGGACGTGAAACGACATTTTATCTGACGGGCCATCTCAATTTTATTTCAATTGTTGCGGGGAAATTTTAATGTATTTTATTGGAAAATCAACTACTCTTACTTAAGAGAATCTATTATATTTAGAAAACTTGAACTTGTCTATTTTATTATTATCATTATTATCTTAATGCAGTAGGGCCTTGCATATAAGTGATATTTTTTTTTTTTGTGTATGGTTGTAATAATCGAGTCAAACAATCCTATTAAGTCACTAGATATTGCAAGGTTTATGTTTCTTTTCTTAGAATTAAGTGGAGTTAATTTATTTTGGTTTTGCTTCTGACAGGGTGTTCTTGCACTATGTGGAATGAATGATGAATGATACAATCTTGTCTTGCTTTGTTCCTGCACTGATAACAGTGTGCGCCTCTACGACTTGCCATCGTAAGTATAGCTGCTCTCGAGTTCATTATACTAAAATATTGGAAAATGGAAAATCATTTTTGGTCCTTCTTAGAATGAAAACAAGTTGGGATTCATAATGATTTTGGGCTATTTAAGGGTTTATATCCTCGTTTTAAAAGTATTTCACAGACTAGGAAATTGTCCATGTGCTCATTTATGGAGTTACATGAATGTGCTAATATTGTTTGTTTTTTGGTAAAATAACATTTATGTGTTTTGTCTCAGGTTTAAAGAACGATGTAGACTATTCTCGAGAAACGAGGTGCGAGTATTCCAGATTGGATCTGGTGGATTGTTTTTCACTGGTGATGGAGAGGGGGAACTTAAAGTATGGAAATGGGATACACGAACTCTATGAGAGGTTGAGACAACCTATAAAAGTTTTGTTGTAATTAACAATCTGCAATTAAAATGCTACTATGGGTCACTCCTTATAAAAGTGACCCTTGTTCATATATCCCACATGTCAAGCTCATCCTGTACTCCTTTCACTTAGCATATTCTAACTACATCCACGTAGTTGTGATCCTATTGGTCTGTGGAATAAACTCACATCAACAAAGGTATCTTTAGATGACCCTGGCCACAAATTCATTCCCTGGTTTTGTCGCTAATCATATGCCTTTCACTGAAACACAAGTAAGTTTCCTGTTTTTCTTTTTGTAATCATCTGTGTCATGTGTTCTGATTTATTAAGTAAAATATAGTTATAAGTATGAAATCTTCTGTTTACTGTAGCTATAAGTGTCCAAAATTTATAGTTTTTTCCATTTTAATTTTTTCTATAACATTATTTTGTTGATAGATAAGTGGAGGACATTTTCCATCCCATCAGATGTGCATCGTATACAAACTAATTTTGTTTACACCCACAATAATTTACTGGCTTTTGGTAAGATTTGGGACCATATTTATCAATTTATGGTCTTATCAAAGTTTTATATACCTTCATTTTCATTTCATATCCATTTGTACTTTTTATGAAATGCAGTGATGCACTTTTAGAAGTTTATGACATATTTCTCTAGGAGTAGACTTTCATAATGGTATTGTCATTTATCTGCATATTTTGAGAGACATATTTCTTTTGTAGGTGGGTTATGATAGTTTCCATCTCATCATATGTGCATTGTGAAAAATGATTTTCTTTCCTCCCACAATCATTTACTAGCCCTCAGTAAGTTTTGGGGCCATATTTATCAATTTATGGTGTTATCAAAGCTTCCAATGCCTTCAATTTCATTTCAGATCCATTTATATTTTTTTATGAATTGTTGTAATGGATTTTTGGAATGAGATGATATGTTCTCCTTAGACTAGACTTTCATTGTTGTATTGTCATTTATCTGCATGTTTTGAGGGACATGTTTCTTTTGTAGGTGGGCTATGACATTTTCCGTCTTATAAAATGTGCATGAGATGCAAACTGGATTTTTTTTTCCATCCACAATCATTTACTGGCCCTTGGTAATCTTTGGGATGATATTTATCAATTTATGGTCTTAACAAAGATTTATATACCTTTAGTTTCATTTTAGAATTGATCCATTTATACTTTTTACGAAATGTGGTACTGCATTTTTTGAGATTTGAGGATATATTCCCATTAGAGTAAGACTTTCATAATTGTATTGTCATTTATATGCGGGCATTTATTTTGCAGGTGGGTTATTTCTGGGTCTGCTCCATTGTTGACCATGTTCCACAAGTTGTGGGATTTTTTAGGTTAGGATATCCTTTTGGTGCAGCCTCATCAATAATATTTGGCAGGCACCACAAGTCTACTTTGCAGTGACGAAAATCAAAGGCAATATTGCAACCATTCCCTTCTTGCAAAGCAAAGGACAATAGACGCAAAAATAGCACTTCCTGTGTACTTTGGATAACGTTCGAAACATTTAGATGTGGCATACTTGGGTATAAGATACTTGTTGGTGAGGCTGATTAGGCTGTATGATAGCTATCACATTGCTTAATCAATACATATTTGATTCTTTCATTGCTGGACTTGATTTGATTCTTTTTTCCCCTTTGGTATAGTCTCTAGTGTCAAATAAGGTACGAGATTGGTTGAAAATACTGTTAGTGATTAGCATTGAGTGTGAATATCGCATTTTATTCTCCGTTTCAAGAGAACTTGTATTTCCTAAATGTTCCTATTGGAAAGTGTTTGAATAATTTTGGTATGCAAATATCTTGTCTTCGTCCCAGTGTCAAGTGTAAACTTGTATTTTCAAAATGCACCTAGTGCAAAATGTTTCAATAATTTTGGCGATCTGATAAATATTCATTGTGAAAAATTATATCTATTCTTATTAATTAGATGGTGCCTAGGCTGCTTCGAGTTTTACATGTTATTACACAAACAAACATTCATTCTTGGCATGGGTACAAACATTGTTCAGCAAGGGGTCGAGCCTATATGTAATATTCCCAATTAGCCTAAGCTAATGGGAATACACAATTTTGTTTTACTTTCCTGTGTCATGAATAAAATTGTGAAGGAGGATCTATAAAACTCCTAAACAACAAAATAAATCAATGCTCAATGTGAAAAAAGTTAAATCTGAGCTATTTTCATAAACACACTTAAGTGAAAAATAGGCTGGATCATTTGACTGGGTCAACAGGACCAAATCAACAACGCTGTCAGGATGCAATGTATCTCCTAGAGGCACAACGCAGTTCATATTGGAGGCCACTCATGTGAATGGAGCTAATTCATCAAGATGGTTTAGGGTTTGACAATACTTCCACATTATAAAATAAAGAGGAGGACACCAAGGAGAGGGTTGATCATTTGATATTGCTAAAGGTATTGTATGTTTAGAAATCCCTCATTCTCTAGCTGTTTAGTTGAGAATAGTGCTGTTTAGCACTTGGGTGTTCCTGGTTGGGAATCCCACCTCCTTCCTAGAGCAGCTCTTGGAGGAGTCTTGCTACATCTTGTCCACTATCCGATAGCTGGCCAAGCTTCATCTTCCAACCACAATTCAGATCTTGTTGAGGGTTTTATTATTTTTGTAAGCTGCAGCAAGTGGAGGCTAGATCTACTTAGATCTAGGCAAATCTAGAGGCTCTTTTCAGTGGGGAAGCTGTCTATCCAATTTTCAAGAGGATTCTGGATCCTTGGAGCTACCATTTCAGATATTGGCATCAGGCCAAACCAGTGCTAGAGCCTACATCGCATTTTTACTTCCATAACTGCGTTATTTGCAAGTATTTAGTTGCAGGGTGTTTTGACTGCTTTTTGGAGGAGAGATCTCCGATGATATGATTCTCCCTTTTCACTGTGGTGATCCATGGATTGGCCATCCAATCCATGTTTGTTTCAGATCTGATTTACTTATGTTTCTATTTACTGCAGAATTCCTGAATATTATTGTAGATCTGTAATTCTAGATCTCAAATCTACTCCTGTACTCTCATGTTTTGCTCAAAGCCCCAAGGGGAAATTGTAGAGGAACTCATTTAGTGTACAGATCTAGTATAGATCTATCATTTTGTACCCAGATATGTTCTAGATCTGAAATTTAATATGCAGCTTCTTCAACCCATAAAATAACACTGTCAAGCTTTGCAGTCTCATATTGTTGTTGCAACACCTCAATCTTGAGGGATTCTTCTTGTAAATCTTCTATTTTTCTCTTGTACATTGTATACAAGACTGCGTTATTTCTGAAGTAGAATTTTCGTGCATGACTGCAGCCCCATTATTTGGGTGTTTTTTAGCCATACTAGGTGGTGGGAGGTCTGTTTACCTCACCTAGTTTGATTTTTTTTTTTCTCTCCTTTTGGATTTAGACATTAGATCCAATGATCTAAGGGATCCAGGAGCTGCCATTTCAATGCACAAATTTGTGAAGAGAGCGTTATTCCAGCAGGCTTTGCTGTGAATTCCCATTTTGGGATATTACAGTGGTATCAAAGCATCTTTCTTGGCATAGCCTGTGCTTTTATTGCAGAGCCAATATGTCTCCAGAAGGAGAAGAACCTCTCACTAACAGAGAGGAGAGGTACCAAAGAAGAAGACAAAAGAAATATTACATAGAAGACAAAGAGAAGAAGGGTGAAACCCCTTTATCTGGAAGGATTAAAAGATAAGAGTTTTCTAACACTCTTTCTCAAGATATGCATAAGATGAAGGAAGAAATCCGGGGAATGAGGAGGGAAAGACATGCAGATCCCTCAAGGATATTTTCACATCAAGGGAGCCCCACTACTTCATCTGATGTGTGTGAGCACTCAACCACACAATCTGATCTACAAAGTTGTAGCATGCCTACATTCCTTGCAAGAGGAGAAGAAAAGGGAGAGACACCAAAGGAGGAGACTCTTGGCGACTATCTCCAGGAATATGAATCTCAATCTAAGAGATTCAGATATCATCTAAAATTTCCAGAGTTTTGTCAACTCAAAGAAGAAAGAAGATCCAGTAGAATTATGAGGAGAAGAGGGTGCATGCAACACACCTTGGGTAGAACCTTCCTACCTACTTTTGATGGGTCACCTGAGAGCTCAACGAAGTCTTGGGTGGAGAAGCTGGACACATACTTTCAGCTGCATCAAGTTTCTGAAGAAGAAGCCATACGAGTAGCAATGTTGCATCTCCAAGGTAAAGCATATGCCTGGTGGTTGTTTGAGTCTTCTTCATTAAAAGGTATAAACATCTCTACTTATACAAATTTCACTAGGAGTATGGTGAAGAGATTTGATTCTATGCCATCTGAAAATTCTTTGGGTAAGAAAACTAAGCCCAAGGAATCAGGACCTTTGCATGAGATGGAAATATCCATGAAGGTAACTCCATTTCAGAACATTGCTAAAAGGGCTGAAGATCTGCCACATGATTTGCCAAGGGCAAAGGCCCCACTTCAACAAGAGCATCCTTCTCAAGAAGAAGACATGGGTGTTCATTTTTCAAGGAGAGATCAAGAGAAAGGATCTCTTATTGATGAGGCATACTCCATTGATGATGAGAAAGAAGAAGAAGAACTGGAAGGTTCCTCCAGCGCTGTGATGGTAGGAGGAGATCTCTTTTCATTGAGAGATGGAGCTGAAGCCACTGATTCCACTAAGAGGGCTCTTATATCTTTGCAAGAAGGCCCCAAGGATCCTATACATAGAGAAGATGAGAAGCATGTGTCTATGATGATATACAAAGAGACAAAACAAGAAAGCACCTTAGACTGTGAAATCTTGCAGAAGGTGGGTAATGAAAGAGAAGATGGGGGAGTTTCTCCAACTTCTCCTTATCATGATACATCCACACAGTAATTAGAGATGGATTTCGTAGTGGAAGCAGCCATATTATGTTCCCATCTATTGTTCACATGGGAATGAGCCATGAGACATCATTATCTTGTGGTATACCACCTGACACCACCTGATTCAGATTTGATGGAAGATGTTTCATGCATTGATGCCCCTTTCATAGATCCAAGGAGGGAGGGAGCATTAGGATACCATTCTTCAGCGCTGAGAGTATGGGATAAGTACAAGGAGAGGGAAAGCATTTCTCTGTTAACATCACTATCCATTCTCTCATCCCACACTGCGCTGAGAAAAGATGCTGCAAGGTTGAAGAATGACACCATCATGAAGCAAGGAAGGCAATCCTTGAATCTGGAGACAAGCTTGTTTGGAGGATCCTCTTCCATACATGATGAGAGATGGTAGTCACACATGCATACTTTGGAAAAACCAAGGAGGTTTTGGATAGATGGCAGCCTTCTATGGGAGGGTAACTTCCAAGAAATTTCATCTTCTTTAGAGCATGTGCATGAGCAAAGAAAGCAGCAAGGAAGGAATGGTAACCTTCCACCTTGTACCTTTGGCATGGGAAATGTCAAGGAGGAGAACCAAAACATGGTAGACACTTCAAATGACACACTATCAACTCAACAATATCATATTGAGGATATATTATTGGGAGGGATTTGAAAGAGAACTATATAAGCATTGTCAGAGATGCATGGACCTTGTGAAGTTGGAGCAGAAACATGAATCTAAGGGAGAGTTAAATCATCCCTCTCTTTCTTCCCTTGAAGAAGAGAGTAGAACTATGCACCACTCCATTGATAGGAGGAGGATTGTTGGTGAAGAGCATGCTCTTAGTACATTTGTTTTATATTCCGATTTCTTGCATTCTTACACCATGTTTTTGTAGGCCATGAATCCAAAAAGGAGTAATATATTTTTTAAGCCTCATGGCCAATATTGGGTCCCAAAGCTTTCTAAATTTGGCCACTCCCTTAGGAGGACAAGGGAGATTTTTCATCATGATGGGTGCTTCCCAAAGGCACCAAATATATCTCACATTTTCAGCTATGGTGAGATGGTAAGGGAAACAAGTAAGTGGTGGGGAAACCACTTACCACATCTTGATTTGATGCAGGCAGGAGATTCCCTGCATTGGTACCATATGTGGGACTATGACCCACCTCCTCTTGTTCAAATTTCTATTTATGTAATTGTAATTTTGCTTCCATACATGGATGATGTACATTGTATGGGCCACATGATAGATATGTTTTATTGATGTACATGTGAATATTCAACCTCCATATTGTTATTCTGCTTTGACTAATTGGGACTACGTTATTTCTGAAGAAAAATTGTTGTGCATGACTGCAGCCCCATTCTTTTGGTGTTTTTCAGCCATACTAGGTGGTGGGAGGTCTGTTTCTTTCACCTAGTTTGATTTGTTTTTGCTCTCCTTTTGGATTTAGAAATTAGATCCACTGATCTAAGGGATCTAGGAGCTGCAAACTCATTTTAGTGCAGCAATTTGTGAAGAGAGTGTTATTCCAGCAGGCTTTGCTGTGAATTCCCATTTTGGGATATTACACTATATGGCCTTGGTTTTAGGCTAAAACGGGGGATGTCGGTTACATGAAAAATATGAGTTATAATTAACATAGTGTAAATTAGAAACTGGAGTGAAGGTTTTATTGCACTGAGAGAAAAAACCTAAGTGATGGTGGTCTACATGGTGGGAAATATCCATTGTGTAACACTGCATTCATTGAATTTGAACAATGCAATGGCAGAGCAATGGCTTACACCCAACTAAACCCAGGTTTGATATGCACCTCAAAGGTAGTAATGGCAGAGAATGTATATGTCATCTTATGTAAAATGTTCCATTAAGAAAGAAAACTCCCATCATTTTAGAAGTTTCTTAGAAGTATCAATAGAAGACGCTATGGAAAAAATTCAAGAAACTTAGTATGTGTCTTTGTGCTTTGTGCAATGTTAAGGATATCTACTGTGAAGCCCACTTATTGCCTTTAAGCCAAAGTCGATATGTTTCTTGAAACAGGTCAAAAGAGAGATTACAAATATCATTCTTTACACTCATAAAACGTTTTCCAATGCTATATTCTTGTGGTTGTATCCTATTTTATCTACAGAAGCCTCTGTTTCTGGCTTTTTAATGTTTTGAAGGATTGCTTTGTGAATGAGGTGCCCGTGAAGCTTGTTTATTTTTAGTTTAGAGAATTAGCTGCTCTATATATTCAAGTCGGTGTTATTATTTCACATTGTCCACTTCTCTAATGTGTTAAATGAACTCTTTGTACTTTTCTTGACTATTCTTTGCATCTCCACACCTTGTCTACTAAAACTAAATTGTATAGTTTACCACCAACTTTGTAAAGCCCACATCATGAATTAATTTAATACCTTGTTTGAACATGAATATTTGTTTAAAAAATATTAGACCGTTACCATTTCCCTGTAGATTATATATATTTTATTGTTTTTTTTTCCTTTATCTTCCTCCTATCTTCATTTTAAATAGCCCTTCTATTCCATAAATCATGTTTAATTCAATATTTCATTAATCCACTACAAAAATCTACCTAGGATCTCAGTGAATGCTCCATAATATTCCTTTCTTTTCTTGTCAATGGCATAGTTAACCGGTCCACTGCCCTCTTGTCTAGACGAGAACAACCAAGACTTGTGTTGGTTTTATCTGTGATTTTTCATTCACTTTTCTACCTCTAGCAGGGATGTCACACCTACTTTCCTTGGTTCGATAGTGTGTACAGTTGCAAAAAAGAGGGGTAAGGGCATAGCTCTAGAGTGCCTTGGGAAGCAGGTTGTTCTTAGGTAGACATTAAGGGTACATTAATTCCCACATAAGGCACACGCCAGTCCTATGCTTTTAGATATTTATATGTGATTCCAGATTCAGTGTGCTGCTCCTAATTAGGTTGTCTTTCCAGAGTTAAAAGATTAAATTGAGTTCAAACTTCAAAAGGTGTTTGTATAATTTGAGTTTGCTTTTCTAGCTTTAGGAAATATACAACAATTAAGTATATTTCTAGTTATAGAGTGGCATTGAGCCCAAGGAGAGAGCGAAGATTAGTAGCACGAGTCTTATCCAGCTGAGGGGCAGTTCCCTAGGAAACCCAACACATGCATGCATGAATGCGACATGTTTTACTTAGGTGTCTGGGCTTAGTGTTCCAGAATTGTAAACCCTTGCCTACTTTTCTATACAAGTGGAAAAGGTATTTCTTGGCTTATATATGTTGGATTTTTGTAGCCATTGCATTGTGCATGTGTGCATACCATGTCTTGAAATTTTAACAAGTTAAATCAACACAATCTAATAGGTCTATCAACACCTTTCAAGAAATGATTCAAAAAATTATCCTATTGAGTATTTTTGATTTTGGGAAAGAGATGCACATTTGCCTTAGTAATGGAAATATAATATCGAATACATACATAGATATTGAGGTTTGAAACCGATTTCCTAGTCAAGACAAAATTTTTTTTCTGGAACTTGGAAATTGTTCAACAAAAATGAAATAACACAGGCCATAACCTCTCAGATATGAAATTAACTAGAAAACATGACTAAAATACCACCCATTGCATATACAAAATATTCTATTTAATATGTACCGCATAAAATTTATATTGAAATAAAAAATTGAGAAATTCATATATGCATTTATGAGATAAAAGTCAACAGTCTGCAAAGAACACAACAATATATCTGCAAAGAACACAACAACATATCTCTACAAGCCTTCTATGAACCGTTGTTGATACAACAACTAAAATATCTGCTCCATGGTTAGACCTTGTAACAATAGTGGATAAAATCACCAAAATATGATGTGCATATTTATGTGAGACTCACACACACTGTCGTCCATTAACTGCTATTTCCATTTTATGTTGGTCAAAAGCTGTGAGAATATGTCCTGCGACATCCTCTCCCGCACCTATTGACATGGTTGATCCACAATTGTGAAATTTCAAAAGAATATCCCATTGCTTCCTTTGTGTTTGGTTGGCTCAACAAATCCTATACCTAGGAAAAACAACTGGAATTGACAAAATTTCTCTCCCCCATTACAACGCGAATTTCAAATTTTTCCAAGCCCTTCATAGATGAGAATGTTTTCACTAGAGATGTTGTAAGATACAAAACAAACACCTTGGGTGGTTGAACCGTTTCTTGCTTGTTTTCTCTACTGCATTGATTTATGCCATAGTACTATTATTGATGACTTGTTTGCACTCATTTGCACACTAGCATTTTGTGATGAGACTAGACATCTTCTACAGCCTTATTTAAGTTTTAGTTAGGTAATGCCTTCTTTGAATCAATGTTTTATGTATTAAATCTTCATTCACTTTTTATCGACACTTTGAGTCATCTACAACCACTTGAACTTCTTGAAATTCTATACACAAGCATTTGACTAGTCTTGACTTGCCTACTAAAACCTAAAAAGGAAGTGTTATCATTATTTGTTGTAGTGATGCATTGAGTGGGAGAGGAAATATTACTTTTTAAAACTTATTCACTTTATCCAGAGTTGTGATGATGTAATTTCTAACAATCATGCGTCACTATTGCATCCCACAATAATCTAGTGGACTTATCTAGTGGACTTACCGAGCCAATACTCTGAGTTCCATGTCATGAATGCACAAAGAATGAAGATAAATGAAACAATAAACACACAACAAGGGAGTTAGAGGTCCAATCCCTAAACTTGATCTCCTAGTTCTCTGAGAAAAACCAAGGATTAAACTCTCACACTTTCCATGCAAAGATATTATAGTCCCCATCTAATTAGTCATATCAGATAAGTGATTCATCGTCACAGGCTACATTATTTTGGCAAGATAAGTATATCATTGCCACAACCTAGATTATTTTGGCATGGTATATATGAAATATCTCCCAACAAGAATGATACATCGTAACTCAAGGGCCCACATTTCCTAAAATCAAAGATTGTTAATAAATGAATAGTTTGGAACAAGATTTGCAAAATGAGTTTAGATTTTTCAAAGGCTTAGCCCATGGGCATCATCATATTGATTTTTGGAGGATTCTAAGCTTTCGAGTCTTGACAAAATAAATCCTTTGAAATCATGAGGGCAGTAGTAACTCCTTGGTTTAATTCCCTCCCGAGTGATGTTTTCTACTCCTTAGAAGTGCGACACCTAAGAACTAGTATCTCTTTGTCTGTGATGACCCAGCAAACCTAGAGCTCAGAGTGGATGTACCCTAAGGATTTGTGGAAATCACGGGGATGGATACCTTCAGTATGCAATCTTAGAAGGGTGGTTGCTCCAAGGTGGGTTGGTTATTCAATATCCAAAGTGGTGTAATTTCCCTTAGCAACGACAAATAAACTGCATGGTTCAATTTCCCACTATTAATAAATGGACATGGTTGATCCAGAAAGAGTCATTTGAGAATCCCTCTATTTTGTAGTACATATGCTCACAAGAGATAATTCCATGTTGTGACTGCACATGAGCTAAGAGATTGGGGTGTTTGAAACTGGTGCCCTGAAGAAAGTCTAGTGTGGGTCCAAACCTTTTTCGCACACACCAATGAAAGGTAAATAAGTGATATCCAAAGGAAATCTCCACATTTGAGACAAACTTGATGAAATAAACATTCCTATTTATCTGAAATCGAGGCACTAACAACCCACACAACTCACCAACATGGATCTTGTAGAAAAAAACCAAATTTGTTTTATGTAGGTTCAACAGTCAATCTGCTAATGTTGAAATTTGTTTTATCCAATTTCAACACCGAATATGCTAATGTTGAAGATTGTTTTATCCAATTACAATGGTAAATCTGCTAATGTCGAGCTCCCTTGACCCCTTGAAAATTTGTAATGCCAAGATAAGAAATCTACATTTTGGAACTAGACATTTGACATAATTATTGTCCATTTGACATAGTTATTGTCCAATTGGCATAATGTTCATTTGACATAGTTATTGTACAATTGGAATAGTGTTGCTCAATTCCAGCTCAGATGTTCAGTGGACATGGAAATTTGACCTACATGTTCTCTAAAGCCCAAGATTCTGACATTTTTATATATTATCTTATCCCTTCTTGTTGATTTCTTAACGAGCCTTCGATATTTTAACATATATTTTATTGAAAGTATGAATTCTCCGGAAAAGGTAAGCATGCCAATAAGACATATCATTAGTAATTATTTCATCACCAAAGTCTAAGGCTTCTTTGAAAAAATTCAAAAAGCTAAAAAAAAACACAAAGATGAGATATCACTAGTAATTTGTTCATTGCCAGGGAAAATTTTTAGTGTTTCATGTGGATGTAGTCGCTAGGGTCTAGGGCACCCACACGCCTCCCATGATCTAGGGTATTGTGGTGGTTAGGGAAGCATTTTTCCATGTCCCCATTTTTTGGGGAACATGGGGAAACACGCAAGGAAACATTTGTGAATGTGTGGAATGCATTTCCTAAAGCGGGTTCTTATAGGCTTTCCTTGAGCCCCCACCATGATTTTTTGCTTATAGGCCTTAAAATAAATAAGGCACAAAGCTGTCCATGGGGTCTTGGTTAAACGGTGACGAGGTGGGCTGTTATAGCACTCATCACAAGTTCAATTCTCTTCACGATTGGGGTGATGTGTTTGGACATGTTGATGAATATGGGAAAAAAAGGGAGAAAAAAAGAGAAAATGAAAGGTACTACCAAACTTACAAAAAAAAAGAGGGCACAAAGCTTTCTAAAAACTAAAATATATCTTTAACTCATGTTTCAAATGCAAATTTCAAGTTAAACGAAGTACATGGATGTAGAGGAGTAGCTAATGGCCTTCGTGATGCTTATTTTGTTTCATTGTCCATTGTGAATTTTCAGTTTTAGCTTTTGAGTCTTAACTCTAGAGATTGATGGCAGTAGATCAAGTCTTGACATTTGAGAAATTCCAATTTATTGTTTCATACTTAAATATCTATTTTTTTCTTAGTACTATTCATATTTTAGAATGAGGAAGGTTGAGTTTACTTCATTGAATTTCATTTATGAATTACTATATTTTTAAATCCAAATTTGAATTGTGTTTATATCATTTGAAAACTTGAATTTAGTATTAACTAAATTCAATTTGAATTGTGTTTAATTTAGTATTAATTCAATTCAAGTTTGCAAATGATATAAACACAATTCAAATTTGGATTAAGGAATATAGTAATTCTTTTTCTCCATTTTTGATCTTGGTTTCCTGTCTATGGCTCTTAGCATTTTTGTTGTGATGCGGTTGTCCTTTCTTGCTGCTCTTTGTCCCATGTTTCCAGTCAAATTTGTTTGCTCTGTTTTTTCATGAGAAAATTTTAGACGTGGAGTTGGTTAAGTTTTTACACAATTTCTGTAGAAATTTGCTGAATAATGAAGATTTATCCACTGATATTATCCTGGTCACACACTAATTCGAATTCATGCATAACACATAACCTCTTCTACAATTGATCAACAATTTGCGGAAATAGAAACAGTCGCATGCGCACATAAACACAATATGTAATGGGGAAAGCTTATAGCTGAAAACCCCCAGATATTTTGTATATTATAATAGAAGAGAACATGTAACAATCTCAGTACAATACTCCTCACAAGTACTCAGTACTGTCTCCAAAAGTTACACACAAACTAGCTCGGTTTTGAACAAGTCACAGGTTCAAAACTCATCCACTAATTGCCTGCCTCTACTGCGCAATCCAAGTTGGTTCAATGAGAGATCCAAGTTCGAATATCCTTGGCTTCAACTGCGCAATCCTCATGGGCAATCTCCTCCAATGCTTGTGCAAATCTCATGCACAACTAATGTCGCAACTAATAGCAAACTCACCCTTTCATCTACCTCTTCCACTGGTCTTCACTGAACTGTCCATGCACTGTAGTCAACTGATGTGTTATTGAGTTGAATGATGAGTTAATAATTAGTGAATTAAATAATATTTAATTCACTCCACTCATCTCTAGTGTATTAGCTAGTTAAACTAAATAAAACTAGTTCAACTAAGTTAAACAGAACACAACTCCACCAACTGTCTCATCAACTCCACCAAACTCCGCCACTTGAGTTATAACTGAAGTCAACCATGCATGAGCTCACAAAACCCCTAGGAATAGCATAATTCCTTCTGTCAGGTGCATGGGCCACATCCGTAGCTCCAACTGAAGTGCTGTAAGAGGATAAACTGAAGTTTATAGTCCAAATATTATTAAGGACTAATAATATTTGACTGACCTATTTTTAGACAGGCAGTCTAAAAATAGACTTCGACCTGTATGTATAAAAATAGAGGTCCATATATTTTTACCAACTCAACCAATCATCCAAGAATATCATACTGCAACTCCTAGACCATGCTCCATATGTCTAAAAATAGACATAGTCTAAAAATAGACTTTGCGCCAAAAATAGCCTGCGGGCCCACTTAGTGAAGGCGATTTCATTTCACTAAGCTCCATCATCTTGTTGCATTTTCAACAATTTTGTTGTTGTTTAGGATATATTATTTTCCTTTGTTTTCTTTTCTACTATAGCAGATGTTCTAGGAACTTTTATGTTAGCTGCTTCTGGGAGTCTTTTTGCCTAAGGATATTTGTGATGTAATCCCATGTACATATCGATATTTCTGCTCTTTTGTGCTTCCTCTCTCTGTGATTTTATTAGGAATTGGGGATTCTAGATTCACGCATCTATATCCATATTCTGTTTTATTAATATAAGATGTTGTGTTTTTTCCTCTTGAAAAAAAAGAGAGTTGATTTTAGTATTTAGATTGCACAAAGATGAATTTGCACCAAATGAATTGTTATGGTTGGGGTTTTATCATTTCATTGTTATTTTTATGATTTTAAATATTGAAAACAACATGTTATGCACACCATTTTTATTGTAGTTGGTATCCCAATGAATAAATGATAAAAAAAATATAAGAGAATACTTGTTCTAAAACCAAAGCATATGACCAAAATTGCCTTTCAAAAACAATTAAACTATTATTAATGGAATGTGAAGCATATGACCAAAATTGTCTTAAAAAACAATTAGAACATTAAAAATTCACATTCAAAATAAACCCAAAAAAAAATAAAAAATTGTTTGCTTGGTTAACTTTCTTTGTAAATTGGGTTGTTTCAATGTGAGCTATTCAATTCAATTTTTTATAATTCAAGATTTTTTTATTGATATGAGGTGGATTGTATTGTAATTATTTTTATAAAAGTAGGGATGTTTCATTGGTAATGAGGTCGATCATTATATAAATATATATGTCAACTCCACAAGAATATTCATTTCATTGCAATAGGTTGATCATGTTTTAGACTATTTGTAGTATGTCATTATACTATATGGATGTCTTCAATATGCCTAAGATTCAAAAACTGTTAGGAAATGCCAATTTATATATATGAGAGCGAATTCAAAAGGAATTATACATATTTCAAATGATTTATTTTGACATACAAGACAATGGGTTGTATATAACCACATATAATTTCCCTTACGGGTAACTATTTATTTGAAATACATTATCACAAAGAGAAACATAGACGAGTTGCCTCGAAATAACTTGAGAAACAACATTATTATCATTTACTGCTAATGTTTGGTATATATATATATATATATATATATATATATATAGTAAAGATATTTTAAGTATAATTTAATACTCTATTTTAATACGGAATATAATTTATTTATAAATTCTACCTTAATATAATTTAGATATTGTTTAGTTTATGGTTATATTATTTCTAGTTTATATATCGATAATGGTTAGCTTTAATTAATTGTGATTAATATGTTTAAAATATTTTTTATGGCTAAATTATTTTTAGTTTATATTAATATGTTTAAATTATGCTTTATGGTTAAATTGTTTTTAGATTTGATATGTTGATAATGTGTGATTTTAATTAATTGTGATTAATATTTTTAAATTATGATTGATAAAGATTTCCAATGGCCGACCATACATATATAACTACAACCAATTTAATATAACATTAATTTTAACAGATTAATAGTTTTTTCAAAGAAAAAAAAAACTTATATATTCATATATAGAATAATATATACATTTCAGTCCATTAAATACGCTATCCTTGGAGGACTTGCCAAGAAGATTCATCCTCCCTCTTGTATTCCTATTTTCAAAAAATATCCTTTTCCTTTACATCCTATTAATTTATATTCCATACCTTCTTTACATCCTTTGAAATTTTTTTCAAATATGGGGGACATGTACATAAAAAACAAAGAACAAAAGGCAAGAAAGGAAGGGAACTTGAGTGGAGGGGTTACAACTAAAGCCCCCTAGCATTGATTTCTTTCTCAATGTTGTATTCATATATCCAAAATGTACCCGAAGGAATCTCTAGTGCTTCTTTGGAGAGGGCATATCATTCCACGTTTAGTTTTCACAAAATATGGTTGAAAGTAATCCACTCAAAAGTGGATGCTAAATGTTGAATATCTTGTTGAATGTGATCAAATCCTGTATTTTGAACAATGGGCCTTCCATTGGCATAGTCAATGACCAACCTGGAGTCATTGAGAACTTGAAGCCTAGAAATGTTTTTCATGTTTCCTATTTCAAGAAGAAGATAAAGCCCAATAGATTCATTGTTATTGTTGGAGCCTCTGCTTGGAAAGTACGTGTTTTATAGAAAATGTATTTGATTAAAATAAATGACAACACCAACGTTGCAGTGAGGAGGATCTCCTTGACTTGTGCCATCAAAGTATCCCTAAGGGATATCATGGTCAAGTTATTGAATTTGTGGGGCATGCTGAGACATAGTTTTCTGATCAGACTTGAATTCCTTTGCAAATGAAATGATTCTAGTAGCACACAGATCAAAAGAATTCTCTTTAGTTTGGAATAGTTTACAATTATGAGCACACCAAATACTATCTATTAGAATAGAAGGCAAACTAGTCAAAGAGCACACTAATTTGTCTAGGAGTCCTTTTCTAATGTTGTCTTCAAGAGAAGGGGAAATACAATGAGCTTTAGGAGCGAATTATGATTGGATCAAAGTATATACCTGGAATATAAAGGAACATTTGACGAAGAGGTGAAGTGCAGGCTCTATCTGAGATTTGCATAGCGTACATCATAGTGGACTTTCCATCCACGAGAGGAGAGTACTTCCCACGTGAGTAGTTTGTTGTTGATTGCTAACGAGGCTGATATTTTGGATTTTAAAGGATCATTCAATATGGATTTCCACCACCATTATTTACAACCCTCAAAAACATATTCAATCCATTCATTTATTGATCCCAATACCTTGCATTGTTCGTTAGTTTCCTTAATGACCTTGCGTAGATCATCATTCAATAAATCATGGAATCCCAAATAGAATTCCACCAGAAACCCATCCTATCTAAGACTTTTTATTTTTGCATAGAACACAAAGTAGCAGGAATCTATCATTATGTTACTTCCTAAGTCAAATATGCATCCATTTCCTCATTAATGGATGAGGGGAAAAGATAAATCACCTATAGAATGTCTAGAATTGGGCATGTACTAGAGATGTTTGAAAGAATGAATCAAGTATTGAGCACCTGCCTCTACTTTATCCTTGAAGGAGTTTTGTGCAACCATCCTCTCATAGTTTTTGAACTGATGAAAGAACTTGGTATTGTTGTCACCAAATTCAAGCCAGATTGCATGACTCTTAAGATGCCAATTCTATTATTCCAGTGAAATTAGGGTATGTCTTGTTTCTTCAATAGAGTGAAGTTCCTATGGAGACGTCGAAGAGACTGGGCCAAAATCAAGAGTATAGTGAATATTTGAGAGCTCCACTTCGACCTCCTCTAGTTGGTTGACCAATTTGGATTAATGAATGTGGCCCAAGCACAAGAAACCATTTTAAGCATATGATGGTTTTCCATGAATTGTGCCATATATGATGAATCCTCTCGAGGAGTCAAGTGTGTCCAAATATAGTGAATAAGTGTGTGATAGTCCTCCTCTTGTATGTATGTGGGATTGTAAAACTACATACAATGAATAAGTGTGCGATAGTCCTCCTCTCGTATCCATGCGGGATTATAATAAAGAGGACAGGAATTTCTATTACCCCTAAGATTGATATGAACTAATATGGGCTTGTTGTCAAATGTTCCCCATATTCAACAAAATATTTAAGGGTATAGAAAAATTTCCATATCTCCTCTAAGATGAGGAATCGATTGACATGCTTTGCTACCTCACCACCATCAGATCACCTGTTCCTCTATGTTGGCATCAAATTGATATACTTGATTTCAATTAAACTGTAACGGGAAAGAAAATCCAAAAATAAGGCATTATGGGGATCCTGGCATGGGTTTGGACCCAAAACTTATTGAGAAGAAGTAGTGAAGTTTAGTCACCGCCCAAAATTGTGTCAAGATATTAGAAGGCACTTTCCATGACCATATCCTACCACAAGGTGCAATCAACATAGGGCCCATATACATTTAAAGCTGAAATATAATAATTGAGATCTTTAAATTTCAATTTCATAAGGATTGAAAAAGGTAAAAAAGAGAAAGAAATTGCAGAGTCGTAATGGCTTCATCTTGATATGAGACCTCTAGAATTATCGTCATCGTTCAAATGACTAAACTACCAGTCCTTTAAAAACATATATAGGGATATCATTTCTTTGTCTTCGAAGCACATTGTTTCCTAAACGAGAATGAGGTCAGACTGGGAGAAGAAACCAATCTTTTGAGAGCTAAAAATTTACGTGCACTCCCTAACCCTAAAGCATTGAAAGATATAATATCAATTTGGACTGAGAGGCGAGGGCTTTACCTACTATAAGGGCCCTCGATATGGGAAAATGTTTACCCTTGGTTATTTCAATTAACACTGTTTCTTGGGATATATGGAGGTTTGACTTGCGACCAACATGATTTGTGACTAGATGGTTTGAGGCAAGGCCTCTACAAAAAGGAGGTTGCTCTAGAGACTTGGATTGATTGCGAAGGGAATAGGGTTTTTTATCCTTAATGGAGCCAAGGGAGGGATGGAGGGGGCCAAAGGAAGGGAAGAGTGAGAGGGTGAGGGGATGAGGGAGTCAAGGACCAAGGGATGTGGGGGGGTTGGGGGGGAGACGGGGAAGGAGTGAGTTTAGGAAAGACATGGGATGATTCTAGAGGGGGGCTAGAGAAAGAATAGGGGACCGAGAGAGAGGAAGTCCCATCAAGGGGAAAAAGTGGAGCTGAAGGGGAGGGAATATAATTATGACGTACCAATAGAAGTAGCTAACCCATAAACCTTTTTATTTTAACCATCGCTAAAAGGAGGAATAGTTACAACGAGAGCACCTGAATTGGAGGTAGAAGGGTCTAGCGGGGAAGAGGAGACCTTATTTCTCATTGTTTCCTCCTTTGAGAAGCAACACAGTACAAAGGAGGAAGATAAAAATCCTCTCGAAGGTGGCCAACCTCATGGAAAATTTTGATAATATATTTTCTTAAGCCTTTTGTCGTTATTTCTCTCAATATCCATGTAGCGAGAGGGCCTTCGTTCAGGCTAAATTCAACTTGGATCCAGGCCTATATAAGATTGGATTTGGTCTCCCATCTAGCCTCTAAGCTGACAAAAGATGCGTTTTTTTTCCTGATGTAAGCCACATGAATATATTTTTCCCGTAAAGGGAGGGAAAACCTAGGAAAAATAACCCATACTTAAATGAATTCCACACGTTCCCTTGAAGAGTTGAAGTTTACATACGAAGGTTGGAGGGACAGGAAAATTTTTCCTCAGGTTCAATTGCACTCCATAACTCTTTTACAATCCAATTATAACCGAAACATGAAGGCCAACCACTACCACCTAAGTAGATGAGAAGTGGGAGAGTATCTAATTATAGGCATCCAATAATTCTTAATCCAACTGCCAAAACCTGAGATCTTGCAACTGTCACTGAAGCGCCCTATGGGGGTTTTACCTGACAGTTCCAAAACCTAAGAGAAATATATATTCTTATCGACGACAAAACTTACCAACCCCTGTCAATGTATGATGGAAGCTGCTCCAGGGTTGACTATTGAAACATATGGGGAAAGGGATTGCAATGTGCTGAAAGGGAAAGGGATGGGGATGGAAAATTAATGAGAGGGGAGCTTAGAGGTGAGTAGGAGGGAAAGAGAACCCCATATTGAGCCAAGGGAGGAAGAAAATACTAGAGGGAGATAACAGGTATGGAGGAAAGTGAGGAGTCGAAAAACATCGAATCCTCTGGAGGACAAGACAAAGCACCGACAGGATGCGTGGTGATATCCAGTTGGGAGAAAAATATAGGGTGGGAGAAGATGTTAGTGCACCTTCCCCAAAATATTACAAATTTCAAAGCAACCAAAAAGGAATCATGAAAAGAAGCGTGTTATAACTGGAAGGTGGAAAAAAACTAAATAGGCTTGAAGAAATCAAACACACGTCCTTCGAGTAATGTTAAGAGGTCCATAGAAAAATTGACTATGATTGAAAATAGTTAAATATTTTTAAATTATGATTGGCTAGGGCTTATTATGGTCAACATATTGGTTGACCGTGCCTATAAAACCACTTTAAAACCATGCACAATCAACTGTAGTAAACTATAGGCAACCATGGTCATCCTTAGTCAACCATGGTCATCCATAGTCACCCATGTTCATAGTCAAGCATGTTAAACCATGGTTAACTATGGTGACTACGATTGATAATGTTTCACCGTAGAAAATTATGGTTACATATAGTTAACTATGGTCTCCTTGATTGATTGTATTTGACCATGGTTATCCATAGTTGATCATGGCCAACCATAGTCGATGATCACCATGGTTGGCCCTAGTTAAACATAGTTTATCCATATTCAACCACTATTAAACATAGTGAGCCATGGTCACCCTTAGTCAATGATTATCAAGCATGGTCAACCTAACTCAAAAATGATCAACCACGGTTATCTTTATTCAACCATAGCCATCAAGGTCACTGATGGAAAACCATAGTCCTCATGGTCAACCCATGCTCAACCATGCTAAAAACTGTAGAACATGGTCATTGTGGTTAACCATAGTCAACCATAGTCAATCATAGTCAACCATGGTCAATCATAGTCAACCATGGTCAATCATAGTAAACCATGGGCAACCTTAGTCAGCCATGGTTTACCATTATGTGCCATAATCAACAAAAATAAACCTTGATCGAACATGGTCATTATTAGTAACCGTAGTCACCATAATCAACCATAAATTTCCATAAGCAACCCCATGCTCGACCATGTTAAACATAGGCAACCATGGTCAAAGTTGTTAAACATGGTCAACCATTATCTCGATGGTCAACCATGGCCATCACTTTTTAACATGGGCAACCATAGTCTATCATTGCGAACTATGGTCAACCATCGTCAAAATTGGTTGACCATGGTCTCACATTGTCAACATGGACAACCATAGGATATCATAGTCAATCACAATCGATTGTAGTCAATTATAATTGAATGTGGATAACCATGGTCACCAATAGTTGATTATATTTTGACCATAATAAACTGACCTCAACCATAAGTTGACCATATTAGTCTACCTTAGTCAACCATGTTCTACAAATCCTCCCCACACACGTCAATTTTTAACTAGCACAACCACGTTAGTAAATGTGGTTGATATATACAGATCTACCCTATTAGTGTTTAAAAGTTTCTAAAATGGAATTAATCAACATATATGACATTTACTAATGTGGTTGTGTTAGTATATTTTTAATAGGTTTCACTTTCAACTGAAGAGTTTAAAAACCCAAGACACCAGCACAAATGTCCTAATTTCATCTCGAATATTTCAATGCATATCCATTTCTTAGAACTTGTCATCTTCTTGCACTTTTTTGGCATTGTTTTTACATAATAATTTTCACATTTTTCCAATTTCGTAGGTAAAAAATGACTTTAGTTTCAATGGATGGATAAATTTTTCTTTTTAATTTCATTTTAATCAAATGATACATATTTGATATCTCTTGGCACTCAATGGATCTTTCCCATCAAAAGAAATATTACGTGTGTGTTCAAATCAAAAGTAGCTAACACTACTCCTTGAACTGTCAAGTCATGTAAAACCTATTGTTAAGTATATAGTTGGTCTTGCAGGTCACTAAATATTGGTGAATTCAATGTTTTCCTTAAATATGTAAGTAAACATGTATGTCACACTCTTGACACCTTGTGGATGCAATGATACAAAGAGAAACCAAACATACTTCATTTGGAATTAAGATAAATATATGTCAGTATTATATATTATCTACAAGCTTCAACCAATGAAAAAGACAACCAAATAGAGAAGCATAACAATCAAATTTCTTTTTTAATTATTTCATAACATTTTCATATGCTCTTTAAAATTGTTATCTTCTAGTTTGAATGTGATTAGTGCACGTCTTGCCATTTTCCTAGATAAAAAAAGAAAACATGCATTTGGTATAAGACGATTAAAATTTCCTTGGGTATCATGTGTTGGATATGAGAGGAGAAGGCTAAAACTAATAGTAAATAATCACTTTATCGTAGAGTCACATGTCTAGGATGTTATTCAAGTGGCTTTGTTTTGACTATCGCCATCTCACGAGTCTAGAGCTTAAGAAATAGAACTTGCAATATGCCTTTCACACTTTCAATTCCTTCATCATTTTCTCACATGTTCCCTTGGTTCAATTTATATTACAACAACATTGAGGAACTTGTTCATTATTTCTCTTGGGAAAATCGAGCAAATATAGTGTTGATAGCCAAAGGCTATTATGTTTATGTTGTTATTGAACATTTCCTTATACTCGTGTCCATGTAGACATTGTTTTTGTGCTCCATCCAACCTTTCACTGCAAGAAAAGGGATGTTATGATTGGGGAACATATTTTGTACTGTAGAGCATCCAATAGTTTCCCTTGGTACAAGAGTAAATTTGGGAGTCTTGGAATGTGATTTCCATGTATTAAGGGTGTCATATTATTCAACTCACTTAGTGTATTTATTATTTTCCTTACAGACAAAAAAATGCAAGATAAATGTTCTTTGTACTTACACCTTTAAAGTAGAATTACCATGTTTGTTTATAATTCTTATCATACTATATGGATCTCACGCCTACTTGTAGAAATAGTTTGTTAATTTCCCTCTATGTATCCCTTCAGAATAGACAACTCATTAATAATTCATAGTGTGCCAACTTAACATAGCTCCAAATTACACATTCTAGTAGTGATTAAAGTATCCCTTAATCCCCGTGTCCATATATGGAGGATTTCCTTATCAACCTCTTTCCCTATCATTTTCTCCTTGTCTTTTGTGGATTTATCATCTTGATTTAGGTGTTTTTATTCAATGGCTTAACATGGCTATGACATTCAATGTATTTGGGTACATTGTGTTTACATGACTACTTATAACACTTCCTTTTGTGATGTTACTATATAATTTGAAATAGTTGCACAGTTACGCATTTTCCACATTCCCAAGACTTGCATTATTTTGTATGTGATTGATGGAAGATATTTTGTAATAAATTGTGCACCATTTGACTGTAAAAACTTGGAAAATTGCATGGCTTAATCAATTATGAATTTGCATGAGTGTAACTCGATTTCAGACTTTGGAACATTCCGAAAATATCATGGACACAAGAAAAGCAAAATAAGAAAACCATATTACATGGCTTCATCGAATGTAAAACCTTTAGATGCAAAGTGTCGAGGAAAAAGCTTTTTGAATGACAATACTATGGTATGACCTCATGGGGATCATATATGGGGTTATATGATAATGATATGAAACACAAGGAGGATATATGGGGTTAAATTTACATGGGGTGTGTACATTTATATGTAATAGTGGTCAACTTGATAAAGGAGCCACATGTGAAATGTGTGAATAGTTATATACATAAAGCATCTAGTCATTTTTTTTTTCTTATTCGTACACTATTATTTTTCATTAATGTAATATAAACAATATAGTATAGTTGGAAAAAATCATAATGAGCATTGGGTGATTGTACAAAAAGATATCCAGACTTCCATATCAATCTAGGGAAAATATCCCATACATTTTGACTGAACATAGATACCATCTAGAAACAAAAAAACCAAAAAAGTATTCCTTGAAAAAAACCAAGTAACACTAAATCAATAGGTGAAGAGTCATAGTCTTAAGCTTATAGAAACATTGTATATGTTTTTCGATGAAGGAAACAAAACCCTCTATGGATTGGAGATCCATGGTGCATGCAAAATTTGAAAAGCCCCAAAATATATGAAGAGAAGTTGGAGTTAGATAGTTTGGGTCTTGAAATCCCATTACAAGTTTGTTTTGAACAAGGGCTAGTTTTGAATTCAAGTGTATGTCAATAGAGTGTACGAGCTCTCGAACGAGAATTTAATTTCATCACATATTCACACATCATTGCCAAAACCCATGATACCTCTTCACGAGATTAACCTCATGTTAATGGAAAAACAAGCAAAGGAATAAAAAAAATGCATCAATTGTTCTGATGAGAAATGGGCCAAACCCAAAGGATTTCATAGATACAAGGATGAATGGCCACTCAAATTGGTCACAGGCCTTCTCAAAGGGTCTATCTTATAAAAATTGAATCATGTCCAATAACACAAGCCCATTCCACGCCTTCACACATAACAAGAAGATTATCTAGGATGTTTCTACCATGTACAAAGAATTTATGCTCTAACATGATTATATTAGGTAATATATGCTTCATAATGAAAACTTTATGCCCGGGCCCAAATTTTTGATGATGTAATAAGCGAAGTGAATGTTGTATGGCGTTGTATCAAGTTAGGTTTCCCAGCCACGGGGATGAATTTTATGATCCCTAATTGAAGCCATCCACAAGTTATTAAGTTCTTATTAGTCATTGATAGACCCACAAGTATGGCCTGACCAAGTTCCATGTTTCTTTGTAGAACTTATAATAGAATTTGTAAATCCCTTAGGCTTTGTCATCAATAATCATCAATTCCATGCATAGAAACAATCAACCAATATAAAGAAAAATTCATGGTCATGAATAAAACTTTTCTCCTCCATAACCTTTTTCCATACCTCATCTTCAAATATGACATCACTCCTTCTCACTCGATATAAGAAATTGAGACTTAATTTTTTTTTTTGTAATGATCAATAAATTATTTCTTAATCAACCCTGTTTAATTCACCCTCTCGTTCTTTCTCCTAGGAGCATACATATTCTCTCTCATTGATTCTTTCTTAATCATCTATTTTTTAATCACTCTCCCACTCTTTCTATTAGGGGAACACATCTTCTCTCTAGTGATTTTGATTTCCAAGGCCTTGAAAAACACCATAATAGTCCTATCCCCTATCTTAAACAAATGTTTTCAAGCATGAATTTTTGATTCCCGATCATGGTCAAACTCATTGACCCTCATAAGGTGGAACAGCATGGACCAAGCCTATTTTTCTTCAAAAAAAGAGATTAGGTGAAGGTACTTAGACATAGTTTTAAATTATTCTTAAATGCCCCGGTGATGTAAACAAAAAAAACTCCCAGGGATGCCCTACCTACAAATTCTTACTAAGCATATCCACCAAAATCATAACCATGGTGAAAGATGGAAGCAATTACTAACTCACCAGGGAGACTCCACCATAAATTTTGTTTACACTAGCAACAAAATGTCAAATCCAAGGAAAATGACAAAGCACCGATTAGGCACGAGTCAATTACAACAAACGAAATTTTATTTGCATTGATACATTCTAATTTGATAATTGAAATTTATGAAATCAACTCCACTCACACACTATAATGGATTAATGATGGAATGATTTTTCAATTGATTTGTGTATTAAAAATATTCTAGAATATTCCCTAGAAGTTAAATCCTGATATGAAAAAGATATGATCTAATACTGAAGTAGAACTGATTATTTTCCAGTAGTGAATTGATTGTTAAATCGATCGCTTAATTTGGAATACTGAAGGAAAGAAAATGATTAAACGACTTAAACTAGAACTTAAGAATCTTATTAAACATAAAATTGTAGCAAAGAGCATAGATAAGAGACAACAAACATTGACTACGGAGTTCGTCCCTGGTGGACTACGTCTCCGGGTCTGCTTTCAAGATGGACGTCTGTTTTATTAAGGATTGATCCAAGGAAGTATTTACACAGAAAAAAACCAGACCTAATGTGCTCGCAAGCACCTCTGGTCACTATCAACAGAAATATCTCTCCCAGATTTCCAATGCTTGTCTCCATGCTCAATTCCACCTCCGGACGACCAAGTTACACCGAAAAAAAAAACAGCCTCTCTCTTCCAGAATATGAATACAAGTCTTTGAAATCACTCCATCTTCCTCCCTCATGAGAAAAAGTGGTTTTATAAGTGCAGGCCAGGTTTAGGTCAAACCTCTTGGGCCAAAAATGGTAAGTGTTATTTATCATTAAAGTGTTATAGGTCTCGGTCATGTAATAATAAGACACCTTAGGCATTAGGTTCATGGTGGTTATATTACACCTAGCACATATTTATTTCAAAACTCAAAACAGACTTTGGTTATAACTTAAAACTTGACATTCAACAACTGGCGTGGAGCGATGGGCAGTTTGGCATGTGACCGCGGGCGATCTAGCCATTAGCTGCCACCTCGCGGTTTTGTCCCCGGTAGCTTCGCAATGGTGCAGTGAATCCGCATGTGACAACTCAATCCTCAGGTGGTTAGGTTTTTCTATGGTTAACTTTTGTGGTTAGGATTGTTATATCATATCTTTTTCCAGATGGGTTTTAAAATTTGTATAGTTCCGAAACCTTTATATCCTAGGTTTACACCATAGCACTAAATATTTATAACTTAGGATTATTACATAATTTCTCCACCATAGTTTAGCCTTAAGCCTTAGGATTTGACCATAAGTTTAGCCCCACTTAGGTTTTAATGACTTAGGATTAAAACACCATGACTTTACAATTTACCATCCCATGTCATCACTTGAGACAATGATGAAATCAGCATGAGGAAGTAACTTTAACCAATTGAAGATTCTTTCATCCGGAACATTGGAGAACCTGACTAACTGAAGACTGAAATGGACTTCTCATCAGACAAACTAGAGATGAACGAAACATCTTTGTCAATCTGCACTGATGTAAGATCCTCCTGGATCAATCCTATCCACTTGAAAGCTTTTGGACCAACAAAAGTTTGATTTAAGCATACATCAGGTGAGGGTACAACTCCCTCACTTTTTCGATCTCCATCCACCTCACCTTGCTCGGATTCATGCCCTTGAGTCACACTCGAATATATTCAACATCTCCTTGCCTAGAAGTGTGGAATTTCCTATCCAAAATGGTATCTTCCTACAACTCATTCATATACTCAAGTGCCAAATCATCAACTATAGGAATCTGTGTATCTTCCTCTGGATCAATGATCATCAAAGGTTCATACAACTTCAAATTTTATACATTTAAAACTGAATAAATACGCATGTAAGGAGTTAAATCTAACTAGAATGCATTATTTCCAATCTTTTCCACAAGCTTGAAAGGACCATACCTGATGGGTTTCAGTTTCTTACCTTCACCTTTCAACCTGTCTTTACTGATATACAACCAAACCTAATCACCGACCTGAAAATGATGATCGACTCGATGCTTGTCATGGCGCATTTTGTACTTGGATTGAATCTTCTCTAAATGATCCTGCACTGCTTCATGTATCTGATGTATCCGTTGAATGAACTTAACTACTTTATTTGAATCGTCATGTCCATTCACTTTATCTTCTTCACCGAACATGAAATCCATTGTTCACTTTGGTAGATACCCAAAACATGTTTCAAATGGTGATCTATTAGTCAAAGAATGTAAGGCTCAATCGTAAGCATGCTGCACATAAGGTAAATATTCCTCCCACAACTTAGGATGCTTTTTGCAGTAACCTCAGAGAATATGTATCATTGTCATGTTTACCACTTATGTCTGCCCATCGTTCTGTGGATGAAAATTTGTGCTCTTCTTCAGATTTTTTCCCATGAGTCCTCATAAAGTGGACCAAAGTCTCCTACAGAGCAAGTGTCTCGATTTGAAATAATGGAAGTAGGTAACCCAAAATGAACCATACCTGTTGAAATAACATTTGTACAGTTTTTTCAGCAGTCACTTGTTGTTTGCATGGAACAAGAATGCACATCTTGTTGAATCGATCAACCATGACATACATGTAATCATTCCCTCTCCTGGACATAGGAAGTCCTCCAAAAAAGTCCATGGAAATGTTGTCCCATGGTCGCAAAGGAACTAGAAGTGGCATATACAAACCAATATTTTGATTGCTTGGCTTTCTTGTCAAACACATCACACATCCTTTAATGTACCTAACAATTGTTTCATACATGCGAGGCCAGTAGCAATAAATTTTAATTTGCGCCATAGTCTTTCTTACGCAAAAATGTACTGAAATGTGAGAAGAATGTGCTTCCCGAATAACATGCGCCCTTTCAGTCTGTGGTATGCACAACTTACCCAGATGATATAAAAATCTGTCATGAACATGAAAAATTGGCTTCTTCCACCTGAGTATCTTGAGTTAGTGATCCATAAATATCGTTGAAATCAACATCAATACTATATTATTCTAAATAACTTTCAAGTTTTAAAGAACTATTCTGCAGCACTACTGAAGCATTTAAAGATGGTCTAGACAACATATCAGCTACTTTGTTTGTTACACATTTCTTGTACCTAATTACTAAGTGAAATTGCTGAAGAAATCCCATCCATCTGTAATGACGATATTGTTGCAACTTAGTCTGTGAATAAAGGTATTGAAGCGGCTAATGATCTATGTGAATCATTTCTTTACACTTTCAACCAAAGCAAACAGTTCTTTATCATATGTCAGATAATTTATAACTGCCTTAGAAAAAGTGTTAGAGTGAAAACAAATAGGTTTCCCTTTTTGAAGTAAGACTGCACCCATTGCATAACACATCTGTTTCAATTTCGAATGGCTGTTCAAGATTTGGTAAAGCTAAGATTGGGATGGTGACAATTTTCTATTTAAGTGAATGAAAATATTTTTTTTGTTTCCTTCCCCAATAAAAGGAAACTTTAGAATATATTAAAGCATGTAACGATGATGCAATCAAAGAAAATTGAGAAATTAATTTTCTCCAATACTGAACTCCACCTAGAAAAATCCTAACTTCAGTCACATTCTGTGGTCTTGGCCACTTAACAGTCACATCTATTTTAGCTGGATCTATCTTCAGATGACCATCTCCAACTATGTAACCAAGATAAATCAATGAAGTTTTCCCAAACTCACATTTGGACAGTTTAAGGTACAATTTTTCCCTGTGCAACACTTCGAAGACATGTTTAACATGCCTAACATGCTCTTCCATACTGGAATTGAAAATCAGGATATCATCTAAGTATATTACGACAAACTTATCAATGTATGGACAAAATAAATCATTCATAACTGGCATGAAATTTGCTGGAGAATTACACAAACCAAAAGGCATCACTAACCATTCGAATAGGTCCTGCCTAGTTTTAAATGTAGTTTTCTAGATGTCATTTTCTGCAATGCGAATTTGATGATACCTACTACGTAAATCCAACTTAGTAAAATAGACAACATTTTTCAACTGATCAAGTAAATCATATATCCTGAGAAGAGGATACCTATTCTTGATTGTGAATTTTTTTAAAGCCCTAAAGTCGACACACATTCTCCATGTCTCGTCTTTCTTAGGAACTAAAATTATGGGTGAACCACATGGAGATGAACCGGTTCGAATGAAACCTTTTTCAACCAGCTCTTGGATTTGTTTCTTTATTTATTCGTTCTCTATAACTGACATGCGATACATTCCGATATTAGAAAGAGGGGAATCAAAAATCAACTATATCTCATGTTTTATTTCCCATTTAGGAGGCATATGTTTTGGTTCTTTAAATAGTCTTTGAAAAGAATCTACCACTTTCACCAAAATATCTTTAAACTGAGATTCACAACCTGAAAAGGCATCATGTTGATCCTTATGTTGTTATTTTACAACCATGAGTAAATATATCTTACTTGAAATTATTAGTCTCTTCATCTGATTAGAAGTAACTAAATCCAAGTGAGTTTTGATTTTATGTGCTCAGACAATGTATTAAATTCCATATTTCTTAAGGTGATATTTATGCTCTTTCCTATGAAAAACTGCATCATGATCATAGAGATAAGGACTTCCTAACACTATTCCACATATGTCTAATGGAATCGAATTTAGATCCACTTCATCAATGTAATTAGCTATGATGGAAAATTTTAAACGACACTGCTTTGTGACATTAGTCTGAGTCTTTTCTTTTAGCCAAACTAATGGATATGGTCTTGGATGATTTTTTCCCCCCAAACCCAATTTCTTAACTAATTATTCAGATATTAAATTTTCTTGTGATGTATCTATTTTTTTGTGCTTAGAATTTACTCTTATGTGAAATAATTCAACTCTTTTATCTTCATCCAGATGATTTATGTTTGAAGAAAATGTAGAAGTACTAGAACTGGAACTAGTGTTAGAACTTTTACCTATCGAAACCATTGCGGTTATTTTCCTTTCATCACCTGAATCGGAGCCCAAATATTTTTTGGATTGTTGCGTTAGCCTTCTTTTCACCTTTCTTCTTTTGGAACTTCTTTGGTTTTAGTTTCGGGTGAAGTTTCCAACATCTGGCTTCATCATGTCCGATCCTCTGACAGTGAGTACATGTAGGTCTTTCACTTTCCTTTAGAGTTGGTGTTGTTTTCTTTCCCTTCGAACTTCTCTTCCTCTCTCTATCTTTAGAATCCTTGATTTCCAAATATTTGGATGCTTTTTGAGAAAACTTGAATGGTCTCCCACCTGATTCAATATGTATGGCTTGAACACACACTTCATTAGAGTCATTAAGTTTAAACATCAATAACGTATGTTGTACATATGAATGTAAACTTCCAATGTACTTTAATAAAGTTTCATGTGTATCCAATGGAATACCAAGCGCCATATATTTCTTCTTGAACTCCTGAGTAAACTCCTGAACATTGTTCCCTTTACCTTGCCTCATATGCTGCCAATAAATAACAACTTGTTGCATGTATCCCAAAGGATATAATTGTTTTCTGAGAGCTTTTAAAAACCTAGACCGTGAAGAGATGACTTTACCTTTCCGATTTAAATCTACTCGTGTTTTACTCTCCCACCAAATTAAATTTGTTCCCCCCATTCTAAGTGTATCTAACTGCATTTTATTTCTTTCATCAGAAATGTTATGAATTCTACAATACACTTCTAACTGCTTAATCCAATTATCTAGTTTCTCAGGATTCATTTCGCCATCATAAATAGGTAGTTAAAATTTTACATCAAGTTTCAAAAGAGATTTCTGAGGTTTCTTTTATGTTTCAAAATCTGGACTAGAAGAAGAAGAATAAGATGATGAATATGATGTAGGAGAATGAGGTTTATCAGTTTTTCGTTTTCCATTGTCCTTCTTCGATGCCTTTGAAGAAGAAGCTGCATCTCTCACCTTCTTATCTTCGTAGAGTTCTCCCAACATTCGTTGCATGTTCAAAAAAAATTGTTGAATTTTTTCTTCGCCCATGACCTTCACTTCAAGACTTTCACCTGCATCGGTTCCTCCCATTGTCGATTGATGAGATACTTTCCGCTTTCCAACTTCTGCGTCTATCTCCTCGAGCATTCCTTCTACACGTCGCAATATGGACCTGGTTAACATTCACTAGAAAAAATCCTACTGCACATCCTGCTCTGATACCAAAATATATGATCTGAAATAGATCTGATATAATACTAAAGTAGAACTGATTATTTTCCAAAAGTGAATTGATTTTTAACTCAATCGCCTAATGTGGAAGACTGAAGGAGAGAAAATGATTTAACAACTTAAACCAGAACTAAAGAAGCTTATTAAACATGAAATTTCAACAAATAACAGATATAAGAGAAAAAAAACATTGATTACAGAGTTCGTCCCTGGTGGACTACGTCTCTGGGTCTGCTTTCCATACGGGCATCCATTTTATTAAGGATTTATCCAAGGAAGTATTTACATAGAAAAAACTAGACTGAGCATGATCTCAAGCACCTCTGGTCACAATCAACATAAATCTCTCTCTCACATCTTTCCAATGCCTATCTCCGTGCTTAATTCTGCCTCCGGACAACCAAGTTACACTAAAAACAAAAACAACCTCTCTCTTCCAGAATCTAAATACAAGTCTTCGAAATCACTCCATCTTCCTCCCTCATGAGAAAAAGTGGTTTTATAAGTGCAAGCCAAGTTCAGGTCGAACCTCCTGGGCCAAAAATGGGAAGTGGTTTTTAGCATTAAATTGTTTTAGGTCTCGATCATGTAACAATATGAAACCTTAGGCATTAGTTTCATGGTGGTTATATTACACCTAGCGCATATTTATTTTAAAACCCAAAACATACTTTGGTTATAAATTAAACCTTGACAGTCAGCAACTAGCGTAGAGTAGTGGGCGGTTTGGCATGTGACTGCTGGCGGTCTAACCATTAGCTGCCACCTTGCGGTTCTGTCCCCGGTGGCTTCGCAACGGTGCGGTGACTGCGCATGTGACAAATCCATCCTCCGGTGGTTGCGGTCTGATGTTGTGGTTAGGCTCTGTGTTAACCTCTGCTGTTACATGTGATAGCTCCTTCCGCGTGGTTCCGCTGTGGTTAACTGCTACGGTTAGGAATGTTATATCATATGTTTTTATATATGGGTTTTAAACTTTGTATAGTTATGAAACCTTTATATCATAGGTTTACACCATAGCGCTAGATATTTAGAACTTAGGATTAGACCTTGGGATTATTACATAATGTCTCCACCATAGTTTAGCCTTAGGCCTTAGGATTTAACCATAAGGTTAGCACCACTTAGGTTTTAATGAATTAGGATTAAACACCATGACATTACATTTTACCATCACATGTCATCACTTGACACAATCATGAACCACAATCATGAAATCACCATGAAGAAGTAACTTGAAGCGATTGAATACTATTTCATTCAAAACACCTGATAACCTGACGAACTGAAGACTGAACTGGACTTCTCATCGGACAAAATAGATATGAACATAACTTCTTTGTTGATCTGCATTGATGTAAGATCCTCCTGGATCAAATCCCCAACATCCACCTAATAATTATTGATATTTAAATTAAAGCATAATTTATTAATTATATATAACAAAAAAAATGATAATAATAACAATAAAACCTAGAAAAATGCATGCATTTTTAAATTCCAAAAATAAAATGGGATGAAAAGGTACCCAAAATTGAAAGAAATGCAAGCCACCAAACCTAAACCTAAACCTAAACCTAAGAAATTCTAATATTAAACCTAAACCTAGAAAATAAAAATATTAACCCTAAAACTAAAACTAAATTAAAATAAAGCTAAACCTAAACTAATACTAAACTAAACCTAAACCTAAACCTAAGAAATGAGTTTTAGTCGGTGGTAGGATAAATGGATGTAAAGAGTAGATGACATTTACACACATAAATAGAAAGTGAGAAAGTGCACGAGAGTTTGAATGACATTTTTCCAACGATCAAGCAGGAAGAAGCACCCAAGTTTCATATCTATACCTGGAAGCCATGTGAACGGGCACACAATTAATCTCAGAGAAACCACACCTGCAAAAGCTTAGCCGAAGCCACACTTGCAAAAACGATGGAGCTCCAAAGAAAAATCAAGAAGACAGGGATAGATGAGGGAGAGGTCAGATTCAGAAAAGGATTCAGAAATCCTACAGTTACTGGCTCGTAGGAAATTCCAAGCACACATGAGATGACTGCAAATATATGCACTCCCATATTGTTGGAGGCTCCGATGTCACTTTCTTGACAAAGCTTGTTGGCCATAGTAACAAGGTAGGTAGTTTCTCAGTTTCTTTATTTTCTTTGCATATTCTTAGCTTGTTTTGGTTGGTTTATGGTTTTCTCACTCACTCTGCATACTCTTGGTTTGTTCGTTCTTTGTTTGCTTCCTTATTTTATGTTCTCTGTTTCTTGGCTTCCTTATCTTTTTTTTTTCCATATCCATTTGATTTTCTTTCTTCCGACTCTTGGTTTCTTTATTTTATGTGATTTGTTTCTTGGTTCGCTTATATTCTTTGCACATGCATTTTATTTACTTCCTTCTCGAAACCTATTCAAGGGATTGCATTTCCTTCTCATTTAGGCGTTGCTACCAAACTCTGTTCCGCTGGACAAGGTAACAAGCTTATTGTCTGGGACTGCCATCAATTCCAGGTACTCTGAGTTTTTATTTACACTCAACTCTTCTACTGTCTATTAATATCTTCATCTAAGCTTACCATCTTATTTCTTAAACAAGGTACACATATTCCTTTACATTGCACGAGTGAAGTTGGATGCCTCCTTAGTGAAGGTCCTTGGATTTTTGTTGGCGTTCCTAACGCTATCAAGGTAATTTAACGAGATTAACCTTAGTATTATAATTTATTTTTTCAAAGTGATTTTCTTCAGGCTGGTAACACATTGGATTTATATTTTAGGTTTGGAATACTCTCACATCCACAGAACAATCTTTAGATCGCCCCAAGGGACAAGTTCATTCCCTTAGTGTTGTTAATCAAATTCAAATGTTTTTTATTGGAACGTAAGTGTGTCTCCTAAATTTTCTTGGCTTATGTAGTCATATTTGTTGTGACAAACCCCTTGATATAACCAGAGTTGGTCACTGCGTTAATTGACTTATTTGACTCTCCTGTAGTTTACCATTTATTTATTTTTTATTTTTTCTTGAAATACATAATGCCAAAAATAGTTTCCTTCATATGTACATATTACACCAATTAACCTGAAAATTATTGACTCATGAGACTTCTTGACACCACCACATATCCTGACAATGCCAAAGATATCTGAATCCTCTACAAAAAATACAATGGCCAAAGGAATCAAAATTTTGACATTGTTTACTGAGAAATTCCTACTAATAATGACAGACAACCATGTGTGGATGTCACCATTTATTTATAAAATCATCATATGTAGCATTTTCTATTGTATACTAAAAGTACACTATTTGTATATATTATGGCAAGCAGAATAATTAGAAGAAGGACAATCCTTCTACTCAAACCCAATCCTTGACCTATCCATCTGCAACACATGCCCTTAAGTATTATTTCATTATTGTGCCTTGTTTTTACAATTGAGTAGTCATGAGGCCCATGTACTAGCCAATATGTTCTCGGTGTGATAACCTGGCAAGAATATAGACTTGAAATCGTAATTTTCCATTAAATACCCACAAATATGATGGTGCAATCTACAAGCCTGGTCCAAGGAATGCTAAAGTGACATTTAGGCTAACCCTCGGTAGATTAGGTTGCATGTTTAAGTCCTGCTGAACCATAATGCATATATGCTCATATTAATTAAATTTTTAACATTATATTGAAATGAATGAGGATGTTTGAGAGTGTTTCCAAATTTATTGGATTTAATATGGAGAGAGCAAATTTTTGGAGCTCACTCAAAATCTAGTAGACTTAATAGTTTTTCAGGATTTCAAAAAGGTTGGGGGGGGGGGGGGGTGTGTGGGGGAGGATTGCAATGTTTCCATTATGTCCCTAGATTAATCAAAATATGCATGTAACTAATATTTAATCAAAATAAACATACCCTATGTCTCCCATAATGTTAGTGCCATTGGTTTCCAAACTCCTTTCTCTTGACCCTATAAAAAATGTATCCATCACTCAAACAAAATATTGACTTGACATGCTACTATTTTTCTATCTTATTTTAATGCTTAGAGTGTGATATTAATGAAAAATATCCCAAAAAAAGAAATTATTATGATGAGATGTATGTATTTTTTGTAGCATGATTTTCTTTTTTAACGCTAGAGGCCATCTAGAGCCTATTTTTTGATGTATTTTCGTTTCAGAGATGAATTGCACTCGATGCTATTTTGGTTATGTGCACCCTTACAAGCTATATAGATTAGAAGTTTTGCTTGTTATTGTATAAATTATTTGGATTCATATGAATGCACGTGAATATATATGTTTTTTTTTTTTTAAATTTGAATGTTTTTTGTTTTTGGTCGACTAACTTTTTGGTTCGGTTTTTTAGTGGTTCTGGTCCGGTTTCAGCTGGTTCTCAATTTACCAGTTTGGTTCCGATAACATTGGTCGTGAATTTATCACATTATATAATCGCGATGATTATTGACTTACTGTTTTACAATATGGCACTATTTTTGCATGGAAAATCAATTCTCCAACCAATGCCTTTGAACTAGCAGTTTCCCTTGTAGGGCATACCCTTCATGTTGTCTCATTGGTCTCAGGGGTAGACAAACTCTACTTTATTTCCATGGACCACACAATAAGGGCATGTTTCTTTGCTTCTTGTCCACTACTTTTATTTGTATTTGTTTACACAATAATATTTTTTTTTTGGCTAAACTGGTTAATAGAAGCACAAATAAACATTGTTTTCCTTGCAAGGTTTGATGGTTTTCATGCACCAAGTTTTATAAAATGAATTATGTACCCAATTCCAGATGATTTTATATTTGAAAGTTGTAAAAAAATTCATAGGTTTGGGATGTAGAAAGTTTTCAATGTATACAAACCCTGAGGGATCACAAATCAGTTGCAATGTCTCATCTCTGTTGGGATGACTATCTGTTGTCGTGCTCATTAGACAACACAATGAAGGTAAGGAAGGATTCATCATATGTCCTTGTGTCATTTGGGAAATAAAATGGTGCACAAACTTCAGTGGACTATCTAACTCATCAAATTCAATGCAGGTATGGTCCGCTACATCAAGTGGAGCCTTGGAAGTGACTTGCACTCGTAATAAAGAACATGTATGTTATATAATCCTCTTTACCTATAACAATCATGTACATTTTATAATTAGTTTTCTATCCATGCGACAACCTATTTACTTAGCTGCAGTGCAATGTTATTTTTTGTAAAATATATCCCTATTCATGATTTATCTACAAAGTTGCATTGCAACATGCTTCTATTGTTATGGTGGTCCTAGGATATGAAATTAGAGAGGGGTAACCAATCCATGGGGTTGGTGTGACCGTTTTTTTTAAGCCAAAGTAATTTCTAGATTATTTATTAATTATTTTAATCATACATGTTTTGTTTTTCTACAATTCTTTAGTTAGTTTTATTATTTATATAAGTCTTAGTAGTTGAAGTACGCGAAGGCCCAAGGTCAATACATTTGTGCACCATAAATTATTTAGTTTTTTATTATTTATAAGTCTTGGGTGTTGAAGGACCCCAAGGTCCAAAGGAAAGACATTTGTGTTGGGAAAAATACTAATATGGGGGTGAATTAGTATTTTAAAACTCACTTAACTTTTTATTTTCTTATTCTGATTTCTGTATGCGACTTTAGTGAAGTAAACCTGTGTATGTACGCAACCGTTATGCAGAAAACTAGCTTATATTCAGTGAAATTATGTTTCAGTTAAATGTTCATATGTTTATCTCAAACCAGTGTATTAGTGATTTATCAAATATTTGATAAGAAATAAACATGTACAATAAGAAAAAAATAAAGCATCACACATAAGCAACACACATGAACACTAGTATTTAAGGTGGAAACCGAATGTGGGAGAAAACCACCAGTGTTGTTGTCTATGTCTTCAATTTTATTATAATGAAAAATTCTTACAATATTGTACTGGTGCAGACTCATACCAGCATGCAGGCACCCACCCGCAGAAGGTTACAACCTTCATTCGTTTTTCCATCTCCTATTGGAAGGGAGCTTCAATCCCCTAATCTCGTTCACCAACACACAATGGAAGGGAGCTCCAACCCCCTGATTTGATCACCAAATACTACTGGCTAGAAGCTTCGACTTCCTCAATGAAGGATCCAACCCTCAACACCATCGTGGACCATGTTATCACTCAGATTTTCCTTGAAGTTGTTGGGAAGAGGAAAGGGGTCCGAGGTAACCACAAACCAATCTTTTAGGTACAGAATCTAGCCAATCTGTACCTAGAGAGGGCTCTCTCTATAAAATTTAGCTTTGTTTTAGAAGATATTAGGCTAGTTATAAAGTCCAAGGGTTTTGTTTGAATTTGGGTGGTGGAATTTGATAGCTGAGGGCAAGATTGAGTAATTCAGGCCAGTGGGCTATGGAGTCAAAAAGTTGGCTTTACTGGATTAAGTTTATCAACAAAAGATGGCTTTACAGGGCAAGATAATCAAACAGAAAACAATTTTAGATCTAAAGTGAATGGAATGGATTTAAATGGATGAAATGCAATTAAGAATCTTTCAACACATTCATAAGAGGGAAAATTGAGTGATTATTAACAAAGAGAAATTAAGAATTATTTATTAAATAACCAAAATGCTTAAACTAGAAAAACAGGAGCAATTAAGAATTCCTTGTTTATAACTAGTTTAGAAGAAAACATTTAAAATAACAATGATTGAAATCAGATTACACTTAAGTACCTTCTGATTTATTCTTTTTCATTAGTTATTCAGAAATGAAACACAATGATATAATAAACAGATATAAAAACTTTAAACACAAGGGAAGGATGACTTATTGATCCGTAGTCTGACACATGAATCCTGTAAAAATTCTTTCACTTCAATTCATCATCCAGCTTAGCCACAAAAAATTTCTCCAATAACACTTTATTCCAAATAGTCAATGTTACAGCAGAGTCCAAAAAATCCACCCTCAATACTCCGATTGAAGGAGTATTTATACAAAAAGTTACAAAAAATATCTCATAACAACTTGAGATATTATCTAGGATGACTCATAAGTAAATTACAATAAAATAGAGACAGATGGTCTCGTAGATAAGAAAGAAGGATAACTGATGTTGTGTTGTTTCCTTCTTTTAAGAATGTGCTGGAGGCAGGTCCTATGCTTTGGGTCATTGCTGTCCTCTTCAGTAATTCTGTGCTGGCTGATGTGTTTAACTGATACTCTTTGACTGCTCTGATACACTTTGACCCTTATTCATCCTTTTATCCTTCTTTATCATGACTAACTGTGGTAAATAGGCAAAAATTTATGTAAGGATAATTATTACAAAAGTTCCATTAGTTCTTTTTCATTTAGCTTCTGGCACTCTGGTCCTTTGCAACTTTCTCAGTGTTTCATCAGCCTCAGTATATCTGAAGAAATTAGGCTGATTTGGAAATAAATGATTTACTTCATGCTCAAGATAAAATAGATTTTCTAATCTGTCATGAAGGTTTCTTCCTGTAGGCAATGCAGCTGTTGATGAACTGGTTGAAGAACTGGCCTGATTGCCAGCATATTTGTCCAATTTTTCAACATAACTATCAAGGTCCATTAGCTTATCCTCTGAAACCATAAGACTGGGCAATCCTCTGTGTAACAAAATATTCAATCTTTCTATGAAGGCAATGATTTCTTCTTGCATATCTGAGCACCTTTGTTCTAAATTTTTTACCAGAGTTCTTTTAGTAAAAACTCTCTTTATTTCCAAAATTGTTTCGGTCCTGTCCTGAATACCAAGTTCTGCAAGTTGATTCTTAGTCTGAGTATTCAAAAAATGTATAAGTCTATTGGCTTCTTCTGGCTTATTTCCCAACTCTTCTCTTGCTCTCTCAATCTCATCCAGAGCCAATTTAACTAAGTCATTCTGTTCATCCATTATTTGAATTGAGGACCAGACGTCCTTTATTGATTGAATGATGTTATCACAAAGAATTTACTTTATTTCTCTTAAAGGTTTCTCCAATGTGAGATCCTTTTCTAATGTTCTGACTATTTTTTCTAATTGGTTCACTTCTCTTGTTTTATCAGCAACACTCATTTTTGAAAGATAATATTTGTGTTCTAGAGTGGCCAATTGTTCCTTTGTTTTGAAGATCTCTATGGCCTGAAGTTTCATTTCTTCCATTGAATTTGTTAACTCTTCAGTGTTCAAATTTGAAGTGTTTCCTTGTGACAACTCTGTTGGCTGACCTGTTGCTGCTGTACCTGTCACTACTCCTGCTGTAGATATTGGAATGTTCACCTGCTTATCTTTCAATGCATTCTCAAGCTCTTTTTCAGTTGCATTAAGTTGCTCATTAAATTTTAAGAGAAAATCCATTAGTTCTTCCTCAGAACTTTGTTTGATTATTTCTGCAGTCTGTGGATGTCTCGAGGCTGGTAACTTCAATTGTTTTCTCAGAGCTGCAATATCATCATCTTTCTTCTTGATTAAAGCTTCAATACCTTTTACATCTTTAGTATTATGACCCAAATTAATGATTATTTCCTCCAAAGTTTTGATTCTATTATCCTTAGCCTGGGAGGAGGCTTTTTCAAGTTGCAATTGTGTATTAGTGTTATCCAAAGAATCCTGCAATTTATGGGCCATCATTGATTTATCCGTCAGAGTAGAATAAATCATCTCACCTGTTTGCTTGTGTAGCTCAATTTGATCTAAAGGATGGATATCCTTTGCTAAGACTTCAAAATTGGTTTTGATGTAATCTGCAGCTGTCTAAGGCTGCTGTACCTTGGGTTTGAAGTGGCTAATTATCATCTTACCCTGTTGGATGTCATAGGCTGACATCAATCTTTCTTGATTTTTCGGAGCCATTTTCAAATATTGGTTGTACACTTGAAGTCTAAGTGGTTCATTCTTGGCCTTTATATTGATGAATGTTCTTTTGATGTCCTAGGCATCTTTTATTGGAGGTTTGAAAGAAGATATCTCTGCACTTTTTTGCCTCTGTAGTTCCTTTCTTTGAAAATTAGTGGATGTCCCACTACCTGTACCTGTTTGCTGACTGTCTTCTCTTCCCTGGCTATCAGGGATTTCCTGAACTGATTCAACTTCTGGAAGAGGGGTTAATTTATGCCTTTTAACACTTTGCTATTCAAAGGAGCCACCGATAGGAGTAGCTGCTTCAGCCTCTCTCTTTTTTCCTTTTTCTACATTCAGGGGAGTTTGTAAAATTGAAATTTCTGGCTCATTGACCTGAGTAGGAGGAATCTGTACTTTCTCCTGTCCTTTAGAAGTCCGAGGCTGTTTTTTCATTGTGAATTTTTCAATTACTTGTATATCAGGCTCCTTTTCTTTTCCTTTAGATTCTACTGCCACTGTACTAATCTCCTGCAATTTTCGTTGTGAAGTCCCTGCTAAAGAAGATCCTAGTATCTGCACCTGCCCAAAAGAGTCTAGGTCGAGTATCTTTTCAAGATCTTTCATTACATTTTCAACATTGACCTGCTCACTATCTTTTTCAACCAGTGTCCCTTCCACCCATTCATCCATATTAGCATATTGTTCTATTTCTGGGATTCTTTGATGGATGTATGGTGATAGTTTATTTTTCATTCTTCTGTCACAGATAAAGCTGTTTGGATCATAAGGCACCCAATAGAAACTCTTTTGTAGTCCGAGATAGTCTTCTAAAATTCTTTCGGCTTCTTTTCCAACTTCCCTAGAGTTAAAAATAAAGGGGTCTAGTTGGCTCTTGATCCTAAGTTGAGCCTTCTTCTTTGCATTGCAGAAATGAACTATATTTGAAGTATTCATCTGCCTAAAATATTCTAATGCAAAGAGTCTCATTGGGACATATTTGGGCAACTTAAAAGGGCATAATTCACATCCATATCATTCTGATCTCTGTGTGGTTTTGATAAAGGTATCAGTCACCTATCTTGTACTGCTTTGAGAGCTGAAGGATTTTCTTGATGTCATTATTTACCCTAGGAGGAGAGACTCCTGTCAACAAAGTGGTTGCAGGATGAACAAAAAGGTCAACAAAATCATTATAGGAATAAGGAGAATCAATGGAATTGTGAGTAATTGCAGACCAAAAGATGACTGACCTAGGATTCCCTTTGGCATCAAGTTTCTTAACATAAAAAGGGAAATTCTCTGAATGAAAGTAAATCATGAGGCGATATATGACAAAAGAATACTTGAACACTCTCTCATTCCCAAATCTCATGAACTGATCATGGATTTTGTCCAGGGGTGAAAATAGATAACAATACTAGGGTTAATTGATCAACATACTCACTAGTATTGAAACCCATTATGAAAGATATCATGTTCAGAATAAGTCTACCTTCTTCAGTGAAAAAAATATAACCATAAGGGGAAGGGCTTTTAGGCTGATGCTCTGGTAACATGAAGGTCTGACACAGGCGGTTTAACTCTTCATGGGATAACTTGGTAGATTTCTCAAGTAATTCAGCCATAGACAAGGGAGTGAGGGCTTGACCAGGTTGGAATTGTAGCATTTCATTTATGGACTGAGCAGTTATTGGGAAAATAACATTTTGAGTTGGGGATAAAACTGCTCTTTGGTCAGGATCATAGTTTGCATGGCAATAATGGATTAACTCAGGAAAAATGTGGACTGAGGGAAGAAGGTACATGGAAAGATTGGATTCCCAGAGTCCATAAACTTCAGAACCATTCAAATAATTGTCTCTGCAGCGGAAAAATATTCGAAGAGGATTCTCACTAAGCTGAAGGTCTTTGATTTGAAAATCCATATCGGCTAAAGGCAAATAATCCAAGTCCTTGTGAGGGGCATTGATGGGCACGACATTCAGAGCTACCGGAACTTCCATTTCTAGTTCTTGTGGATTCAGAAATGGAAATTCAGGGTTTTTTGTGAAAAAGGGGCACAATTGCCAGTTTTGGGACTATAATTTCAATTCTGGGAATGAAATAGACCAAATTGAACTTCTTTTCAGACTTTAGAGCGGAATTAAAACCAGAATCAAGACTTTTTTCAGAGTTTAATGGGGAATTGGAATAAATACCTGTTTACAGGAAATGTACAGCGATTAAACAGGCACAGGTTATGGCGAATGAACTCTAAATTACTTGGCAGCAATGGTATTCAGCAGGGTAATGGTTGGTAGCTTCGACAGTCGATTTCGTATTTCGTTGCATGGAAGACTGATCTGAGCGCGGGATAGTGAAAATAACGTGGGTTTTTTGTTTTATTTGCAAAGTCAAAGGTGGCAGGTTTTGATTGATGACGTCAGCAAGTACGGTAGATGTGTCAGAGAGGATAGGCGGTAAGCGGTTTCCATCGCACCGCTTTTGGGACAGGGCGGTTTTGGGCGGAGGGGCAGCAATTCCATACAATGATTGACGCGTGGCGGAGCACTATTCACAAAACCGCTGGCTCATCGCGCGTTATCTTTCAGACGCGGATGGCTAGCGATATCGATAATAGCCGTAGATCTTGGATCCGTTGATTGGACGGTCATCGGGACGCGGACATGACAGAGGTTTAAGAGGTGGGACCGACGCGATTATTTGTTAATTAATCTCATCGGGGGGGATTTGATTGGCGGGACATGTTATTAATCAATCGTGAGGATTAATTAATCCCTTTGTACGACGAGGGTTGGGGATGAAAAATGTGCAAGGGATGGGCTATTTTCGAAGTTTGGTTTAAATTAACTTTGGGTTTATTTTTGTTTTAAACATATAAATCATATGTTTAAAGATTTTTTCATATATTTTTATTATATGGTAATTAAACCAAAGCAATTTATTTACCATAAGGGGCGGAGTATTTATATAAAGATATATTTAGCCAAAGGGGCTATAAAGTGGGTATTTTATTTAAACATGTGGGTTTTATTAACTTTGGCCAAAATTATAATATATGGGTTTTTGGGGCTATTATATAAAAGGAGTTATATACTATAGGTAAAGGTTATTTCAATAGGGATTTAAATAATAAATTAGAAGTTAATATGACAAATGAGTTAAAGCGCTAAGTATAAAACATCAGAACAATGTATTTAACTTATGCTTGCATGAAAAAAGGTTTTTATTGAATATTGCATGCCTTTCCTAAGTAAAATGGGATTTTACTTAGGAAAAGATTTTTTAGAAGTGAATGAGTGTGATGATGAATGATTTTTAGTACTTAGGTTTTTTCCAATTATTGGTCCGAGGGTCCGGTCCCTCCAAAAGTAAAGGAAATGCCTTGAGCCCCTCTAATTTTAAAATACCTTAATACTAAGGGGAAATTAGTGAAATTTTTAGGAAAAATGAAAGGGGAAGTTAATAATCTGACTTTGTCTTGCTTGCAATTTTTCCAGTGTATTATCTGCCTTTGCACTTGTGATGAAAGTTAAAAATTTAATCATCTAAAGCCATCATTCATCACATGTAATTTAGCAACAACATCTACCTACCCTACCTACTTTACCCTACCATTTTTCTTCTTTATTAGGGTGCACTTAGACTGACAAACCCTTATCAAACTTCTTTTCTTTTACATATGAAAATCTATCTAATTCTAACCTTATTACATCCAAAGGCTCAGATTAAACTTTTGAGCTCCTTTTATTCACTCTACCTATCTACTTATCTGCCAAGATTAAACAATTTAGTCAGATTTTATTCTCTATCTCTAAAACATGAAATTGAAAGATAAACTAGCCAAGCTTAAACTGTTTGACTATTCATGAATTGTGGCATAAAATACAAGTTGCACACAATTTGATTATTACATCACAGCAAAAAAGTAGTGGCATTTAGACTTGCACACTTTCCTTGGCCTTTCTTTTGGTGGGGTTCATTTTCTTTCACTTTTTTGGCCATTTTTATTTTTTCACCCTTTGATTTTTCTTTTAGGGTATACCCTCTTTACATTTTTTAAATTTTTTGATTTTTGAGAATATGGAAAACTTTTGCAGTAAGAAAAAGGTATGAACATATTGCATAGTTCATCAAGTCAATCATGAAATATGACACTTATTGGTATAGGAGTCTAACAGACCACGTTTCATAAATTTTCACACTAGATCCACCTGCTTAAACACATTACAACCTGTAGGCCACTTTTCATCAAATTTTCAGACTGGACCCACTACCATCATTTAAGCCCAATACCATATATCAAAACTGAAACTGATCAATATACCAAACCATTCAACCAATCACTAATATTCAATCACATATAGCTAGTAGCATCATCAATACTCAAAACATCACTATTAAACCTAGATCAATATGAAGACTTCATAGATAGACAACAGAGACACAATAAGACTGATTAGACTGATCATACATATTATTTAGCATAAACCCTAGCTTTCATACACACTTATCATAAAGCATTTCCGCGTGTATACATGATTTTCAGGAATAAAACCCACGTATAGATTTTGTTAAACACACACATGGTGTATGAGAAGAATAAACACACAAATAGAAAGATAAGCATGAGATACTCATATTATTCACCATAGATGTACATTTATAATACAATGGTGTGACTCTTGGATTCATCTTCCAAGGTCACTTGGACTCCTTTATGACTCTTCGCCTTCCACACCTACCCATAAAGGATTAGGTGTTCAACATTCCCCCCCTTAATCTGAAGGGGTATGTGTGAGTCCAAGAAGAGAGTTGTAATACAAATCTGCAAAGTATGCATGGCAACACTTAGGTTGAATCAGTTCTCTGAAATGTTGGCATAAAGAGGTGGTTTAAGGATGACCACCAACACTGGAACACAATGCTTATTGCAGTTCCCGAAACTCTTCCAAAACTGGAAAGAAGCTAAGGGCTTTTGCTAGAGGAAGTGTCCCTCATATTTAAAGAGGGAGACATTCAACCTAAAAGAAGGGAAGTATACAACCTATGATGGTTTAAGGATGACCACCAACACTGGAATGCTTAATGAATTTCCTGGAACTCAACCAAAACTGGCAAGAATTTGAAGTCTTCTGCTAGAGGAAGTGTTCTGAAAGAGGAAGAATATCAACCTCACATAGATGGTTTAAGGTTGTCTATCAACCAAAGGCATGCTCATGGGCATCCGTGTCTCTGGCTACAAATTTGAATCTAGAACGACAAGTTGTGGCTCAGGCTCACTTGAACTGCTGTGAATCTAGCTAAAAATATAAATCTGGAATGACGAATTGTGGCTCAGGCTCACTTGATGTGACTTCGAAGCTTGTAGATGACCACCATTTTTCCCCCTGTCAGGTACAAGGTGAGATGACGGTGAAAAATCAACTACAAGATTGTTCAATATTCGAGAACAAGTTCTAACATGTGACTTAAACATATTCTTGGATGTTGATGCCCATTTCCAAGAAGCGATCCATCCAAGATGAATCTTTGTTCTTGCAGGAGGCTTGTTTCTGAAGCATCTGTGTGAAGAATGGGTGTGCCAACCACAATGCTTGCATGGGTGAAGATCAAAACAATGATCTTTCATATGGCCAACTCGATCATAGTGTTGGAATTTTACAATCTGTTGTTGTTGTTGCTATGGAAGAGGAGTAGAATCTGGAACAACTGAAGGTGAATTATCATAAAGAAATCCGGCACTCTGAAATTTGATGGGCTTGGAGTAGTCCAGAATATGAAAGGAAAACTCCTTGTCATATCCAAGACCAGTTCTGTGCTTGTTGTGGAAAAGCTATTCCCAAGGTCTGATGATGGGCTTGGGAAGTGCTGAATGAGCTGATGCATCTGCATGTAAATATGCTCTTGTACAAGGAACTGAATGTGAATCGACTGCAACTTTATATTCTTGTTGTTGATGAGATTCCTTCTCTATTTTTTGAACAGAAATAGGTTCATAATGATGAATCTTTTTCTGAAGTTCATTTTTCTGAAGCTGAGACTCCAACTGAAAAAACTCATTCTTGTCTTGTGCATCTTGCAAGAAAGTTTGAATATTAAAAAGAGCATTCTTGCTTATTTTTACCATATCATGAACACTGGAATGAATGCGGTTATTCAACAACTCTAATGCATCATTGATTTTAGCCATTTTCTCGACAACTCAAAGTTAAATAAATGAAGGGTGTCGGGTTCAACTGATACTGCACCTGTTTACAATGTAAACAAATTGCAAATATTCTTCAGTTTGGTTTCAATCAGTCCTCTTCAAAATGTCTGCTACAATTTTAGCAATTTTTTTTTTTTTTGAATTGAAAATGGTTGAATTAATTACCAACGAATTGGAGGAAATTGCAAAAGCTTGATTGGAATTGCAAATACTAACTCTTTCCACTGCATTGCAAACACGCACTTCACTTCATTTCCACTAATTATTTTCACTGCAATTCCGCTGTAATATCATGCAAACACTCACTTCGTTTCCATTAATTATCTTCACCAAATTGCAAGCCTCCACTTGTTTCAATCAGAATTGCGAACCCACAATTTTTTCACTCACAATTGCAATGCTATCAATTGTTTCACTCAGAATTGCAATGCTATCAACTCAGAATTGCAAAACCACAATTTTTTCACTCAAAATTGCAATTGCAATCAAGAAAATTGTTTCACTGAGTGATTTGAAAACACGCAATCACCTTCACTTTGTCAGAATTTGCACCACCCCCAACCGAACTGATTCACTCAGAATTGAAAACATGCAAATTGTTTCACTTAGAATTGCACTGCAATCCAATCACCTTCTCCCAGAATTGCCACCACCCTAAGACTTTGATTTTGTTTCAGAGTTAGTGTGAAGGCCACTGGTTCACTCAGAAGTGCGATGCTTGTTGGTTCACTCAAACCTGAGACTTTTATTATGTTTCAGAATTATTAGTGTGGAGGCCGCTGGTTAAGTCTCAGTGCAATGCTTTGTCCGTGTTTCCAATCTCCTCCCTACGCAGTCCAATTGACTGTCATCGGTCCCTTCTCGACTCTCCGTTTACGATCAATCAACGCGGCACTCAGCCTCACCTCTTTGGCTTCCCGCACACCTCTTTGCGGTCCCTACGCCTTCCCATCGCTTCCACTTCCCGTGGCGGAGTGAGTGTGGAGCGTTGTGAAGGAGATGCTTTAGAAATCCCACTGGATATATCCCTGTTGTGCTAAATGCATGATTTTGTTAAATACAGTTGCGGTCCTTGTTAACTCAGAGATGGGAAGGCCAAAGAAAAAATGCTCCATTGTTAGTTTGATAGCATAAGAAAAGATAAATGCACCCCGATTGTATGATAGGTGAGTTAGGTAGCCAAAATAAGAAATTCTCAACATGGGCGCAAAAATTTTGAATGGGTACAAAATTGCGTGAACATTTTGGATGGGTACATGAGCATGAAGGATCTGAGAATGATTTTTATTACAGTCAACGGCACCAGAGAGGGAGAGGAGTCTACTTTAGGCTAAGCATTGGGGCCTTTAGACTTTAAAAAAATGCAAGCATAAAGATCTATGATCCATCAAATGATTGCGAGGAATGTACTGAGCGTAGTAACTTTCTTGGCCGGACACGCTTAAACTCCGACTTCCACTTTTCCTTTAAATATGCTTCACATTCCAAACATTGAACTTCAGAAAATGTGCAAGATTGATTGTGGAAAACTTGTCATTTTTCATAATGGCCTAGACCTCGCATAAAATAATGCTACTGCCCATTTCACCATCGACTTAGCTGAAAAGACTCATAAAATTCAATAATCCACAAAGCTTTGGATAAGCTCAAGTGGAGGTCGTGCCGATCAAATCCAGACGGGAAAAAATAAAGCATAACACAGTTCAACATAACCCCGACCACAGCCACAATGTGATTTAAATGTTTCAACATACCACCGACCACAACCACAATCTGATTTAAATGTTAAAATAACAGAGAATGTGAACGAATTCAGTTCGTGAGCTTCGATACCAGAGGGACAGATTTGGTAATATGGTGGAAAAATTTGGTAATATCGAAAACCATTTTACCAAAGGCGGGTAATTGCAAAGAATAGTTTTTAGGGGCCGTAGCAACAGTAGAAGCAAAAATTCAGCTGTTAAACACACATGGATAAGACAATGCTCAACAAACTAAAATTTTACCTTACAGTCCCAACTCCATATGTATTCCTTGTCCGGTTCCTCAAAGCTGCAGTCTCTGACGAAGAGATGGAAAATTTGGTATTCTTCTTTATGGAACTGAGCTTGATGTAAAGGCCACAAAGACTAGTGGCTCAAATTGGAGCAGGGTCAGAATTCACCTGCTCTGATACCATGTTAAACACACACATGGTGTATGAGAAGAATAAACACACACATAGAAAGATAAGCATGAGATACTCATATTATTCACCATAGATGTACATTTATAATACAATGGTGTGACTCTTGGATTCATCTTCCAAGGTCACTTGGACTCCTTTGTGACTCTTCGCCTTCCACACCTACCCATAGAGGATTAGGTGTTCAACAGATTTTCCCATACTGCAGAACCAATACGTTACTACTCATAAGAGTATCCGCGTATGTACGCGCCTTACTAGAGACAAACCCACATACAAATCTGCAATTATCAACTCATAACTGCGTAGCACTTCAGAACTTCAAACATACCCAGATCGTGACATACACAGTAATAAACATGTGTCATACCGTAGATCTAAACAACCCATAAGCATATCATACAATACATAGTCATTTCAGGTCTATTGAGCCTGATCCATCATTGTATTACCGGGTGTATACTTATTTCAGATCAATCACTCACCAATAACCCATACCATGCATATATACTTCAGAGTGAAGTATTCATCCATCACACATTACATGCACCCCCTTATCAGTTTGATATTCACCTCCTTATATAGTTTAGGCCTTAGCCAATACCATGTGTCAAAACCGCACTAATGTCGATGGTATTCTTTGAGGGGATTAAATATCCGTTGAAATTCTCATTACTATGGGAGAATACCATGGTAAGGACCCTTTGTATTTAATAAACCATAGTGCACAAAATGTACACACATTTTCTTCTTCATACCCGCACGTGTATGCGAATTTTCTTCCTCGAACCTACGTATACATGACTTTTCTTCATCATACATGTGTATGTACATGGTTTTTCTTTACAGAACCTGTGTACATGCTACTTATCTTCATCATACTAGTTTATGTACACAAATTTGCTTCACATAACCTGCATATAATTCCTCAAACTTTACCTTCATCATTCCTCTGTCATTGAATGACTTGGCCTGTGTACTCATCCTGTTACCATCATGTAAACACATACTTATCTTGAAACAAGTGGGTTTCCATCAAGGAAAACACATTATTCATAATGCTAACAATCTCCCCATTTGGACTTGATGGAAACCACGTTGGTGTTTTATCACCACAACTTGTAGATACCTTTAAAACACCAAACACCAAGTTAATTTTCTCCCCATTTGACATCAAGGGCAAAGGGATGACCAATTCCAAATAAAGGATTCCATTTTGTAGAGACATGAGCATTATAGATATGATCTGCACTATATACTGACCATGCCCCCCCTGATTACATGCTGAATCATCTAAAATATTTTCAATGAACAACATGACTCTATGAACTTTCCTATCACTAAGGACTCAAACTTACATCAACCACCCAATAAGTGGGGTTACATATTTGACTCTGTCATAACATCAACTACCCATAATGGGATTACATACATGATTGACTTGACCTTCAATAGTACAAACATGACTAAGTATCATATGTCTCTTCATGACCTTTACATCAAGACACATATATGAAATTCATAACCAATACCATAGACCTCTATAGTGAGGTATCAAGACAATGATAGTCCTCCACAACCATAATATACCGAATAAGATCTGCACCATAAATATCTGTAATAAACAACATGAGTAATTTTTAATATCATCAACCTGTGACCAAGTCTACAATACCAACTTCATAAGATCTTTCCATAGAGACCAGATATCAACTCATTCTCTTGACCTCATCAAATACAACTTGCTTTTTCCCTTTGTAGGAATAGCCCCAAACCATGTTTATCAAAGAAACATATGTGGGACCCAATTATATCATCATGAAATAAGATAGAGAAGTGAAGAATCACATCATATAGCATGAATAAACACCATATACATGCACCAACAACATATGTGAGAACCAATCAGTAAGATAAGACAATGTAGCCATGTCTCCAGGTATCATCCAACAGATGCAACATAAGCATATCAATAACCATGTCTTCATGAACGTTTCAGCAACATCATATTACTGCCCCAAATACAAGAAGAATTATCATACCAGAACCACTTTATCAATAATCAATATGTATAAACAAATCATCCCTGTGATCTCTTATCCCAAGGTCTTCATGTTTTAGATTCATTCTATTTGCATAATCATGATGTAACATGTGTAAGAATCAAGATCAACACAATATGCAACATTCATTATAGAAATAATCAACAACAAGATATACATGTTCTTTCCTCATATTTGAATGATTATTCATGCATCAACACCACGTGTGCAAATAAAGATAATCTTCTAAAAATCAGATTAGGGCTCATCCATAATCTCATCATAAGAAACCCATGTATCATGAAAACATCATAAGCATCACAAGTATTAAATAATAAGCTAACATAATTCCAATAATTCATCATTAGTAGCAAGGCTAATTCTCCCCCTGAACCTGCATTACCTGATCAACCCATACATCAAAGCATCTTCATCAATTAGAAAAGCATCAATTTCATGTTGTACCAACTCATAGATCATCATAACTCAATACCAATTATAAGTAACATTAGCAGAATGTAACCATCAACATTAGAACAAGAAAGCCAAATAATAACTGTCTGAATCATATCATATTATTTTGTTGAGTCTATCCCATTTTTTCTCTTTCAGAGAAAAACATACGCCATTGTTTGTATATGAACTCACATATATACACAACTATATTTCATAGGATCTGCATATATAAAGTGAAATACTGAAATTTCATAACTTCATCTCCCCTCGAGCTTGTACAGTTTGTACCCGTCTTCTATTATCACATCAGATGAACTGTCAGAAATATAAGCAACCAGAATTAACAAAACAACCATGGGAATAATCATATATTTTTCCTTCTGTGATAATACATCATTGATCCTGATAATGTATCTCGCATCACTTCTGCAGTCACTAGGAGAAGTAAGCTTTAGAAAGAGTTGATTGCAATAAGGTCAACATTCCCTAGGTTTATGACTGGTGTTCCTTCTTTCTCTAGATTTTCTTGAAATTTCTTATTATTTTTTGGAACTTATCCAAACTCTTGGTTCTTCTCAACATACTTGACCTGCAATCAGTGGCCTTATGCCCAAAAAATTTACAAGAGAAAAAATGTCCATGAAACCATATTTTATCCCTTGATTTAGGAGATTCTTTGGTGAAAATGTCCTTCTCTTCTAGTGCATCCATGAAATTTTCATTAGATTCATTAATACTAAATGCCATAAGTACTTGAATATCTTGATCAGACTCTCCCTCTTCTCCAAGTGATAAACCATCACTATCTTCATGCATATAATAACTTCTTTTATTTTCAAACCATTTCCCCTTTTCATTATAATAATGACCAATTATACCACAACAAAACACTTGAAGGGAAGCTTAAATTTGAACCTTATAGTGTTTGATTGGGGTTTCTTCACAAAATTTTCCTCATATTCTTCTCATATATAACCTGATTTCTTGTGTTCTTCCTGTTCTTTTCCTCTTGCAACTACTTTGAATGCAACTTCTCTAACTTCTGAGGGACCTCCTTTTCTCATTTCAAAGGTTGTTAAAATCCTGTGGAGATGTAAAATAGTAAGGTTCTGCATATCCTTCTTTTCTTCAATGGCATACACTTTTGACTCAAATTTTGGAGTGAGAGATCTCAATATTTTCTCTACTAAGGTTGATACTTTTATATCTTCACACATATTTCTCATAGAGTTCACAATCTCATCTATTCTCAGGAATAAATTTGCAATAATTTCATCATTATGCATTCTGAGAGTTTCATATTATATTCTAAGAGTTTGAAGTTTATCACTGTTTACCTTGGTGTCGCCTTCATAGCTCTGGATGATCTTGTCTCATATGTCCTTTTCTGAATTCATCTGCATGAATTTAAGAAATTATGATTCTATCAGGCTTCCTAACAAGGCATTGACAACTTTTGCATTAGTTGTGGTGGTTGGCGGAGGGAAAGCATGCCTTGCATAATCTTGCCCATTACAACCCTCACATGTAGAAAAATCAGTCTCTCGACAATACTGCGATCTGATCTTCTCCCTCACACCATTTGAATGATTTCCCACATATACAGAGAGATAGCACATGTTACCCATCTGAAGGCATTGAGAAAACACATGGGGTTGTTACTTACAAGAATTTCAATTGAGTTCCACGGATTGGATTTAAAATCAAATTGTCTTCTGATTAGACTGGCCAGAAGAAGTGCCCAGAGGGGATTGATTAGTCTGATAGTGAGGTTGGCCGGAAGGAGCAGCCAAAGTGCACAGTTGATTTACAGGTGGGGATCGAAGAACTTATATATTTCTTACTAGTATTGACCCACTTGTATTGACCTAACCATTTTCCTTCCAAGTGAGCATTCATGGCTTTAGGTGATCTGAAAGAAGTGTATTAGTTTTGCCGTGCTAAGCGTCCTTTCAGTAATATAAACATGTACAATTTGTCTCCATTTTTTTTCTTAAGGAATGAGTGTTTTAACCATGAAACATAGATGAATTTATGAACTTTAGGCATGAAAATAAGCCTAAAAAACATTGAAAAACAATGTATAATAGAGAAATACAATCACACATAAGTTTTACACAGTAGGCATGATGAAGCAGTTCACCCCTTCTGGGCTACATCTGCTGGTCCAGCTCCCAATGGCATGTCCCTCTTTGTCATTATGTTCAAATTTGCAAAATACACGTGTTTACAGGCCTCTAATGGATTTTTCTCTGCACCAATGGCTCAAAAATGCTCAAATTAGTCAAGGTAGACTCTTATTTCACCCATATTGGTCGAAAAATGACCTCCCAACGCATTTTTCCCAATGTCAGCTAGAAAAGCTCCACTAAAAGTGGAGACTGGCAATTATCTGTGGCTAAATTTATTAAAACCTACGAAAAATGGGTGCAATGCTAATATTCCCGCTAGTCGAAACTGCATGCATTTAACATTACGGTTAGGGGTGGGGGTGGCCACATGCCAACCCCCGCAAACCCCGTGGTTACAATAAATTTGGAGTGGAACTCCATGTAGCGAAACTGGAGTTGCTCCTTTAACCCTAGAGTATAACTCATGTTCCACCAACTGAGTGGGGAAATGGTTTCTAAACTCATCACATGTGATAATATTTAAGTTTAATGCCACAATTTTATAGTTTTAAATATCCGCATTGAGTTGGAGCGGAAACCGGAGTCTATGCCACGTTTTGAAGACCGTGGCAATAAAAGCCATTACAAACCACCCATGTGAACACAATGTTCTCCGCTGGATTAGCTGCCCAGAAGAAACCATCACATTAAACTTATTTCAAACCATACCATGTGACCGAGATGATCGAAACAGTTTAAGTCATGGCTTGCAGAATCGTCGCATTACAGTTTAATGTCACAACGACATGTGACCACGCCCATCTGACCGCAGAAGTTAACGTTTATTGCCACCAGTTTTCATAACGTTTAATGTCGCAGTAATGACGTGTGACCACAAGCTTTGGGGCCACCAGTGGGTTGGGACTGCTAGTGGTCCCCCCCTTCGAACACACATTATGTTAACCATAAATAGATGCGGGTGACTATATAGATAAGCAACAAATGATAGGCGGAATGGTTGAAGACTTTCGCGGGCAGGCCAGAGGTTGCGGGGTCGACCCCCCCCAAATCCAAAATAATTTTACCACACACTCCTGAGGACATGTGGCAGCCTCCGAGCTTGCCACGTGTCACTCATCCAATGGTCCAAAACAAATGCAACAATGGTCAGAATCACTATCCCGTACCACAAAAATAAATGGCCCACAACATTCCATGTGGTGAAATCTTGTTAACTTAGGAAAATGGGATATTCCCCAGAATATACCTGCATGTTGACTGGGCATCCAGTCATAAAATTTTTGATGTTTGGGAAAACAGACAGAACGCGATATCTTCCTCATACGACATCAGTTTTTCAAATCGTTCACGGCACCAGAATCGCAATGATGAGACCTTTCTGGTCACTCAGGTTCGGTCCTATTTTGATCACTTTCAATGTTGAGTGTAACACATGATCCCCTGATCACACCTCTCCATTGGGAAGCTTTTGGACCCCAAAATACTTTGAATTACTTGTTCAAAATATGAGGGTGCAACTCCCTCACCATTTCCACTTCCGTCCATCTTGCCTTACTTCGTTTTCTGCCCTTGAGCCCAATTCAAAGATAATCGACACTCCCCCTCTTAGAAGTGCGTGTCCTCCTATCAAGGATGGAATCCTCCTTGAGCTCGTCCAGAAATTCTAGCGAGAAATCTTCTATTGATGGAAACTAAATATCACTCCCTTGATCATCAATCAAAGGAGGCTCATACAAATGTAAATTCTCCACATTGACAACAGAATACATTTGCATATACGAAGGCAAGTCAAGTTGAAATGCATTATTACCAACTTGTTTAATGATCTTGAATGGACCATAACAAATAGGCTTGAGATTTTTACCTTCTCCTTGCATCCTTTCTTTGCTTATGTGCAACCATACTTCATCTCCTTCTTGAAATGTGTGATCAACTCTATGTTTTTCATGCCTCTCCTTGTATTTACTTTGACTCTTCATCAAGTTTTTCTTGAACTTGTTGATGAATAATCTAATTTTTCTCAATGAAATTTCGAGCCTTGTCAATATCACTATGCCCATCAATTGCAACATCCTTCTCAAAGATGAATTCTAATGGCGATTTCGGAAAATACTTAAAGGAGGCTTCAAAAGTTGAAGTATTTGAAGAAGAGTGATTGGCCTGGTTGTAAGCATGCTAAATGTAATGCAGTTGTTCATCCCACAACTTGGGATGTTTTTTGAAATATCCTCTCAATAGATGCTCGTTCACCACCTCGATTTGGCCATCAGTTTGTGGATGAAAATCAGTACTCTTTTTCAAATTTGTGTCCATCATCTTCCAAAGATTGGACCAAAAATTCCCAATGAACCTGGAATCCATGTCACTAACAATAGAAGTTGGCAAACCATAATGAACCCATACATGTTGAAAATAAATTTCAGTAGTTTGTTTAGCAGTAATGGTTTTCTTACATGGCATAAGTATACACATTTTATTGAATCTATCCACAACTACATAAAGATAATCAAGATGTTTTTTTGACATAGGTAGACCTCCAACGAAGTCCATGGAGACACTCTTCCATGGCCTTGATGGTACCGGTAGTGGCGTGTACAACCCAAGCTTCCTATTGCTAGGCTTGTTTGTTGCACACATAGAACACCCTCGTATAAAACGTGACACACTATCTATCATGCGAGGCCAATAGCAATACCTTTGTAGATGCGCCACTGTTTTTCTTACCCCAAAGTGTCCAACAATAAGAAACGAATGAGCCTCTCTCATGACAATAAGTCTCTCTCCTTGTGGTATACACAGCTTGCCCAAATGAAACAACAAATTTTTATGCATGTGATAATCATTTTCCTCAACTTGATTCCCTTCACTCAAACTAGCATACACATCTTGAAAATCAGCATCAGATGCATATTATTCTATGTAACTCTCATGTACAATAGAATCATTTTTAATCAAAGTAGAAGCACTTATAATTGGCCTTGAAAGCATATCAACAACTTTATTGAAAATACCTTTCTTGTACCTTATAACCAAGTGAAATTGTTGAATAAATCCCATCCACCTGAAATATCATGATTGTTGCAATTTTGTTTGCGACTACAAGTACTGTAATGGTTGGTGATCGGTATGTATAATCATCTCTTTACCCATCAAGTAGTGTTTCCACTTCTTGACGCTTTGTACCAACACATATTTTAGGGTCCTATAATAATAGGATTCATAATTTTGAATTGACTTTGATTAGCCTTGTAATATGTACATACTTTTCTTTCTGCAAATTGTTTTCCCATATTAGAAAAATAAAAAAAGTAAAGAGGGTAAAAGTCCTAAAAGAAAAATCAAAGGACTTGAAAGAAAAATATCAAAAAGAATATAGAAGATGAACCCCAACAAAAAAGAGATAAAAATAGCTCATGAAAGTGATGCAAATTCAAGTGCCACTACTTTTTACTTCACTTTGCAAAATAATATTGTGTGCAGCTTGTGAAAAATGACACAATCCATGAAATTCAAACTGCTTAATCTCAAATTTTTCATGTTTTAAATTTCATGTTGATAGATAGAGAATAGATATCTAGCCAAACTATTTAATCTTGGAAAATTAGTAGTTAGGTAGAAAATAATAAGGAGATCAAAATTTTAATCTGAGCCCTTGGAAGAAATAAGGTTAGAATTAGATAATTTGTTGTTAAAAGGAAAATGAATAAGGGTCTACAAGCTCAAATGCACCCATGTAAATGAATAAAAAATGTTAGGGTAGCTTATGGGTAGGTAAAAGCAGTTTTCACAAGGCATGGATAGCAGAAAATTGGGCATTTCATTTACTAGTTTCCGTTCACAATCATTCCCCTTGTAAAGATACCTTTTCCCCTTCATTTTACCTTTTCCCCATTAGTTCACTCCTTTTCCCTACAAAAATTCCCTTTTCCTCAGTTAAAATGCATATTTCCCTTTGGGAAAGTAAAACCCCTTTACTAATTTCCCTTTAATTAAAAAATACACCAAAAAGCCAAAAATACTTTTATCCTAAGTCTAAATGCTTAAATCTATATGTCGGGCCCCACTACAAATATCCCTCCCCGATATAAGTTTACACATTAACACTTAGTGAAATTCCTACATTTGGTAACATTTCATTGTATAGTATTAACATTTAACTTTATTTTATTTAACTCTTGTTATACCTTTATCTCGTATTAATTAACTCCTTTATATATATCATCCCCAACCCTTTTTTTAAATTTAATACATAGTTTCGTTTCCCCGCATATGATATATCTTGGGCCCACTATGTATTGAATCACACCTATTATAAAGTCCCACTTTCCCTAACCCCATTGGTTATATATTTAACCCTATCACATAACTTAAATTCCTGACCCCATGCAATATAAACCACAACTTATATACACATATAACCAACCACATCATATTATCCTGGGCCCCATGCCTATCCAATCCCCGACACTCCATCACATCCTCCCAACCGTTGGATCTTAACCGATAATATTTGATGGCTCATATCTCCTTTCGCACATTCCATTGCCCGATCCTTAACAAAACCAAGGCCTTGCGATATTTTTGGTTTTCGAAGCTTCGCTCCTGACTACGTGGCCAAATTCCATTCGATCACATCCATTCAAACTTCACTGCCTACCACCTTTCATTCATGCAAAAACTGCTCAGCAATTTCTCCTGACCGTTGCGAAAACCAGCTTGTCATTTGAAATGACCCACACATTAATGTTAAAACATTGTTTAATAAAAACCCATATAGCTTCCCATTACACCCATTTTACCATTCTATTACACCTTCGCGCAGAAAGAGCATTGTCGACCATTTTTCAAGCAAAGATCACACTACCAACCCTGTTTTAAACCAAATTTCAAACATAATACATCCATTTGTTGCTAAATACATTGTAGAAATGAAAATAAAAGCATTATAAATACCAGAAGAGCCTCAGAAAATCCTTCCACTACCTTAGAACCCTTGTGCAAACCAGAATCCTCATTTTCTCCAAGTATTCCTCAAAGAAAAGACATGTTCCTTAAAGCTATAAGGAAGTAATTCAAGTAATTGAATCAATTTAGGAGTTTTAGCAGGCCAAAAGCACCTATTGCCTTCTCTATCCTTTTCTGTAGACCCTAGTCTTCCTTTCACATAAATTCTAAGGTCCTGAAATTGATTTTTTTCACAGAGAGTACAATTTGATAAATTGAACAAGTTTAAACATCTGCAAATCATAGATAAGCCCTTGTTTTATCCCAAATCAGTCTGCAAACTATAAATACCTTTCTGAGGTGCTCCTAAAGGCCTAAATCAGTTTTTTCCAAGTCAAATATGAATCAATTGAGTAAAATCAAACAAACAATGGCATCCAAAAACATTGTATCAGTCAATCCTCTACAACCTCCAGTTGTAGATGTAGAACACACTCCTTTAGCAGATAAGGACTTTAAAATTAATGACAGTGTCACTTAGTATAATCTTCTTGATGTCCACTGCTGGAGCCATGAAAACTCCATTGATCAAGCTGATGAAATTTTCATTTGGGAATCCAATTTTCCTAAATATGTAGTCCCAGAGACTTTCCAATGCCCAAAAGTAATCAGACTTTGTCAATCTTGCTATGTCCCTAATCAAAGAGCTCTAATAACCCTTAGAAAATAAATTCTTTTCACTATTACAGCTGAGTCAATCAATCAAATGCTCCATATCCAATCTAGGCCAGATGAAACCCTTTTTTCCATTGCAACCCTTACCCAGTTATACCTAAATTTGGATTTCCCCAAAAGGTTCAAGATATTTCAGACTTTCATGCCTTCATAAGAAAAAACTCCCAAAACAAGCCCTCCCTATTTAGCAGCCATATTTTGTAAGAGAAATAGGCACATCATCACAATGTTGTCCTGCATTTTGGGTTATTTCAATGATGAGCATGTTGATGCTGCAGTTGTAGGTTTCTTATCTATTTTTACACCTGGTCAGCCTCCTGCTACCATTTCAACTTTTCCCAGTACCTTGCAGTTTCAAGGTGTTTTCAAGTATTCATCATTCCTATTCCACATGTTTCTATATTTTCAGTATGAGAAATTTTCCATCAACCTTCAAAAGCTTGATGTTGAAGGTAACCCACAGATAGTCATATTTTGGACTTCCTTGATAAGGAAAGGCTCCACTGAATTCACCTACAAAGACTTCATTGACTCCTTTATTCATCCTATTGTTAACATGCTGAACAACAACAATCAACCAAGAACTAGTGAGGAGATTAAAAAGGTCCTGCAATTGTCAGAGCATGGTAGGACATGAGATTGGTACTTATATCAAAACCATACAGATATTAGGGTATATGGATCCAATATTATTCCATATAAACTGCCCAAATATCTCCCTATGAGGTTATTCGCCCTTGAGTACATAAGGCAGATCATTAATTTTGATGCAATCAATTTCCTAGCAGGTAAAAAGAAAACACAGTTCAAGATAAAAAAACAGGTTGGCCCTCTCATTTGTAATAGTAGAGATGAAGGTCCAGAGACTGAAAATTATTTGCAGGAGTTTAAATTCAGTAATATTTTTCTATGGTATTATGATCCTCTAGGAGTAATAAGTAAATTGAGAGTTAAATGCAAACTAACTCCTTATGTGCATGAGAAAAAAACCAGACATTGAGAAATTCTCCAATCAGTCTGAATGGTTGGAGAACACTTTGATAGAGGAAGAGAAGCAAGGTGATACTAGTCAAACCTTGCAGACTCCAGCCCAAAAAGACCGGAACTAAAAAAGAATTAGAGAGGAAGGATCATACATTGCAGAGACAACAACTGAAACAAAATTTAAATTGATGTATAGGAAGAAGCCAAAATTAAATCTTGTCAATGAAGAAATGGAAGCAATAGAAGTGATTGACACATATACAACAACAAAGTACAATTCACTTACTACAGTGATTGAAGAAATACATCAGCCTTCAACCTCTAACACTCTGCTTATTCAGAAGCAGCACAGTGTTGAAATGTCCTCATCTAGCAAACCAACAGAGAAGGAGATGGACATTATGTAGAAATACAAAGAGATAAAGATTAGAAATGAAGCCTTGAAGACTGATACATATAACCAATATTGGAAGCAGTCACCCAGTGACCAAAGAAAATTTCTTTTTTATTTTGACTATAAGAATAGGAAAATGCATATGACCTTCTTGCAGCCTAAATTAAAGCATCCCAAAACATCAAAAGATTACAAAAAGTCATCATATGAAGTTCAAGCATATGATCTTCATCCAATTGATCAAATAGAATTTCATAAAAAATATGGTGAAATGTTTTATTCAACAATGAAAAATAAAGCCATGAGTGTACCGAAGCTTCAAAACACTCTTGGAAACATCAAAGATCAACACAAGTTAGAAAAGGCATCTTCACAGACTAAGGATAACATAATCAAATCACTGGAAGATTTGGTTATTGAAGTAGGATATGATCCTAATAATGTAAAATTTGCAGATGAATTGATAAAGAAGAAGAATGCAGACTGTTGAGGAGGTAAATCCCCTCTGCGGACAGAGGCGATCCCTACTAGCCCAGCAGGGGTCTAGCAACAAACAAACAATGTCATGACGCAGGTTCCTAATTACGAATGAAAAGGCTGGAGATAAGAGCCTACCTGGATTCCAACGCTAGGATCCGAAGAAGAAGCGTCCCCGTTCCTCAAGCTTGGCAGATCACAATCCCTCCACGATCTCCGCGGATGAACACCTGCACATGGAAGAAACGAACAGATACAAGCATAGAAACCAGCATACGTAACTAAACATCAGTCAGAAAGGACATTACTTGCATTAACATGATGGAAAACGGAGTGGAACCATAATCATAATCATCTATTAAATAACCAGCGAAGAAAGATTACAACCAAGTTCTGACGTCGCGGTCTCCTTCGGACGGGTCTCCAGTAGTCCACATCTCGCAAAGCTCGCCAAGGAAAGGGGAAACCTCTCTAGAGTCTCGTAACAATGGTCTCCTTACTTGAGTCAGCCTTAAGGGAAAGAGAGGGTGCTTCAGAACACAAAGGCTCTTGGGAATATGGAGATTCAGAGCTTAGGCACTTCAAGACCAGCTTGCCATTGATTTGAGCAAGCTTTTATAGATGGGGAAGGAGGAGTTCGGATCCCTATTATTATGGGATTGGCCCTATCAACAAGGAAGGTTCTATGGGAGGTGGAAAAACCACTTCCCTCCATAGAACTCCCGCAGCCAACCTCCCAACTCAAGATAGGTGATGGTTTGTGGATTTGTTAGAACTCAACTTCCGCCATCCATATTTAAAAAACAACTCCCAAATTGGGTGGCGCGACTACGGCTCTATGACAGAGCACCAAGTGGCGCGACCCCTTTGCAGTAATTTCTCCATTGGCGCGAGGACTGAACTGCTTGCCCGCGCCAATGCCAAAAGGGCTGTTTTTCATGACTTTTGCAAGGAGATGTCTCAAGGGCAAATGAAGCTCATGTTCAGAGGGATGCATTGATGATGATCTCAAGGCATGACAATGTCCACAGGTCACAGAATGGGTCCTCCATTGTGCGGGATGGGGAATGGTAAGGACGGTGACAAATTACTGTGTAACAGATGCCCCCTAAAGTATGAGGCCCGAGAGGGAGAGGGGTGAAATGCTTTACGAGAACATGTCCAACTGAAAGCCCGCCGTCAGGAAACCTGCGCAGAAAGATACAAATGATATCTCAAGTACATGATGTACAAGTGGTATGGACGCAACCATCCAAAAAAAAAAAGTATGCTATAATCCGGATCCAGGGTATGGGCGCAGCCATCCAACTAAGATCAAACAAATAGACTCAGGTATGGTCGCAGCCATCCAATCAATGAGTCATGTACATAACGATAATAATCCACAATCGCAGCCTGGATTACAACAGACACAATCCAGGGTCTTGTGCTCCATCTCGACCCAACAGAGTACAAGTTCAAGCATGTGAATGTGTGAGCTGAAGTCGAACATGCAAGAACATCGTCGGATTACCAGCCAATGATGAAAGTTGTTAACCGACGCGAGAGAAACCACCAATAATGACAATGGTCCTCAAGGTACTACAGGTACAATCTACGGCGTGCGAATGAATGAGTTGACGTCGAACACCCGCAGAATCACTCGATCGGAGGTCAATGATGTAAACCTCACGTCGAATGCGACGAACCTGCCATTGAGGCATGCAGGCTCCAAGGTACCATCAGGAGTCTCTAGACCAACTCCCTGGATAATGAGTTGAAGTCGACAGGAAGTGACCTTGATCGAAGGTGGGCCATAATGATTCCCACATCATCGACACGAGACAGAGGAACATAATGTTTTGTTGTGAATCAGGACCATATGAGAAACAGAGGAAGGTTGATATTTGCAGAGGCCAACTTCTTTTGAACACATGAACAGCACGACAATGGACTTGGCAGTATTTGACATCAACGGATCAGAGGTCATGGTGACGAGGCAGTGAACAGATGAGAGGTCAAAAGAGATTATCCAAACCCATGGAGGCAAAGTGAAGCAGCGAGATGAGATGTCCCCAACCCGACACGAATGCAGACAAGTGCCATGTTCAAGAGCGACATACTGCCGACGACAACGACGATGGTTCCATTTTTCCCCCACCATTTCCGGCGAGTACCCCAATTATTTTTGATAACAAGCTTGAAGGGGATAGCATATGCTTGTGATATAAGTCCGCCCTTCGGGCGAATCCATCCTAGTGCATTTAACGAGTCCTAGGAAGGAGAAACTCGGATAACGTCATTTCGACTAGATCCAATGTCATCAGGGTTTAACGAGTCTGACAAAGGAAGAACTCGACGTCTTTTCATGTTTAGAGAGTTTGAAAAGACAGCGGAAAAGAAAACTCCACAGGTCCCTTTTCGTCAATAGTTCCCCAGATCCGAAAAGGTAGAAAACAATATCCGGGAAAACCTCCTAGTCGCAATAGGCTAGGGTATTCCTTTTTCGTAATCAATCCATCCCGGCCCGAAAAAGGGTTAAACTTATACCGGGTGAATGTCGATTCGTGTCCATTTTAACGAGATCGAAACGACAAGGGCCTCGGCGATCTTTTCATATTTAGAGAGTCAGAAAAGAGCTGAAAGATGACTCCACAGTGACTTTTTCGTGTATTTACCGAGTCCGAAAAAGTATAAAATACAACTCGTGTCCATCTTTTTAAGTCGCAAAAACCTGCTGCTGCACATACCAAGCAAGCGTAAAATCCATTTTCGACATAACATATGCAAATATTTGACAAAAATAACTTTTAAAGCTCTTTTAACATCGAAAAGTTATAAATATGTCTAATTGGTAAAAAATGAAATTACTTTTTACTATTTACCTTGTGGAAAGCAACAGTGGTCCTTTTGGAGCAGAATCTTCTGACGGTGATCGCGACCAATCCAGGCAACCATTCAGCTTCTCGTCTGTCACAGGTAAGAGGCGCTCCTTTGCTCTTCATTTCCATACATTTTTTAATGATTTTCCCTTAGAAATCAACTTTGTGTGGACACTTTTAAAATTTTAGGGCCGGGCCCATTGGCGCGGGTATCGGGCATGGACCCGTGCCACTGGGCTCTTTTTACTAAAGGGCTCGCGCCACCTGGCGCGAATGTTAGCAAAACAGCCGCGCCAGCGGCCGGACCTAATTTTCGCCTAAAATTCCGGTATTTACACCAAATTACTTGAAATTTGAAGCTCACCAAAGATCTAATCAGGGGTTTTTGACCATATGAATGCAGATAACCACTCAAAATGGAAATCGAATGGAAGGAACGAGAGCACGGAGACAAGGATGAAGAGGCCATGCAAAGCCAAGCTTGCATGAACGCTCTAAGAGACTGTGGATTGAAAAAGTTTTTCCTCACGCCATGTTTACGAGCTCAGCCCGAGCTCCTCCAATATCTAATCAGCATTTGGGATGAAAATGAACAAGTGTTCAGGCTACGAGACCAGGTGTTAGAACTGGAGGTCACTGACATTTATTTCATTACTAGATTGTCCCGCAGAGGTCCAATCCCTGTACTGACTGGGAGCAGACCATCCGGGGAAAAGATGGAACAGGTAATGGCGCGGGTGTGCCGAGGGGCACAAACAGGATCAGGAAGCAAGAAGGTATACATCTCCACCATCCCCGATCTAGCACTGAGAGTAGTTCTCCACACCATTACGCGGGCTGCTGGGTCGCAGGCTCCGCACGAGGCCACGAAGACTCAACTCCTGTTAGCCTCAGAATGTATGGGTCCCCTACTGTTTAACTGGGCAGAAGCAGTAACCATCAACATGAAAAGGCAGCTCACAAAGTGCAAACAGGGGAAACTGAAGCAGTTCGGGTATGGTTCCATCTTGGTATCGTTCATTCTGGAACGCATACCAATCTTCCAGGGCCAAGGGGCCGCAGTGGCGAGTCCGATACCACGAGAGCCACGAATGGCTCGCTGGGCAGCATTGATGCCCAGATCTGGAGGTGGCCAACAGATGTCCTGGGGGCCAGAGTTCTTTAGGTGGCTACGGCGCCAACTGATCGTCGTAGAAGATTGGCCCTATTCGGGAACTGACTTTACCGGGGACCCAGATCTCCCACTACCAGAAGGAGATGACTGGGACGAGGAGCTGGGTAAGACCTCATATTTTTGATTTTATGTTTATATGTTTTTTTTGGTAATACACATTTTTCTTAACACAATTATATATGCATGCAGATGTAGGACCTGAGAGACCAGCCGGGATGTCTCCTATCTCCCGGAGGACACAACTCGCCCCTGAGATCCAGGGGGAAGGTACCGGAGGAGAGGAACTGATCCAGAACCTCGAGGGGATTTCCCATGGGATCCCAGACTATGCCCGACTATCAGACGTACCGATGGCATACCAGCGCCACACGGTGGGAGTTCCGAACCGGATCCACCGAATCCTGAGGCGCCTAGTGCGTGCAGTGACGTGCTATCATGAGCACCATGCGGATTAGTCTCTAGGGTTTATGCCACACCTATTTTTTGAGAGACACAGTGTCTCAGGATGTACTAAGACGATTATGTATATTTTTTGAGTTTTATGTGACACACTCTATGTAAACATTTCGATATCTATATATATACATATCTATTTCTGGATGAGTCTTTCTTTACATGAGATGATGATTATAAATTGCGCAAATGCCTGTCTAATACCAAATTTGCTACTGCATCTGTTAATGTATTCAAATGCCTCGGTATATGATGATATGTAATGTAGTCAAAATTCCTTTCCAGTAATCGAATACACAAATACAGACGTAAGATGGACGGGTTCCTTACCGAATAGTGTCCGTTCAGCTGTAACACTACAAGTTGCGAATCTAGATACACGAGCAATTCGCGAATACCAAGGTTTACTGCCTCGGTTAACAATTCCAACACGGCACTATATTCCGCGATGTTGTTCGTGGTACGTCCTAAACACACACCTTGCAGGTTAATCAACTCACCAGCAGGATCGTAGATTACCCAGGCTGCGGAAGACAGATTCCTGGTACTGCGGGAGGCACCATCCGCGAAACCAACAAATGGATGAATAGACATCTGCACAACCAGGAAGACCCGATCAACAGAAAGATGTTTACAAAGCACACCACACTATGCACACAAATGACAATCACACACCTATGTACACACACCACACCAAGAAATCACTTCAGGCGTAGTATTTTTTAAGGTACAACCCATTCCTGGGCTGCGCCAGCGGAACTCCTTCGTAATCTATAAGCTCGTAGGCCCCATTTTTCAAAACGCGTTTTACTATATAGGGACCGTGCCACATAGGCTGGATTTTACCGGCTCCAAGCTTATCATGTGCCTGATCATACAAGAGAACGAGGTCTCCTTCGATGAAAGAACGAGGAGAAACAGTTTGATCAAAATGAGTTTTGACCCTCTTCTTTTGTGCTTCGATGATCAAAGCAGCCAGTCGACGGGTTTCATCCAATCGTTCGAGATACAGAAGATGTTCTTCCTCAGGGGAGGTATCCGGTAATAGTTCCACAGCTAATTTAAGCGAAGGAATTTCACATTCAACCGGCAGAGTAGCTTCCAGGCCGTACACCAATTGGAAAGGTGTGAACCCGGTTGCACTCTTAGCAGATGTTCGGTATGCCCAGAGAGCTGAGAATAGTTGGAGATGCCAACTGGATTTATGAATCCCAACTGTTCGCTGAAGCATGGTGACCAAGACCTTGTTCACTGCTTCAACCTAACCATTCGCTTGAGGGTAGTATGGTGTTGAGCTGTCGTGACGCAAGCCCAACGCTGCAGTCAGCTCCGTCATCATGTAATCACGGAAATGAGTACCATGATCAGTGACGATGGCTTGAGGAACCCCGAATCGTGCAATAACATGGTTGAATATAAATGAAGCAGCCGTTCTTCCGTCAGCAGCTAGTGTAGGCATCGCCTCGGCCCACTTAGTGAAGTAGTCGACGACGACAATGATATACGCATGCCCCCCGGCCGAGTGAGGGTTACACGTCATAAAATCCATGCCCCATTTCGCAAAAGGGCCGACGGTAATAACGGGATGCAAAGGCAATGGCGGCGCGCGCATCTTGCGCTGAAAAATCTGGCATGGATGGCATTTACGGACTGCAGTGATACAATCCTTGAATATGGAAGGCCAGAAATAACCTGCCCGCAGAATCTTCTGGGCAGTAGCATACCCAGACATGTGTCCGCCACAGGCGCCACTGTGGCAGTCATTCAAGACTTTCTCAGCCTCTTCCAAGGTAAGGCATCGTCGGAGCACAGAATCTACTCCAATACGATATAAGGTATCTCCTATGATACGGTAGGGTTGGGACTGGTGCCGAATCCGACGGCGGGCAGTTTTATCCAACTCAGACCGAAATGTCGCGGTCTGAAGATACACTATAATGTCACCATACCAAGGATCGCGAGTATCGATAAGAAACAGCGTTTCGTCCGGTATGTGATCTTCTGAGTGTGAAGGAACAGAGTCCGTAGGGAGAGAGCATATCAAATCCGCGAAGACCAGTGATTTAGTTGACTTGGCAGTAGTGAACTCCAAGTCAAACTCCTGCAGGATCACGATCCATTTGGAGTACTTGCCCCCTAGTAATTGTCTAGAAAGAATATACGTCATAGGGTTGCAGTCTGAAACCACTGTTATCGTGCGCAAAAGGATGTAATGGTGAAAGCGTTGTACGGCATGTACTGCTGCTAAGGCCAACTTCTCGACATGTGCATAACGCGTTTCCGGGTCGAGAAGGTTCCGAGATAGGTAATAAACGACATGTTCGTCACCGTTCTCGTCATCCTGCACCAAGACCATGGCGATGGTGCTTAATGCGGTGGCTAGATACAAAGTAAAGTCGTGGTGGTAGTCCGGAGGACGAAGCAACGGAGCATTGACTAGCAATGTCTTCAGCTTCTCAAAGGATTCCTGAGCAATTTCGTCCCAGTGAAAGGGAACATTCTGCTTTAACAAACGAGTGAATCCTTTGGCCACCTCGACATAATTCAGGATAAAGCGCCTAAGAAAATTCGCTTTCCCTTGTAGACTCTGCAACTGATACAGGGAGGAGGGTGACGGGAGATTTACAATGGCCTCAACCTTGAGAGGGTCAAGGCGAATTCCGTCTTTTGAGACTATAAAGCCTAAAAGACGGCCAGAATCAACGCAGAAAACGCACTTATGAGGGTTGAGCCTGATATTGTAGCGTCTGCAACGAAGGAATATCTGGCGGAGATGCTCAGGATGGTCCTCTCGCTTACCCGAATGGGCTGGCAGGTCGTCCAGATAAGGCTGGACAATATGGCGAATATCGTGAAAAGCGTAGGACATCGCACGCTGAAACGTGGCACCAGCGTTTTTTAAGCCGAACGGGAGTTTTTTGTACGCGAAAGTGCCCCACGGACAGATGAATGTGGTATTATGTTGATCCTCAGGTGCAATATTGATTTGGTTATAGCCTGAGAAACCGTCCATTAAGGAGTAGATCTCACTCCCAGCACATTCGTCGATGATCTGATCGATGAACGGAGTGGGATAATTATCCTTAGGACAGGCGCGATTAATATCGCGATAATCCACACAGACTCGAATTGTACCCTGCTTTTTATCAACAGGGACGATATTGGACACCCATTCTGTAAGGGGGATAGGATAAATAAAACTCGCGTTCAGAAGTTTTTCAACTTCTGCCTTGATGGCGGCGGCTTTCCGAGGATGCATGGGACGTAAGCGTTGGCGCACGGGTTTCGCACCTGGGTAGGTTGGAATCTCGTGCACGACAATACTCGGATCAATTCCCGACATTTCCTCATAAGACCATGCGAAAGTATTTAATGCGAAAGGCTACAACAGCTATGGCAGAATAAAATGTTGTTATAGCACATTAAGTTGCTAAACAGACGGCTGTTAACAGTATCAGCTAGCAAGCATAAGATGGGCTATTAACCCGTAGCTAAAGACAGGTGCGCTCTCCTCCTCCGTCCTGCAAACCCAAACCCAAGAAGCATGTCAGGCAGGAGGCGACAAGAGGAGGGTTTAGCAGGAAGGAAGCTTGAAGTGAGTAAAAATGGGATAGAGATGTGAGTGAGTGTTGCTGAGAAAGCAGAGGGAGGTTGCCATGTCAAAGAGCTGATCTCTACTGGCGTTAAAGGCATGGATTCTCCAAACTCATATACCTGCTCAGGTGAAGGAATAAGCCAGGGGTCATCAGTCCTGGACAACATGTTGACTTGAGCGGTATTCGGTGGCGATGCGGGGAATATACCCATGAGAACAGGGTCTTTGAAAAGACCAGGTCCTATGCTGTCTGGGGGATTCGGAATTTGATCCACGTATGGTACGTTGTTCTCAGAGCTAGAGGTGAAAAACGACAACTGATCTACCGTGACAATCTTGCCCTCATGGGGGAACTTAATGAATCGAAAGACAGTAGACGGCACGCAGAGCATGGCATGGGTCCAGCTGCGGCCAAGAAGTACATTGTAGTTGAGTTTCGCGTCAACCACTTCCACTTCCACGTTGACAGTTTTTCCCTGTAATGTGATCGCAAGGCTCTCAAGAACTCCCAGGGGTTTAGACTCCCGACCATCAAATGCCTCAAGGGCATGGGGAGATGACGACAAGGCTGGAGAGCCTATGGCCTTCCAGCAGGCGGAGGACATAACACAAGTAGATGCACCCTCATCTACGACGGCCCTATGAATGTTGAGACCGTTAATCCCGACTTGAATGACCAAAGTGATTTGATGTGGAAGCCGGGGAGTAAAATTCTCCAGATCAAAGGTGAGAAGGCTCGAGTCGGCGGGATCGATACCACCGATGGCAGATAGTAAAGCCTTCCGTTGTGAAGGACAACTTTGAAGAACCTCAAGTGCAGACATGGCACATGGCGCCTGTGCCAGATCCTCAACGATGCTGTAATGTTGAGCGGCACGAGCATTTGGATTGTAAGAGGATCTCCGAAGAACACCCTTGGGAGGTGGCTTCACAATGGGTTCGAGAGTCAGCTTCTCGATTTCTAACGGACCAGAAACAGGTGGGGGAGGCGGCCCTTCCGCAACTGCCTTCCCGGGTGCCTGCTGCTGACTGTTGTAATCCTTCAATCTCGTAGCGATAGTGATAGGTGCATTAGTCTTCATCATGAAAACCTGAGACCCAAACGGTGCAGATGGTGACCCCTGTTCGACCATCTGGGTCTGCTGAGATGGAAATGGCTCTTTTAAAACAGCCGGAGTTCCTTTTGAGCCTTTAAGAAGTTGACTAATTTCGGACCGTCGTGGACAATCCTTAGTGTAATGGTCACCTTCACAGATGAGGCAAGGGAATTTCGGCTTACGTTGGGAGCCATCCTCAGTTCGAGATTTAGATTCCGGTTTTGGGGCATCAGATTTTGATTTGCCTTTGCCCTTCTTCTTCCCTTTGGAGGATTTGTCCGCAGGATTGGCCTGAACGGCATTTACCTCCGCGGTTTTACCAGAATCGGATGAGGCGGGATTAGCAGAGGTATTGTTGGAAGAATTAGCCTTCTGCTTCCCATTCGAAGACTTCTTAGAATTTTGAGAAACGGAACCAATGACACCATCCACCGTAGGGGTAGGCGGGGCCTTTGTGGCTCCGGGCCGTGGAGCATCAGGCAGGATGTCATAAAGCGTGCCAGATTGCGAATAAACAAGATCCAGGTACTGGGCACGTGCGATAGCTTGTTCCTCCGTCACACACGCTCCCATCGCGATATCCTGAGCGATTTTATTGACAAAGGAGGTGGTGAACCAGTGAGTCAAAATATGATCAGGTATGTGAAACTTGATCAGTCGACGACGGCGCCGCCACTCATGGATGTGATCCGAGATGTGAGTGGCCGAGTCCTACTTCAGAGAAGACAGGAGGTGCGTCCCGGCCTCATACCGGACCGGTAACTGGAAATGCGTGAGGAAAGCCATAGCTAACGAGTTGAAATCCTGAAAAATACCACGGGACAACTCTATGTACCACTTAGCAGCAGCTCCTGTTAAAGTACGCTGGAAAAGACGCAGACGAACTGAATCGTCGGTCCAAGAGTTAGACGAGCACCAGAGGTGATACGTCATCACATGCGCCTGGGGGTCTTCTCCAGCTTTGCCCTCAAACTTGGGACAGTCACCTGGTATCTTGGTGGGAACCGGAGGCCAATATGGATTATGAGCAATCGGATCATTGGTCAACTTCGAAACGTCCGGTAGGTCCAAGGTAGCCAGGAACGGCAATGGAGGGTTAACTACCATGCCAGTCCCAGGATAAGGTCCGGTACCTGCGTTCCACGATGGTTGTGAATATCCCTGCCCCCATGGGTTCTGTCCCTGAGGATTCTGACCGTAGGGGGCATGGTTCGTATAACCAGACTGATTTGGTTGCTGGTAACCATAGTGTGGGGCTTGATAACCAGGGTTCGGGCCCTGATTAGGTGTCTGCCCTGTATAAGCAGCGTTTGGATTTGGCTGCCGAGCGTAGGTAGAACCGGGTGGAGGAGGATGATACTGAGAGCCTCCAGAGTGGTTATAGTTCGGTTGAGACTGACCATGAGGATAATAACCACTCTGAGGATGAGTAGGCTGCTGATAAGTGGAACCCTGCGGAGCCTGGTACGTAGGGCGCAACTGTTGATTTGGCTGCGGCATTGAATGAACAGGCTGTTGAGCAGAGTGAACGGAATGAGAGGGCTGCCCTGAATGAACAGGTTGACCCGAGTGAGGGGGCTGGCCTGAATGACCAGGCTGGCCCGGGTGACCAGGTGGTGTTGGTTGCGCAGGTTGACCTGGTTGTAAGTGAGCCCCAGGTTGTGCCGAATGGGTCGGCTGGCCTGGAGGCGGGACACCGGGCTGTACCGGATGAATCGGTTGCCCTGGTGGAGGAACAGGACCAGGTGCTTGCTGGAAACCAGTTTGACCTGAAGCAGAACCATAGGGTGGTCCTGGCTGATATGCAACGTTAGAAACAGCAGGATACTGCGGTTGCATTGGTAAAGATGGCTAGATTTGCCCCCAAGGACCATAGGCCTGTCCCAGTTGATACCCTAGCTGAGGTTGAGCAGGTTGACCAGCAGGGCTATAATATGGTCCTTGCGGATTGTATAATGGCCCTTGCTGGCCCGCAGGGTAGCCCTGGATGGGCTGTCCCTGTGGGTCATACAAATAGCCAGGTTGGCCCGCAGGTTGGCCCTGAAAGGGTTGTCCCTGTGGGTTGTAAGCCTGGTTGTATGGTAAACCTTGAGCATATAGATAAGCCTCAGGAGCAGGAAGGCGCAAAACCTCCCCATGCTCATCAAACTGACCTGGGAACATATACACGGGAGTGCCATCCTGTGCATAGTGCGAAAAGAAGGATCGATAAGGATCTTGGGGAACTTGTCCAGCTCCGGCGTTCGGCTGCTGTAAAAACAACCGATACTCCTCCGGAGAGATATTCTCTGGTATAACAGTAGCTAGGTAAATGTCTTCAGGAGTTGGCCCAGCCCTAGTAGCAGATGCTGAGACAACAGCAGAAGAGGTAGCGACACAAACAGTGGGCCGAACGGGAACAGAAGTGACGGGCGTCGAAGGTGACACCTCGGGTGTAGTGGCAGCTGGTCTCGACGCGGGAGATGATATCCCCATAGAGGCAGCAGCTGAAATGATCTGACCCAGAGATCTGTATCCCTGTGGCAAAGAAGGATTGGCTGACGATGTGGTAGCCAGCTCGGAACCGTCTCCCTCAAACAATCTACGAGGGATGCGCTGATAGTCATCAGACCCCGAAATTTCCTCACCAGAATCACTCATGGTTGATCCTGCCGTTAAATCACGCAGAAGACGGCGAGGACTAGGAGGAAAGACAGCAGCAACAAACGGTGAACCCGATGTAAGAGAAAGGAAATCAGCTCCTAATCTCAATTCAGACACAGGGTCTGAAAAGGGCCAATTGAACTCAACTGGTCCTCCAAAGGGTTGCTCGGCGAGAACCGGTCCCCCGTCAGGAAACTCGGAAACAACAGGCTGCTATAGTTCAACAGAAGGCTCAGAAGCTTCTGAAGAATCGTCCGTGTAAGGACTACCAGTAGACGAAACCGAAGGTTCCGCCACCGTGGCAAAAGACTAAAAGAAAAGGGCACACACACACACGGGCTGAAAATGAGTTAAGACACACGATCAAACAGTCAACAAGCAATGTCTAAATAGGTGTGAAATCGTGGGCGATTAATTTTACCACATTGGAAAGTAAGAAATTCTACCGTTTCATGTTTCAAGAGTCGAGAAACGATAAAAAGATGACTCTATATCTTTCAGAGTTGACACAAGCGTGAAAGGACAAGCGCTTGACGGTCTTTTCAAGTTTAGGGAGTCAGAAAAGACCAAATGACTGCTCAGGAAAAACTAGGCACAAAGGGTGTACCAAATATCCGTGAACTGCAATATACACCTTGGTTTCAAAAAATGAAACAGAAATCGACCAAGGACTTTCCGTACGTGCAGGTAGTCTCCCCGAATGCTGTGTTCGGTGTATCACGGGTAAAAGGCGGCAGACTCGGCTTCCTGTGGATAAAGGATTGCAAACCTATAGGGGTCTCCCTTTATATACGCGACGGTACGGGGAGCGCAAGTCCGTACTAGCGCTGTCTAAAGCCAAGAGGCGAACGACAGCTGCTAGGTTTAACGACGCCGGAACACGTCTCTAGCCTAGATCTTCTAAATATGTTGCGTTAAGTTCCAATGTTGCCTTAGGTTAATTGAATAAATTTTACAGTTGATCTTCAATTAAGTTTCAATTTCCAGGCCCTATCGTATGTAGTGTCTCCTAAATGCAAAGCTATATGCCACAATGCAACATTTCGTTCGATGAAAACTAATTAGAGAAGAGTTGAGAGCTTTTATACAAACGAAATGAATGGAAACCAAACAATGAGCTCTATAATGCAACTAATGCAATTGACAACTTTTCATTCAAAACACTAATCACTAGCGATATGGAAAAGATTACAATTTGCACTAATTAACAAAAGCAAGAGATTTTTTTTTTGATTTTCAATGTTTAATGGCTAATATGCACTAATCAAACTTGAAAATGAATGGAGCAACTTGGGAAACGATGCTCAAGAGAGCGAAACGAACACATTCCACTCAACAACACAAGCAATCAGGTCCCCAAATCGACCAAAGTCTCTCAAAGCAAGAAAAGACCCAAAAGCTTCCAATGGACCGTGTGATCCAAGTCCAAAGCAAGACCAAACGAGTTTCGAATGAAAAAATGAAAAATCACCCAAAAACCGCAATGAAGCAATGAACAACTACTCAGAGAACGTGGAGAATCAATCAGATAGTTGACAGGACAATCCAAACACCAAAACTCCCAAGGAGGGCTCGATACACCAAGCCACTAGATGACCTAGGGCTTGAAACGTGAAATCGGTAGATAGAAGCAAACAACCAAAGGACAGAGGTGAATTCCCAGTCAAACAAGACTCCAACACACTCAGGCAGTCGGAAAATCAAGAAGAAAAACACTGGTCAACTTCAGAGAGCTCAAAAATGAGAAATCTCAAAAAACTTACAGGGGTGGCGCGACTGTAAGCGTGAAACTGGCGCCAGAAGGCTATTGGCGCGGGTTGTACAAAGGCAACATGCGCCAAGTGGCGCGACTGTCGGGTTAAAAACCGCGCCAGTCGAGTTTCTCAGAAAAAATTTAAAAATAAGCTACTCCAGAAACAGACCAATGCAAGCTAAGCAATCCAAGAAGCAAAAACACACAAGAAATCCAACCCAGAAGGTTCATCAAGCAAGGAAAAACAAGATACAAACGGCAAGGCGAGACAAAGACTCCAAGTCGTTCAGTCTGCAAACCAAACCGGAGATCGACTGAAGTAGCGTTGATCTACTCCGCTAATGCAAAGCAGAAGCGTTTCGAAGGCTATCTGGCTGTACTTCAGGCTCCGTCTAAAGTTTACAAATCAAACAAAAAGCTGGATCCCCAGTGGAGTCGCCAATTTGTTGAGGAGGTAAATCCCCTCTGCGGACAGAGGCGATCCCTACTAGCCCAGCAGGGGTCTAGCAACAAACAAACAGTGTCATGACGCAAGTTCCTAATTACGAATGAAAAGGTTGGAGATAAGAGCCTACCTGGATTCCAACGCTAGGATCTGAAGAAGAAACGTCCCCGTTCCTCAAACTAGGCAGATCACAATCCCTCCACGATCTCCGCGGATGAACACCTGCACATGGAAGAAACGAACAGATACAAGCATAGAAACCAGCATACGTAACTAAACATCAGTCAGAAAGGACATTACTCGCATTAACATGATGGAAAACGGAGTGGAACCATAATCATAATCATCTATTAAATAACCAACGAAGAAAGATTACAACCAAGTTCTGACGTCGCGGTCTCCTTCGGACGGGTCTCCAGTCGTCCACGTCTCACAAAGCTTGCCAAGGAAAGGGAAAACCTCTCCAGAGTCTCGTGACAATGGTCTCCTTACTTGAGTCAGCCTTAAGGGAAAGAGAGGGTGCTTTACAACACAAAGGCTCTTGGGAATATGGAGATTTAGAGCTTAGGCACTTCAAGACTAGCTTGCCATTGATTTGAGCAAGCTTTTATAGATGGGAAAGGAGGAGTTGGGATCCCTATTATTATGGGATTGGCCCTATCACCAAGGAAGGTTCCATGGGAGGTGGCAAAACCACTTCCCTCCATAGAACTCCCGCAGCCAACCTCCCAACTCAAGATAGGTGATGGTTTGTGGATTTGTTAGAACTCAACTTCCACCATCCTTATTTAAAAAACAACTCCCAAATTGGGTGGCGCGACTACATCTCTATGACAGAGCGCCAAGTGGCGCGACCCCTTTGCAGTAATTTCTCCATTGGTGCGAGGACTGAACTGCTTGCCCGCGCCAATGCCAAAAGGGCTGTTTTTCATGACTTTTGCAAGGAGATGTCTCAAGGGAAAATGAAGCTCATGTTCAGAGGGATGCATTGATGATAATTTCAAGGCATGACAATGTCCACAGGTCACAGAATGGGTCCTCCATTGTGCGAGATGGGGAATGGTAAGGACGGTGACAAATTACTGTGTAACACAGACATTGTTGCATTAAAGAAGTAACTAAAACAACCTCCTGATGAACATCCTCAAGCAAAGGAAGTGTTACAGGATGAAAATCAGAAAGATGAGATGATGAATCTCATACTTCAGTTGACTACCCAAATCAAAGAAATGGAGAATGAAATGGACAAGTTGGTCCAGGAGAAAAAGGTCAGAGAAGAAGTCCCTGTCATTGTCATCCATGTAGTCACAACAGTTGTGCCCTCTACACTAGCAGAATAATTGGCTCCTACAGTCCCAATGGCTACAACACTTCCTGTCACCTCAACCACTACTTTAGCCACAGAGTCATCAAAAACAGTCGTACAACCAACAGATGAGGCAAGCAAACTTGTCAAAGCAATGTAGGATATGTCTATTCAGACAAATGAAATTAACAGACTTAAAGAACAGCTGAAAAGTCTGGAAGATGAAAAGAAACTTGCTAAGATAGTGCACAAGAATGAAGAACAAAAGGAAAACAAGTTGAATGAGAAATTGAAGAAGTTAGAGAAAGATCTAACACTAACAGAACCAATGGAACAAGCCAAGCAGCCGCTATGGGCCCATATTATTGAAAATGTCAATGATATTTGGCCATCCATACAGGTTATCTATAAATAGAAAGAGAAGCTATCTAGAAGATAAAAGAAGAACTTGGTAAGAAACCTGAAGAAGCTCTTGAAATCATCAAATTTCTTAATTCCAAAAATAAACAGGAGTTAGAAGAGATTGGAAGTAGTGACAGGATAGAAACCATCCTAGAAGTTAGGAAGGTAATTTCTAAAAATAATTTGATGATACAGCTAGAAGAGAAATGCCAAAACATGGAGGTTGCCATCACAAGGTTCATGATGAAGTTTGATGTCCTAAGGCAGAAAGGCCTTCCTAATCCTCTGGTTATTCATGAAAAAATAATGAAGTAGGATGATTATGATAAGAAAATGAGAGAAGTTGCTAAGGATCAGGCTAATCTTCCTTCTTCACAAGGAATTCCAACAGGGAAAGTTCTCTACAAGAATTTTGAGAACCTTTTTTACTTGCAACATGAGGTAAATTCTTATTTGTTAACAAGCCTACCTTCTCAAAGTATACTGAAGCAGATGAAATATTCAGAAGGATGATGAAGATAAAATTTCCAGAGGCAGAATTTTGGGAAAAAATGACTGATTTACTGTGAAGAGAACAACAATAAAACAAAGCAGTCAAGAGGTTAAAATAGTATTAACAGTTTATAGTAAAAAAAGACAATCAAAGTGTATCAAACAGGTTAAATAGTATCAGATAAAAGATATGGTTTAAATTCAAATCAGAAATTACAAAGCAGAGTTTAAAGTGTATCAGTTGAAAGGTCAAAGTGAAAGTCAAAACAGAGATAAAGCTGCCAGCGTAGAGAACACTTCACTGCCTAACTGTAGCCTTCGTTAAGCAACAATCAGAGACAAATCAACAGTAAAATATCAACAATTAAACAAAAAATCAATAAAAGCAGGGACAACTTGCATTAGTTAGATAGTTGTCTCTATCTTCTTGCATGAAGATATTTCTTTTTCCTTGAATAATTCCTAAGTTTTTTTTAGGATATTTTGTAAGAGTTTTTGTACAAAATACTTGACATTTCGAAGTATTGAGTGTGGATGAATTGCTTACCATTTCTATAGTTGTACTATTCTGGAACTTAAGGGTGATTCTACCAATTTCAAGTCAGCAGATTGGATTAAAGCAATAAAGAGATTATATTATAGGATTCATGTGTTGGGCCACTACAGTGAAGTACTTTCTACTTGTTCAATTGTTTCTTTTTGAAGTTTTCAAAAATACTTGTATGTTTTTCTAAGTCTAAATAATATATCAGGAATGTTATTTCAGAATATGTTTAATTACACTCTGTCTTGAACTATTTATCATTTACATGTTTTCCACTCATATCCATATCGGGGAATTCTTAATTTCTCCCTAGTTTCGATTGAAATCTCTCTTTTTATTCATTATCTGGATTTGAGAACCCTTAATTTCTCTCTTACCCTGATTGAAACCATTTTCATTATCAGCCTAAGGATTTGAAGTTACTCAACTATCTTTCCCTATGAATACTTCCCTTTAGAACCTTCATCCTACTTCTGTTGCTTGAAACTTTTACTTCATTAGCCCAATGGAATTCATACCTACATCTATCCATCTGAGTAAGTGATTTCACCACCAAACCAAATCTAAATCCCAAACCAATTAATCCTACATAACTAGCCTAAAATCAACAAAGATAAATCATATAGAGAGAGCCCTCTCTGAGCATTAGGAAGGCTAGATCCTAAGGCTTAAAAGTATGTTTGTGGTTACCTCTAATATTATTTAAACAAAAAAATATACACAACCCTTTGAGAATTATTGGAGTGATAACATTCTAGCGACTCTGCTGGGGCAACTAACCAGTCCTCAGTGTTTAAAATTAATCTTAAAGGAAATAATTTCATTTATCTTTTCACCTTAAGATTGTTTTAAAGGGTTGTTGAGTAAAATTTTCATTAAAAACTAGAATTCTGGCTTCCAAAAGAATCTACTGTACCATGTCTAATCCATATCTAGAACCTGTTGTAATAGTAGACAATCCTGACAAAGTATTAAAGAAAAACAAAAGAGTAGAAAGTTTAGGTAATAAAAATTCACTGATCAACTAAAATTCTCTTCCCAATAAATTATCAAGTTTACAAGACATTGAATTTGATTTAAATTTTGAGCAATATTTGTTTAGAACTAAATCGAAAAGTGACATACATAATAGTGTAATGGATCATGATTTCATTTCATTCATTGAAAGTAAGAAGGAAATTGTTTCACTAGATTTAGATGAAAAATCCCTAGAAGTTTATGATAAACTTGATGCTTTAACTGCACCTTTGATTAAGGAAATTGATGAAACTTATTTTCAACATTTAGTTGAATTGACTGCTTTATCTGCCCATACCCCTAAGCCTTCTACCAGTCATATAGCTACCACTCATTTAGAATTTTTAGGTTCATCCTTGTTTACTAACACCTCATCTATTACTTCCACCACACCTCATTCCACAGATTCATTTTTTCCCAAACTTCCAATTCAGCCTAGAATTTCATTTCCATCTCCCAACACCTCAAGTTCATCCCCTAGTATTTCTACTACTTTTTCTAGTACTTCATTCTCATTTCCAAGCACCTCTTCTAGTATGCCAACTACATCTTCTAATATCCCAACCTCATCTGCAAGTACTTCAACCTCATCACTAAGTACTTCAAACTTACCTCCTAGCCAAGCTAGAATCCAAGCCATGGCTGCCAGATATGCCCCATTGGTCCTAAAAGCCCCTCTAAATTCCATGCCCCAAGATTACCAAAGAAAAATCTTTCAATTTGATGGTACTAGTCATTACACTGCCCAACAACATGTTAATATATGACAGACTACTTTGAACTGCATGAAATAGATGAAGCTGATGTTCAAACGAGACTTTTTTCTCAAACTCTAGTTAGTGATGTTAAAAAGTGGTTTAAAGGTTTTCTTGCTGGTAGTATTGTTGATTTAGCTGCATTCCATAGGATGTTTCTTAATATATGGGAGAAAAATAAGAATCCATTACAAATTTTGTCTGAATTTGAAAACATAAAAATAACACCTAATGAAACAGTTTAGGACTATTGTACAAGATATAACAATATTTACAATGCAATCCCCGCCAATATTAAACCTCCTACAAACTCTGCCCTGATCAAATTCCTTGATGGATTTGAAACAGATATGGCTTACTAACTGAGAGAGAGAAATCTATAAACCTTAGAGCAGATGCAAAGTAATGATGTAAGTGTAGAATCCAACCTGTTAGCCAAGAAAGCTAGATTGAGAAATGAAAAAAGAGTCACAATAAAGGAGGAAACACCAACCTCATATCTTAAAATAGATAGCTTAGAAAAAACATTAGAAAGAATGATGGATAGATTAGATAATATGGAAAGGAAGCCACAGTGGGATAACCAACAACAAGGTCCTCAAATAAGAAATCCCAATTTCAGGAAAAACACCAACACTGGTAAATCTAGAGAATCAACACCTGATCAAACAATAAGACCACCTTTCCAAGAGAACTGTGCTAAAAGTTTCACCAAAACTAAGATGATGAAGACACTCAGATCAATCTAATGGGAATTAATGATGATAACACCATTTTTCTTACACAAGAAGAACATGAGTTATATGAATTACAACAGTTACAATTAGAATCTGGTGATTCTTTTGATTACAAGCAAGGTTATGAGTTTGCAATGAATGAAGTTCATAAGCAATGTAACCTTAGGAGTAAGAAAAATGTAGAATCCCCTACTAAGAAATATACCCAAACTCAAACAAAGAAAACAGGAGAGGCTCCTACAACCAAAGTACTGCAGATCCTCCCTAGGGAAACCTAGCAAAACTCTAGCTCAAATCAAAAGAATTCAAGTCCAAATAAAAAAATTTCAAGTCCTAAAATTACACCTAGTCCTAAAATTGTTGACATAACAGATACTGTCCATTGAGCCGCATATTTTTCCAAGTTTTTACGTTTTTTTATCAAATAAATACATACTTGTACCTGGTGTTTTTAATAATTATTAATCCATTATGTTGTTAATTAGAGGAATTTAGACACAATAGTTATTATTCTTGTTATTAGTTAATTTGATGAGTGTTTTTAATAAATTGCTTCTTGGTTGCAGGAAGGTTCGGTGCAGGAATGCATTCGAGTGCGAATTCACCAAATGAATAAAAGCAATAGTTGTGTAGTTGAATTATTGTAGGTGAAACTATCAAATTTTATACCAAATGGAGCAGAATCTCTAAATTCCAAGACATGGGTTGTGTTCAAAGCACCATGTTTCCTATAACCCAGAAACCGTTTGGCGAAATTTGGCTTCGTGAAAGAGTTATCGTCAGGGAAGACATGAATATTTAAATAATGGATTTGCTTTGCCAGATGAGGCTTCACAATCTCCAAGAGCATTCTCACCATCAATAAGTGCAAGATTCAAGTGCTTCTTTAAAAAAATGGGTCCATGCCAAACTCATGCAAGACCCCTATTAAAGATGGTTCAGAAGATGATGACAATGTTCCAGTTGGTTCTGACCGAAGGCCACCACAAGGTGCTATGAATCAGTATTTCTATTTTGACGTTGGAGGTCTGCCCGTTGAAAATGATAAGTCAATACAGAGAGCAACACCTGTGAATAGTGACTTGGGTCAAGTTGGGCAGTTACCAGATTAGCTAGAATGCCCACAAATGGTTTATTCCATGATTTAAGTGCAAATACCCAGGTTGACACAATTCATACATCAAGATCACCGTTTAAACAATGTCCAATATTATGCCATAAATGAAGCTGCAGATTTATTTGAAGAAGCCGAGGAGCAACATTGCTTAGATACCCTTAAAGCGCTCCAGTCTGTGCCTGTAACCATGGGTATTCTTGCTTCTACTCAGGTTGGTAAACGTCTTTGGAATGTCATAAAGCATCCTCATGAAAAGATTCATACTCTAACTGTTGAGTTACTTGATGCTTGGAAGAAGGTGGTCACATCAGAAACTGTTCCTAACAATGGACACACAGCTACAAAGGTGGAAGGTAAACAGCTCAAATCTGTTAAAGTTGAGGTCAATGCTAGTAAGGGAGAGTCTGTTAAGGTTGAGAAGAAACCAATATTAGAGGCAGAGCCCATTAGCAGTAAGAAGGCGTCATCCTCTTCAAATGGCCCTCCAAAGCTGACAAGTATGATTAAGTGTAATGATGCACTGCGTGACAAGTTTCATGAGATTCTTTATAAGGCCTTGTCCAAAGTAGTCAGTGAAGCTGAGGGCGAGGATTTGGAAAGAGTAAATGCATGTGATCCGGTAAGAATTGCAGTTTCTGTTGAGACAGTAATGTTAGAAGAATTAGGGCGGTCTAATGGAGCCCAAAAGTTTAAGTATAGGTCTATCATGCTCAACCTGAAAGATGGAAACGATCCAGATTTGAGAACAAGAGTTCTTCTTGGGAAAATTATGCCAGATGTTATCTCAAAATCAGACCCTGATAGGTTGCTAGTCAAGGAGACCCTGAGTAACTATTTCAAACCAAATTTTTAGTTGAGGCTTAGCCTTCTCAACCTGAGAGGGCTCTCTCAATAGGTTAATGATTTGCAAATAAAGATCAGATGGCTAACTCTGTGAATAAACTGAATACAAGTGAATAATTGGTTGTATTACTAATCAACAAACATCTATTGGGTAAATGGAGTCAATGTTCTTTCACAAAACATAAAGATCAATTTCATATGGAAGTCAGGGCATTTCAGGGTTTAGATGCATCAACAGAACAATAGGATAGAGAATAAACATAGTTCATGAACATATGAAGGAAGTTAGAGCACCTGCAGTGAATTCTAAGTAACATATATTCATGCCACTGCAAGTAATTTAAAGAGAAACATCATGAGACAATCAAGCATCCATAACCCCTTCTGAATCCTAAGTGATGAAACAAAACTCTCTATATTAAGATAAAAAAACACAGTTCTCTTATACATTAGGGGAATTTTGAGGTCTAAAATGGGCCTCCTAAGAAAAATGTACAACAAAAATAAACTTTATAACAACCAATAGGATTAAAGATGATGATGTCAACCATGGGGGATGATTCACCATTTTTTAAGTAAAAGGACAAAAATATTAAAAAATAATAAAATAATAAAACTACTTTTTCAACTCGTATTTTCAACTTATCTCCCAAATTTTTTACTCAAATTTCAAATGGGAGTACTCGTTGGATGCAAAATTTAATTCATCATCCAAGGAGTACCCATGTTGCATACTTTCGATTGACCCTGCTACACGAAAAATGAGAAATACATAAAAAACGTGATTACAATCACGTTTTTCATGTATTTCTAATTTTTCGTGTAGTAGTACCCATCGAAAGTATGCAACATGGGTACTCCTTGGATGAGGAATTAAATTTTGCATCCAACGAGTACTCCCGCTCGAAATTTGAGTAAAAAATTTAGGAGATAAGTTGAAAATATGAGTTGAAAAAGTAGTTTTTTCATTTTTCCCTCTAAAATTTGATGATGTCATCAAATCTTATTTGATTTTTTCCACTATTATTTTGTAATTTTCTTAGGAGGCCAATTTTAGACCTCAAAATTCCCCTAATGATCACAAAAAGTATGCTTGTTCAATGAAAATTCCAACCCTATGCAATTCAATTTCTTCCCTCTTATAGATTGGACATTACATCCTTGGACCTTCCAAATATTTGAGAAGAAATTCGAATTTGACACCTATCAACTTTTCAACAAAATTTATTTACAAACTGACAGTTAAACTGTCTGTCTTACAGTCCTAATACAAGTAGGACTAAAACACTATTTATTGTATCTTAACAACCTTTAACAACCTTATCTAATCATTAAAAACTATGCTTGACAGCTAGACTTCGACCATGACGTTGTTCATCTTCTTGTTGTTAGACCCCATTAACCTGCTTCTTATCCATTCCTGCAAAATAGGAGCATCTTTCCTGTAAAACAGCTGAATGCTTCATTTCTGTCCATTCGAATCAATTGCTGAAGAACTGGTGCTTAAAACATGTGGCAAATGTCTTATGACTTTCACTTGAATTCGACCTTCCAACTGTGCAAATATCAACCTCCAAAATGCTGCAACAACTTTCAATACTACTGTGCTACGAAACTGCTGAGTCTGTTGTTTTCGTAGCGCAGACCTTTCCTTTTTAAATCATACTTCAAACCCCCATTTTATATGTGCCAACCCTCTGGATATTCATTTGTATTCTCCATATACCTCCCACCAGCATCAAAGTCCAACACAAAACCCTTGTCACCTTTGAAAATTTTCAAAAATCTTTCAAACTGCATTCTACAGTAGTTTCGTAGCGCTCTACGAAACTGCTGAATCTTCACTTTTCACAGCTTCTTTCCAAAAATTTGGTTTTCAAGCCCTTTGATACTATATTTTCAAGTGTATATCAACCTTCATAACCCATAACATCATCTTTAAACATCTCCAAAAATTAGATATATTCATATAACCTCAAAAATTTGTTAAAGGATGACACTTACTATTTGCACTTATTTTAGCCGTGGCTAATCTTAAAATTGGGCTAGTTGTATTTCCAAGTCTTCTACTCTCCTCTTAAGCTTTATATTGTTTTCCCTTAGCTTGGTATTGACCATCCTAATGAATTTTTCTTCTTTGATTGCAGGTAGGGTCCATATGAAGAATCGAGCTTGACTATCAATTAATTCAGGGTTTGGATTTTTCTCCAACTCCCATAGTCCTTTCATCCTTTCAAAGTTTGCCCTTTCTTTTGCATGCACTCTCACCTTTTTCTTCAAATTATAAATCTCATTATTTTCCAATCTAAGTTTGTATTTGACATCTTCATAGCTGCTCTTTTCCTTCTGAATATTGAAAACCCTATTTTTGTCTTCTTCAGGCATTGAAAAAGATATATTTGTGTTTTCTTCAAAAACATTAGCACTTTCACCTCCTGTTTGATCTTTATCTATGTCTGACTGCTTCAACTTCTTGGAGTGCCTAGTTGAGGGTTTTCTGGGTTTAAAGATAAACTCTGCCACATCATCCTAAAAATCTAACCTTTTGGATGTCTTCAATTTCTTTGATTTGCTGCCACCTGTATCCAATTTGATGAAGTCAGCTTGCACTAGGGGAGACTCTGCAATGTCAATAGCTTGAAGTATATCATTCAAATTACCTTTTGACCCCTCTATAACTACAACCTTACCTTTTTCTTTCAACCTTTGACTCCTAGTCAACCTCATTTGATTTGTTTTACTAGTTAACTGCTCTAGAATTGTCTCCTTAACCAGAGTTTTCTTCTTCTGTGTGAATTTAGGAGTATCTTGGATTTTCAATGTTGTTCCTATCATTGGTTCTTTAACTTGTTTTCGAGGCTTGAGCTTAAAAAATCTTATTGACTTTGTTTCTACAGGGGCAGTAATCTTTGATGGAGTTTTTTCTTTAGCTTGAGGACTAACACTTGTTCCTTCAATCCCAATTCTACTCAAAAAGAGGAATTCAACCCAATCTTTGTTTTCTTTCTGCAGCTCATGTAAGGCTATTAACTTACCTAAGCCATGGTGAAATAATGAGGTTTCACATGACTCAACTTTCATTTGTACCTTATCAGACATCTTAGCCAAACTTTTGAAAAGATAAAAAGGTAAATCTAGAGATATTATCCCTGTGAAATGAAGAAAAAGTTTAAAGTGATAGGTATACACCTTGTGGTATCTCCCTTCGCAGGTGAAGTACCTCTGAATATTGTAGAGAAAATTGGAAAATGTATATTTGAAATAGTTTCTTGGCACAACCTTGTTCAAGTCAACCTCTGAAAACTCTGGTTTTAGAAAGATTTTGCAGGGTACCATGTCAAACTTGAATTTTTTAAACCACTTGTCTTCTCCTCTTGGAATTTCTATAACTGCTGATATCACTTCATGGGAAATTGGTAAATTTAGGAATCCAATCCTTGAGTTTGAACCTGTGAAGTTTGTGGCAAATTATTTGGTGACTTGAGTGTGCCCTCCTTGAAGTTTTTCACAAAACCTTCAGCAACCTACTTTCTTAAAGGCTTCTTCAATAGACTTGTCTTTTGTAAGGGCTTCTACACCTTCAGGTTCTATTCTTAGGCAATGACTAGACCTATGACTCCTTTCTTCGGCCATTATCTTCTTGAAAACCTTGTATCTTCATAAATCTATGAGAATCCCTCTGAAAACCCTCTGTCTTCAGCAAATTAGCAATTAGACTGTTGAATGAACCGGCTCGCTTGATAAATGAGTTCAGCCTCGCTTGATAAGAATTCTACCTCGCTTGAATAACAATCCTGCTTCCACCAGCAATGAATTTCAAATTCACTTGATATAAAATTTTGAAAATACTGTTGAATGAGCAACCTCACTTGATAAATGAGTTTTAGTTCTACCTCACTTGAAATATAGTTTCAATGAACTTTGGTCTTTCACCACTAATTGCTTCTCCAAAACATAAACATGCATGCACTATTTGTCTTGCATGAGACAAATGAAGTCGAAAACGGCCAACTGTTTTCAAATTTGAAAGTACCAATGACAATCTAGCCCCTAATCGATGAAAAATGACCCCTAATAATTATAATAAATGGTTGCATGTGTGAATGAGAACTCGTGAATGACACCTAATGATGAAAAAATTAACTATATTTGACAGATGTGACAGCTCAGACACAAAACTGAGAATCCCTGATTTTGTAGCACATGATTTGCAAATTCGTTTTTTTGCGCTACGAAATCACCAGCATTTTTGTAGCGCAGAATCAATTTTTTACACTGAGTGTGCTACGAAAACGTGGTTTCATGGCTTATTCATCAAATCTTCGGAAAAAAACTTTAAAGATGGGTTTCAAGACATGGCATAAGATCTTTGAAGAATGAAACAAGGTTGATGAACATTTTTTGGTGATGGAATGAGACCTTTAACTCATGATCTAGACCTTAAAATATATAAAAATGACTCTAACCCTATCTCAGCATTATGAATTAGGAACAAGTGTAATTGACCAATGTTTCAGAAATTTTTTATAGTGATAACACCAAAGAAACTTATTGTCATGACAACAGAAGAAATGGCTAGTGATAACAGAAAGCTTGAGAATAAACAAATCAAAGACAAGGAACTTTTTGAGTGTGAATGTAGGATGAAACCCAAAGCCACAACAGATCAGTTCAAGTGCGGTAAATGTGGCCAACGAATGTGCACCTACTATCAATTGCAAACAAGAAGTGCAGATGAACCTACGACTACATTTGTCACATGTGTAAACTGTAACAACCATTGGAAATTCCGCTAAGTTCAAGCCAAATTGATGGGTTGATGTGTCTTCCAGAGTTGGGATCTGGGTTTGCAAGATGCAGAGATTGTCTATTCAGTGTTAATTAAACTTTAATTGACACCCTTGATTGAAAATTGAGATTTGTGACATTCACTTGAGGGTGGAATTTAGATGGTTTTTCAGGTTTTCTAAGATCCTTTCAGCAACAGAAGAATCCCACAAAAAGGGGAACGATTTCCTGAATTAACAATCTGTTTCAAACCAATTCTCATTCCAGCAATTTGTAAAACAAATAATTTTCTCTATTTTTGGGTTGGAGCTCCAATTTTGTAATTAAAAATGTGTGTGTGTGTGTGTGTGTATATATATATATCAGTTTCCGAAAGACGATGGAAAAAGGGGATAGATGGAGTAGCTGTAGAGGAGAAGAAGTCGATAGATAGGGATATGGGGTAGTTGTATCGATGGATTAGAATGTAGTAGCTGCACATTAGAATTTCTCACTTGTAAAATCGAATTTCCCAAATGAAGGAGTCGATGGATTGAATGGAGGGATAGAGCAGGCGACCCATTAGAGGAGAAGTAGCTGCTCAATTAGCCAAGAGTGCAGATGAATTTTATGAGATGTAATGGTAGTGAGTTTGTCAATTAGAGGGCGGAAGCTCTCAGATGTAATTATTATTTCCCAAATGTAGAGAGTGCAGAATTAGCGAGTCCATCAATTCTCTTTAGATGCAAAAATCGATTTCTCAGATGTAGATCCGACATCAAATTGCCCAGCAACTGATGTATTTGTTGATTAATGTTTGTAGCAGTGGTTTTGATTTAATTTAATAAATTTTGGCTCTGCATTTATTTGTTTTTTTTATGTAACCATTGCAACTTTTGTTTTTAAAGTTGGGTTAGTTTCGGACTTGCTCCAGGGAGTGGTAAGGATCCACCGCAACTTGGAGTCGAGTCCTCATTCTTAATAGATTTAGAAATTCTGCTTTAGTTTAATTTGTAGAATTATCTTTTGTTTTAAATTGTTTTAATAGTATTTAATATTTCTTAATTATGCATTTAGTTCATTATTTTGTTTTCCAATTTGATTCAGTAGTGAGAATATATTGTAATACTCTAATTTGAATAAGCAACATTGCCATTAGAGTGTAATTCAAGGTTTGATTTGTTCATGCATAGCGAGATTTCTTTTAATAATTAAATCACTTTTAAATTAGAATTATTTTTGTTTTCGTAAAGTAATCATTTCTTTTTAAGCAAGTTTGAGTGCAGCTTTGATAGATTTATTTTTAGTCAAGATGGTTCTTGCTTTCATGGTATAATCAGTTATTTATAAGTGCAAGATTGAGTGTAGATTTAATTATGCATGCAGCATGATTTAGCTTTAGCTATTGGGTTACATGATTCGATTTGAAGTAGTCTTGCTTTTTAATAGTTTCTTTCATTTAGATTAAAATATTTGAATTGAAGGTTTCTCATAGATTAATTGTAATGTTACTTTTAACAAGATATCTTAAATGTTATTTGACATAGAGTAAAGTAGTTTTTTTCTTCCAGCAATAATTAGAACTTTCTTTGGATAAGTGTGAATCTTGAATTTATTATGAAGTGTATTTTGAGTTAGTTTAATGTGTGAATTATCATTAGAATAATGTGTTCCTTTTGGTTATCTCAAGCTTAGTTTCAAGTGCTAGTTTCTAAGTTAATTAGAGGAATAATTAGATGAAGGTTTTTAAGTTATCATAGGAGATTTTAAAAGTAGAATGCGAGTGTGAGAATGTTACATGATTGAAGATTGTCTTGAATTTCATTATATTTTAATTACAGTTTGGAGTTTGCAGTAAATGAAATTGGTTAAGTAGGTTTCCTTTCAAGGTTGTTTGTTTTCCAGCAAATGTGTTTTTCATTTCAGCACTTGGTTTATCATTAATAAGGAAAATCATATACTCTGATCAGTAAGCTGAGCCAATACGCAGTACAAATCGCGTTTAAGACTCCCGGATTGATAATTAATATTGAGAGGTTTAATCCAAAAATTAAGCCAACCAACACTGTCATTTAAACATTATAAGATCCTCAAAAATCTGCTTCTGCCAAGACAAAAACTTCTACTAAAACAACAATTTATGATCCTAAAACATCTGTTGTTGATCACCAATAAGGTGATCCTAAAACAGTTGCTTCAAAAACAGTTGTTGAAACTTCAAAACCTGCCAAAACTTCCATTGTATCTCAAACTGTCCCTAAAAAGAAGATAAAAAGCAGTAAAACAATGGAAACACAAATAGAAAATGAAAAAAAAACTATAGAAAAAGAAGAGAAACACACCCAAAATACAGTTAGTAAAGAAGAAATAATTCAGTTAGGAAAATCACAAGCACCATTCAACATTCAAAGTGAAAATGCCAAACTGAAGATACCAATTCCTTTAACAGAGTTGGTTAAGCATGATTTATACAAATCACATATCAAGACACATTAAATATGAATGAAGGAGAAGACTCTGTTAATTTGAGTGATGGCCAACCAGAACTAATATCTGGTCCTGAGGTAAATGGAAAACACCAAGGAGGAGTTCCTCCTTTCTACATTAGTTTAATTGTTCATGATCATATTTTACATAATGCTATGCTAGATTCAAGCATCTCACATAAGTTAATGCCAAAATCCATTATGGAAACCTTGAATTTAGACATTACTAGACCTTATAAATATCTCTTCTCATTTGATTCCAGTAAAGTGAAATGTCTAGGTTTAATCAAAGATTTATGTGTTACTTTAGTCCAATACCCTGGAAAAAGCATAGTCACGGATATTGTAGTAGCTGACATCCCTCCTAAGTATGGAATGTTGTTATCTTGCTCATGGGGAGCAAAATTTCAGGGATCTATACAATTAGATATGTCTTATGCCACAATATCAGTATTTGGTCAACCCAAGAAAATTTACAGAGAGACATTAATGAAGTACATGGTTATTAGTGTAGAAAGACCTCGAAACTATCCTATTTATTCTACACCTACTGATATGGACTCTTTCATTCTATGTAATTCTTATTCTAGTATAGAGAAAAACACAGAATTAAAACAAGAAAATAAATACCCAAACAGTGAGAACATTTTTCATGAATCAATGTGGCACCTACACTTTGATGGTTCAGTGAACAAATTAGGAGCAGGAGCAAGATTTTGGATTCATAACATGGAAAACAATCATGCAGAATGTCATGCCTTTAGATTAAACTTCAAATGTACAAACAACATGGCTAAGTATGAAGCTTTGATTTTAGGACTGCAGATTGTTAGAAATTTAGGAGGAAAAAGAGTTTCCATTGTGGGAGACTCTGATTTAATTGTAAAACAAATTAGAGGAGAATATTCTGTATATAATCCTAGATTAAGCCAATATAGAGAAACAATTTTAGATTTGATCAAATAATTGCTTGAATGTGACTTTGTTGTAATTCCTAGAAAAAAGAACATACAGGCCCACAGTTTAGCAACTTTTGCTAGCACCTATAATTTTCCTTTTCAGCCAAATCATCAATATACAACAGGGGTAAAACATAGGCCGAAAATACCAGATAATCTAAAAATTTGGTAGATATTTTCACAAGATGAACAAATTTATCATTTCATGAATGTTGAGGGAGAATTTCATAATTGTAACATCGACACAGACTGTACAGTAGATGATAAAACAGACAGTGAGATAGATGTAAATAAATTAGATTTTACTGAACCCACTAAATTTATACAAGTATAAATAGATAATTTAGAAAAGATAGAAACAGAAGAATTAGCAGATGATGATTCTGACATTTTAAACCTTAAGAACAACTTTTTACCTAAGGGATTAGCCCCATTACAAGATCTTTTTGATTGAAATGATGTTGCAAGAAAACCAAAGATGGAACCATTAAGATCATATATAGAAGAATGCAATATAGGAACAGAACAAAATCCTAAAATCATCAAACTTTCAAAAGCTTTACCTCAAGAAGAAAAACTAAAATACATAGCTTTGTTTAAGGAATTTCAGGATGTATTTGCATGGAGTTATGAAGACTTAAAATCTTATGACACTAGCATAATACAACACAAAATACCTATAAAAGAAGATCAAAAACCTTTTAAACAGAAGCTCAGAAGAATAAATCTAGTTTTAATGACTTCAATTAAAAAAGATGTAAAGAGAATGTATGAAGCTTAGATCATTGCACCTATCAGATATTTTGATTTCGTTTCAAACTTAGTTCCCACTACGAAGAAAACAGAGGAAATTAGACTTTGTGTTGATTTCTAGAATTTAAATAAGGTGTCCCTAAAATATAGCTACCCCCTCCCCAAGATGGATCATATTTTACAGAGGGTGGTTGGTTCTTCCAGGATTTCATTACTTGATGGATTCTTTGGGTATAACTAGATTTTAGTTCAAAAAGAAGACCAACCAAAGACAACATTTACTACTCCTTGGGTTACTTTCATGTATGTGAAAATGCCTTTTGGATTAATGAATGTAGGAGCTACATTCCAGAGAGCTATGGGCATAGATTTTTCCAAAGAAATTCATGATTTTCTTGTGATTTATCTAGATGATATTACTGTATTTTCAAAAACTGACAATGAACATCTAGATCATCTAAGACAAGTTTTTATCAAATGCAGTAAATTTGGTATTTCTTTGAATCCAAAAAAGACTCTCTTTAGACTTGAAGAAGGTAAACTATTAGGACATATCATATCAAAAGAGGGAATTAGGATAGACCCATCTAGAATAGAGGCCATTTTGAACATAAGCCATCCTAGGAATATTAAGGAATTGCACGATTTCGTAGGTAAAATCAATTTTCTCAGAAGATTCATTTCAAACTTAGTAGAATTAATTAGAGAACTGAATAACATGTTGAAAAAAGACTCAGCACTTAAATGGACAGTAGAGGCCAAATGATCCTTTGAATCAATTAAGCAGGCCCTTACAAAAATATCAGTCCTAATAAGTCTTGATTTCAAAAAAAAAATCATTATTTTTTCTTTTTCTTCAGAACATACTATTGTTGCAGTCTTACTGCAGAAAAATGATCAGGGCTATGAACAACCCATTTCTTTTTTCAGAAAATCACTAAGAGATGCTACACTGAAATATAACATAATGGAAAAACATGCACTAGCTTTAGTAAAGGCCATCAAAGAATTTAGGGTGTACGTCTTGTATTCACACATCATTGTTTATGTTCCAAATTTAGTAGTGAAGGACATTCTAACTCAGAATGGGCTTGAAGGTAAAAGAGGAAAATGGATTTCCATCATTTTGGAATATGACATGGAAATTAAGCCCACCAAACTCATTAAAGACTGACTTTTAGCCAAAATCATGGCTGAATCAAACTATCAGGCCTTAGATATTAATTTTATTACCCAATTAGATGATCAGGAAGAGACGACGACTCCACAGATCAGTGAAGCTTTTTTAGATTCACCCTGGTATGCAGATATCATATTTGTATTACTAAATTTACAAGCTCCTCCTGGATTGTCAAGAACTAAAGCTATATTTTTAAAGTTAAAAGCAATAAGATTGTGTATCATGGATAATGTTCTGTTTTGGAAAGATCATGGTGGAATTTTATTGAATTGTTTACTTAAATATGAAGCTGATAAAGTTATGGAAGAGTTTCATGCAGGTGACTGTGGAGGACATATTTACTGGAAGTCAACTGTATATAAAATCTTGAGGGATGGTTTTACTGTCCTACACTTTTTGCAGATGTAAAAATATATGTGACCTCCTATCACAAATGCCAAATCTTTGAAGGGAAGAAAAAAATACTACCTTTACCCCTCAAACCCATCTCCACAGAAATGCCATTTCAGCAATGGTGTTTAGACTTCAGTGGTGAAATTCACCCTCCCTCCTTTTCCCAACACAAATGTATTTTGACAGCCACAGACTATTTCACTAAGTGGATAGAAGCCATTCCCTCTAGGCAAGCCATTGACACTGTCATAATCTCCTTTTTTTAAAACAATATACTATCTAGATTTGGATGCCCCCAAAAACTCAAAACTGATAATGCAACTGCTTTCAAGTCTAAAAAAGATGATTGAATTCTGTGATAAATACCACATTACCCTTGGCCATTCCACTGCCTATTACCCTCAAGGTAATGGTCTTGCTAAATCCTCCAACAAAAGCCTTTTTAATATCATCAAGAAACTACTAGAATACAATAAGAAAAACTGGAACAAAAGGTTAGTTAATGCCTTATGGGCAGATAGACTTACCACAAAGAAATATTTTGATACATCCCCTTATCATCTTGTTTATGGGATGGATGATGTTTTTCCATCCTCTTTAGGAGTACCAGTGATGAAGATAATCCAAGATTTGTAGGAAGAATCAAATGATATCCAGAGAAGGATAAACCAGACCATACACTTGCAGCAAACTAGGGAAGAAGTCTATGTCAAGTCTCAAGTTTTCCTAGATAAGCCTTTAAAAAGATATTTGACAAGAAGACAAAGGAAGATTATTTTTATATAGGTGACAAAGTTCTTAAGTGGGATTCTAGGAGAGAAGAGAAAGGTAAACATGGTAAATTTGATTTCCTATGGAAATGTTCTTATGTTATTTATGGTTACAGATTTAATAATGCATTCTTTTTGAAGGATTTGGATGGATTAGATCGGCCAGGTGGACCTATAAATGGTAGAATGTTGAAGCATTACTATTCCCCAGAATAACAATAGTTCACTTTGCTCATTGTACATAACATTGCAAAGTTTAGATTGGATTGGATGTTTTTCTTGCAAAATTGAAGCCCGAAGAGAAGGCCCTGAGCTTTCAAAGGTAAAATATCGTAAGTATGAATAATGCAGAGCTCAGAAAACAGTTTCAAGGAAATCACAGTCAAAATTCAAGACTACTGATCTTAAAGTTCTTGACATTTCACAAGGAAATTCCATCCCCATGTAGAGCCATTGTTAGGATGTTATAATAATAGGATTCATAATTTTGAATTGAATTTGATTAGCCTTGTAATATGTACGTACTTTTCTTTCTGCAAATTGTTTTCCCATATTAGAAATATAAAAAATGTAAAGGGGGTAAAAGTCCTAAGAGAAAAATCAAAGGACTTGAAAAAAAAGATAAAAAAAAATATAGAAAATGAACCCCAACAAAAAAGAGATAAAAATAGCTCATGAAACTGATGCAAATTCAAGTGCCACTACTTTTTACTTCACTTTGCAAAATAATATTGTGTGCAGCTTGTGAAAAATGCCACAATCCATGAAAGTCAAATTGCTTAATCTTGACTTTTTCATGTTTTAAATTTCATGTTGATAGATAGATAATAAAGATCTAGCCAAACTATTTAATCTTGGCATATCAGTAGTTAGGTAGAAAATAATAAGGAACTCAAACGTTTAATCTGAACCCTTGGAATAAATAAGGTTAGAATTAGATAGTTTGTTGTTAAAAGAAAATTGAATAAGGGTCCGCAAGCTCAAATGCACCCATGTAAATGAAGAAAAAATGTTAGGGTAGCTTATGGGTAGGTAGAAGCAGTTTTCACAAGGCATGGATAGCAGAAAATTGGTCATTTCATTTACTAATTTCCCTTCAAAATCATTCCCCTTGTAAAAATACCTTTTCCCCTTCATTTTACCTTTTCCCCATTACTTCACTCCTTTTCCCTACAAAAAACTCTTTTCCTAAGTTAAAATGCATATTTCCCTTTGGAAAAGTAAAACCCCTTTACTAATTTCCCTTTATTTAAACAATACACCAAAAACCCAAAAATACTTTTATCCTACATCTAAATGCTTAAATCTATATGTCGAGCCCCACTACAAATATCCCTCCTCGATATAAGTTTACACATTAACACTTAGTGAAATTCCCGCACTTGGTAACATTTCATTGTATAGTATTAACATTTAACTTTATTTTATTTAACTCTCGTTATACCTTTATCCCATATTAATTAATTCCTTTATATATATCATCCCAAACCCTTTATTTTAAATTTAATACATAGTTTCGTTTCCCCACATATGATATATCTTGGGTCCACTATGTATTAAACCCCACCTATTAAAAAGTCCCACTTTCCTTAACCCCATTGGTTATATATTTAACCCTATCGTATAACTTAAATTCCCGACACCATGCAATATAAACCACAGATTATATACATATATAACCAATCACAACATATTATCCCGAGCCCCACGCCTGTCCAATCCCCGACACTCCATCGCATCCTCCTAACCGTCGGATCTTAACCGATTAGATCTGATGGCTTATATCTCCTTTCACACATTCCATTGCCTGATCCTTAACAAACCCCAAGACCTTATGATATCCGTGGTTTTCGGAGCTCCGCCCCTGACTACGTGGCCAAATTCTATTCGATTGCATCCATTCATACTTTACCGCCTACCACCTTTCGTTCATGCGAAAACCGCTCAGCAGTTTTTCCTGCCCGTTGCGAAAACTAGCCTATTATTTGAAATGACCCATGCATTAATGTTAAAACATTGTTTGATAAAAACCCATATAGCCGCCCATTACACCCTTTTTTCCATTTATGTTACACCTTCGCGCAGAAAGAGCATTGTCGACCGTTTTTCAACCAAAGATCACGTTGACGACCGTTTTTCAAGTAGAAACGAATTGAAGCATTATAAAGACCAGAAGAGCCTCAAGAAAGACTTTCGCTACCTCGGAACCCTTCTGCAAACCAAAATCCTCATTTTATCCAGGTATTCCTCAAAGAAAAGTCTTATTCCTTAAATCTATAAATAAGTAATTCAAGTAATTGAATCAATTTAGGATTTTTAGCAGACCAAAAGCACCTATTTCCTTCTCTATCCTTTTTTGCAGACCCTAGTATTCCTTTCACATTAATTCTGAGGTCCTGAAATTGCTTTTTGTCACAGAGACTACAGTTTGATAAATTGAACAAGTTTAAACCTCTGCAGATCATAGATAAGCCCCTATTTTATCCCAAATCAGTTTGAAAACTATAAATACTTTTCCGAGGTTCTCCTAAAGGCCTAAATCAGTGTTTTCTAAGTCAAAGATTAATCAATTGAGTAAATTCAAACAAACAATGGCTTGCAAAAAAATTGTATCAGTTAATCCTCTACAACCTCGAGCTGTAGATGTAGAACACACTCCTTTAGCAGATAAGGACTTTAAAATTAATGACACAGTCACTAAGTATAATCTTCTTGATGTCCACTGCTGGAGCCATGACAACTCCATTGACCAAGATGATGAAATTTTCATTTTGGAATCCAATTTTCCTAAGTTTGTAGTCCCAAAGACTTTCCAATGCCCAGAAGTAATCAGAATTTGTCAATCTTGTTATTTCCCTGATCAAAGAGCTCTAATAACCCCTAGAAAATAAATTCTTTTCACTATTACAGCTGATTCAATTAATCAAATGCTCTAGATACAATCCAAGCCATATGAAAGCCTTTTGTCCATTGAAAATCTTACCCAGTTATACCTAAATCTGGACTTCCCCAAAAGGTTCCAGATATTTCATACTTTCATGCCTTCATCAGCAAAAACTCCCAAAACAAGCCCTCCCTATTCAACAGCCATATTTTTTGAGAGAACTAGGCACATCATCACAATGTTGTCCTGCATTTTTGGTTATTTCACTAATGAGCATGTTGATGCTACAATTGTAGGTTTCTTATCTATTTTTACACCTGGTTAGCTTCCTACTACCATTTTCAACTTTTCCCAATACCTTGCTTATTCAATTCATGAACAACTTGTTAAAATTTCTGATGAAGGTGCTTTCAAGTATTCATTAGTCCTATTCCACATGTTTCTATATTTTCAATCTAAGAAATTTTCCATCAACCTTAAAAAGCTTGATGTTGAAGGTAACCCACAGACAGTCATATTTTGGACTTCCTTGATAAGGAAAGACTCCACTTAATTAACCTATACAAACTTCATTGATTCCTTTATTCATCCTATTTTCAACATGCTGAACAGCAGCAATCAACCAAGAATCAGTGAGGAGATTCAAAAGGTCCTTCAATTGTCAGAGCATAGTAGGACAGGAGATTGGTACTTATATCAAAACCATACAGAGATTAGGGTATATGGAGCCAATATTATTCCATATAAATTGCCCAAATGCCTCCCTATGAGGTTATTCGCCCTTGAGTACATAAGGCTGAACATTAATTCTAATGCAATCAATTTCCTAGCAAATAAAAAGAAAACACAGTTCAAGATAAAAAAAAATCAGGTTGGCCCTTTCATTTGTAACAGTAGAGATGCAGGTCCAGAGACTGAAAAGTATTTGCAGGATTTTGAATTCAGTAATATTTTTCTATGGTATTATGATCCTCTAGGAGTAATACATAAATTGAGAGTTAAATGCAAACTAACTCTTTATGTGCATGAGAAAAAACTAGACATTGAGAAATTCTCCAATCAGTCTGAATGGTTGGAGAACACTTTGATAGAGGAAGAGAAGCAAGGTGATACTAGTCAAACCTTGCAGACTCCAGCCCAAGAAGACAGGAACTCAAAACGAATCAGAGGGGAAGGATCATACACTACACAGACAACAACTGAAACAAAATTTAAATTGATGTACAGGAAGAATCCAAAATTAAATCATGTCAATGAAGAAGTGGAAACAATAGAAGTGATTGACACAGATATAGCAGCAAAGGACAATGCACATCCTACAGTGTTTGAAGAAATACACCAGCCTTCAACTTCTAACACTCAACTTATTTAGAAGTAGCACAGTGTTGAAATTTCCTCATCTAGCAAACCAGCAGAGAAGGAGATGGACATTATGCAGAAATACAAAGAGATAAAGATCATAAATGAAGCCTTGAAGACTGATACATATAACCAATATTGGAAGCAGTCACCCAGTGACCAAATCAGATTGATTTCTGCTTTTGACTATAAGACTAGGAAATGTAGATGACCTTCCTACAACCTAAAGTAAAGCATCCCAAAACATCAAAAGATTACAAAAAGTCATCATATAAAGTTCAAGAAAATGATATTCATTGAATTTATCAAATATAATTTCACAGACAAGCTGGTGAAATGCTTTATTCAACAATGACAAATAAATCCATGAGTGTACAGAAGCTTCAAAACACTCTTGGAAACATCAAATATCAGCTCAAGTTAGAAAAGGAATCTTCACGGGCTAAGGATAACAGAATCAAATCACTGGAATATTTGGTTATTGAAGTAGGATATGATCCTAATAATGTAAAATTTGCAGATGAATTGATAAAGAAGAAGAATGCAAACATTTTTGCATTAAAGAAGCAACTAAAATTTCCTCCTACTGAACATCCTCAAGCAAAATAAGTGTTACATGATGCAAATCAAAAATATGATATGATGAATCTCATACTTCATTTGACTACCCAAATCAAAGAAACGAAGAATGAAATGGACAAGTTGGTCCAGGAGAAAAAGGTCAGAGAAGAAGTCCCTGTCACTGTCATTCCTGTAGTCACAACAGTTCTTCCCTCTACATTAGCAGAATCATTTTCTCCTATTGTCCCAATGGCTACAACACTTCCTGTCACCTTAGCCACTACTTCAGCCATAGAGTCATCAACAATAGCAGGACAGCCAACATATGAGGCAAGAAAACTTGTCAAAGCAATGTAGGATATGTCTATTTAGACAAATGAAATTAACAGACTTAAAGAACAGCTGAAAAGTTTGGAAGATGAAAAGAAAATTGCTAAGATAATGCACAAGAATGAAGAACAGAAGGCAAACAGGTTGAATGAGAAATTGAAGAAGTTAGATAAATATCTAACACTAAAAGAACCAATGGCACAAGCCAAGCAGCAACTATGGGCCCATGTCATTGAATCTGTCAATGATGTTTGGTCATCCATATAGGTTATCTATAAACAGAAAGACTTAATCAAATCAACATGAGAAGCTATCCAAAAGATAAAAGAAGAATTTGGTAAGAAACCTGAAGAAGCTCATGAAATCATCAAATTTATTAATTCCAAAAATAAACAGGAGTTAGAAGAGATTGGAATTAGTGACAAGACTGGTGGGTGTGGAGCCTGATTATCTTGTTTATTTTGTATCATAGCATTGGAACCCTGTTACTTAATGGGGCGGCAACCCCACTCGTAATTGTACACTACCTGGGGGGTCCAGTATAGTAATTTCTAGTCAATCTGGGTCATTCATTAGGTGGATGATCTGACGGTAGAAGTTATGTTTATTTTAGGGTTTTTTTCCCTAGAAGGCAACCCCTCGCTTGTATGAATGTATTGTATTGCGGATGTGTATTGTATGTGTATTCTAAGAGAGAGAAATAGATAGGGAGTCTGTGAGAGAGAACATAGGATATCACAACGGATCTGTTGTAGGTTGTGTCTCTTCATTTTGTTGGAGAATAAAAAGGAAGGACTGGCTGTTTGGGGTGGACGTGACCCAAACTGGGTGATCTGTGTCTCTCTGGTTTTATGTGTTTTGTGTGTTTGTGTTTTCCGCATATTTTATGTGTTACATTGCTCTGTAATATATAATTTTCTAACAAGGACAGAAACCATCCTAGAAGTTAGGAAGGTAATTTCTAAAAAGAATTTGATGATACAGCTAGAAGATAAATTCCAAAACATGGAGGTTTCCATCACAAGGTTCATGATGAAGTTTGATGTCCTAAGGCAGAAAGGCCTTCCCAATCCTCTAGTTATTCATGACAAATTAATGAAGCAGAATGATTATGATAAGAAAATGAGAGAAGTTGCCAAGGATCAGGCTAATCTTCCTTCTTCACAAGGAATTCCAATAAGGAAAGTTCTCTACAAGAATTTTGAGAACCTTTTGTACCTGCAACATGAGGTAAAACACTTATTTGTTAACAAGCCTACCTTCTCAAAGTATACTGAAGCAGATGAAATATTCAGAAGGATAATGAAGATCAAATTTCTAGAGGCAGAATTTTGGGAAACAATGATTGTTTTATTGTGAAGAGAACAATAGTAAAACAAAGCAGTCTAAGAGGTTAAAATAGCATTAATAGTTTACAATAAAAAGAGACAGTCAAAGAGTATGAAACAGGTTAAAGAGTATTAGATAAAAGATATGGTTTAAAGTCAAATTACAAATTACAAATTAGAGTTTAAAGTGTATCAATTGAAAGGTCAGAGTGAAAGTCGAAACAGAGATAAAGCTATTAGCATAGAGGACACTTCACTGCCTAATTGCAGCCTTCGTTAAGCAATAATCAAAGACAAATCAGCAACAAAATATCAACAATTAAACAGAAAATCAATAAAAGCAGGGAACCCTTGCATTAGTTAGATAGTTGTCTCTATCTTCTTGCATGAAGATATTTCTTTTTCCTTGAATAATTCCTAATTTTGTTTTAGGATATTTTGTAAGATTTTTTGTATAAATACTTCACATTTCGAAGTATTGAGTGTGGATGAATTGTTGAACATTTCTATAGTTTTATTATTCTGGAACTTAAGGGTGATTGTACCAATTTCAAGTCAGTAGACTGGATTAAATAAATAAAGAGATTATATTACAAGATTCATGTGTTGGGCCACTACAGTGCAGTACTTTCTACTTGTTCAATTGTTTCTTTTTGAATTTCTCACAAATACTTGTATGTTTTTCTAAATCTAAATGATATATTAGGAATTTTATTTCAGAATATGTTTAATTACACTCTGTCTTGAACTGTTTATCATTTACATGTTTTCCACTGATATCCAGATTAGGGAATTTTTAATTTCTCCCTAGTTTTGATTGACCTCTCCCTTTTCATTCATTATCCAAATTTGATAACCCTTAATTGCTCTCTTACCCCGATTGAAACCATTTTCACTATCAGCCTAAGGATCTGAAGTTACTCAAATATATTTCCCTACGAATACTTCCCTTTAGAACCTTGATCATGCTTATGTTGCTTGACACTTTTACTCCATTAGCCCAATGGAATTCAGACCTACATCTATCCATCTCACTAAGTGATTTCACCACAAAACCAAATCTAAATCCAAAACCAGTTAATCCTACATAACTAGCCTAAAATCAACTAAAATCAACAAAGATAAATCATATAGAGAGAGCCCTCTATGATCATTAGGAAGGTTAGATCATAAGGCTTAAAAGAAGGCTTGTGGTTACCTCTAATATTCTTTAAACCAAAAAATGTACACAACCCTTTGAGAATTATTGGAGTGATAACACATACAACTCTTTGTCATATGTAGGATAATTAGTTGCAGCACCATTAACTATTTCAGAATGAAAATTTATAGGCTTACCATGCTGCAAAAGTACCGCGCCCATGGCATAATCACTAGCATTGGTTTGTATCTTGAATGGTTGTCTCAAATCCAATAATGCAAGGACCAGAGCTAAACTTATCTTGTATTTTAAAGCTTCAAACGCTTGTTGTTGTTTGCCTCCCCATTGGAAGCCTTTATTTACATTTGTCACTGCATGCATAGGAGCTGCTATGGCAGAAAAGTTAGCAATAAACTTTCTCCAATATTGAGTTGTGCCTAAGAAACTTCTTACCTCAGTTATTGATTTGGGAGTGGGCCAATTCACAATGGCTTCCAATTTATAAGGATCAATTCTCAACGCACCTCCTCCTACAATGTGTCCCAAATAAACCAGATAAGTCTTTCCAAATTCACACTTAAACATCTTAAGAAATAATTTATTTCTTCAAAACATCAAGTACCCTTGTTACATGAAAGACATGTTCTTCTTTTGTTTTGTTGAAAATGAGTATATCATCTAAATACACAATCACAAATTCATCAAGAAATGGACGCAAAACATTATCCATAACACGCATGAAAGTCGTCGGTGCATTACACAAACCAAACGGCATAACCAACTACTCAAAGAGTCCTTGTTTGGTTTTGAATGCAGTCTTCCATATATCACTTTCTGCAATTCTTACTTGACCTTATCCACTTCGTAAGTCTAACTTAGTGAAAATATTTACTTCTTTCAGTTGATCTATAAAATCATCTATCCTTGGGATTGGGTATCGATTCTTTACCGTTATCTTGTTCAAAGCTCTGAAATCGACACACATGCGCCAAGTCCCATATTTCTTCGGAATCAAGAATATGGGTGAACCACATGGTGAAGTGCTTGGCCTTATGAGTCCCTTGTCCAACAAGTCCTTGATTTTCCTCTTTATTTCAACATTCTCCATTATCGACATGAAATACATGCCGATGTTTGGAAGAGGACAATATTGTTGTAATTGAATCTCATGTTGAATCTCCATTTTAGGAGGCAATCTTGTTGGCTCCTGAAACATATCATGATGTGCATCAACTACATCATATAAATCTGATTTCGACTTAGGATCACAATCTTAAAATGACTCATGATTAACAGCAGCTTTAGGCTTAATCATTAGAAGAACAAAATTCTTACTTGAATTCACCAGACTTTTTACTTGTCCAACATTTACCATTGCAATATTTGTCTTCTTGTGATGTGCTCTAACAATGTACTCCTTGCCATCTTTGAATAAATGGAATTTGTTCTCATGGTGATGGAAGATCGCTTTCCTGTCATACAAGTAAGGACTTCCCAACACAACACCTGTAATATCAAGCGGAACCACATCTAATTCAATTGTGTCAACAAAATGTGCAGTTATTGCAAAGCGCAATATGCACTTCTTTGAAACCTGTAAATTTGCATCCTTACAAATCCAACCAAGTGGATGTAGTTTTGGATGTGGAATGGTCTCAATATGAATTTTCTTGACCAAGTCTTCAGAGATTAAGTTCTCTTGTGACCCACTGTCAAACAGTATATCAATCTTGGTATGTTTGGATATGACCCTCACATGAAACAGTTCAATTCTCTCTTCTTCATTTGGAGCTTGTATGTGACAGTTTGAAGTACTAGTACTGGATTTTGTTTCAATTTCTTTCCCCTTCATTTTCTTCAATCCCATGCCTGTAATTCTAGTTTCATCACCTGAATCCTCTCCTAAGTCATGTTGAGTTATAGTTGCAGTTTTCTGCTTCCCTTTGTTATTGTTATACTTGGGTCTCTTTTCAGGATGTAATTTCCAACATTTTTTCTCTTCAGGGCCTTCGCTTGAACAATGTTTACAAACCACTTTCTCTCCCTCTTTCTTGATATATGCATTCTTTTTTCCTTTTCCTTTTGAGGTCTTCTCTTTTTTTTTCCCCTTAAAAGGTTTGTTTCTACCCTCTTCAAAACTATTTTTCCCTCTAGCTTCTACATGTGTGGCTTGAACACATACCTCATCTAGACTTGTAGGATTAAACATGAGGATAGTATGTTTAAGGTAGCTATGTAAGCCCCCTATGTACTTCAGCAAAGTGTCTTGACTCTACAAATCTACCCCTAATAAGAGAGCTCTTCTCCTAAATTCTTGGGTGTAGTCTTGTACATTTTGTCCTTTCAATTGTCTAAAATTTGTTCAGTTCATTACGGCTTTCTGCATATGAGCTAATGGATAAAAAAAAAAAATATTGCAATAATAAAATCAGTCCATGATAGAATAATCTTACCATGCTTTTTGATCTCCTCCTTTGTCTTGGCTTCCCACCAAACAAGAGTTGCACCTTCCATCCTCAATGAAGCTATTTGGATTTTGGTGTCATCATCATGAAGGTTCCAAATTCTCAAATAAACCTCCAATTGCCTAATCCAATTATCAAGATTTTATGCATTGACTTCACCATTAAACATTGGCAATTCAAACTTAACATCAAGTTTTAGAAAGGAATTTTACCAATGTTCTTTGACTTTTGTGACTGGTGTACTGAATATGAAGTAGAGAATGATGATGATGAGGATGAGGATGGTGACTTTCCACTGCCTCGATTTCCTCCATTGCCCTTATTTGATTTATCTTCATCATTACAGCCTCCTAATGATCCCTGACCTTCCTTGTGAAGTTTGGATCCTTCTCCTTCTAGTGTTTCATTCTTTTCTTGATAAAGGACTCTCACCATTTCAGTTATGTCAAGGAATGCTTTCCAGAACACTCTTTCTTCTTCTTTGGGATCCACGTTTTCATGGGTTTATTCTTCTACTGGAGGCATGCTTATTGATTCTAATGCTTCTCTTGGAGGTGAACTAGGTGGTGGAGAATGTGGAAATCTTGCCCTCCCTTGATGTGGCTCACTTTGAGAACCTCTTGCTTCCACCAATTTGCCTTCTCCTATATTAGGCTTTAGCCTAGTAAGCATGAAAACCCTTGCAAACAGTTAAAAAATATTTTCACACAAAAACACCAAAGATTAAACTCTAGCTCTGATACCAACTTGATCTTAAAGGAGTGTATTATTTTTGTTGTTCTAAGTTTCCTTTCAGTAATATAAACATGTACAATTTGTCTCCATTTGTTTGCTTAAGGAATGAGTGTTTTAACCATGAAACATAGATGAATTTATGAACTTTAAGCATGAAAATAAGCCTAAAAAACATTGAATGACAGTGTATAACTGAGAAATACAATCACACATAAGTTGCACACAGTAGGCATGATGAAGCAGTTCACCCCTCCTGGGCTACATCTGTTGGTATAATTCCCAATGGCATGTTCCTCTTTGTCATTATGCTCAAAATTGAAAAATACATGTGTTTACAGGCCTCTAATGGTTGTTTTCTTTGCACCAATGGCTCCAAAATTCTCAAATTAGTCTAGGTAGACTCTTGTTTCACCCAAATTGGTCGAAAATTGACCTCCCAATGCATTTTTCCCAATGTTAGCTAGAAAACCTCCACTAAAAGTGGAGACTAGCACTTATCTGTGGCTAAATTTAGTAAAACCTATGAAAAATGGGTGCAGCGCTAATATTCCCGCCAGTCAAAACCGCATGCATTTAACATTACATTTAGGGGTGGGGTGGCCACATGCCAACCCCCGCAAATCCCGTGGTTACAATAAATTTGGAGCCGAACTCCATGTAGCGGAACTGGATTTTCTCCTTTAACCCCGGAGTATAACTCATGTTCCACCAACCGCTTGGGGAAATGGTTTCTAAACCCATCACATGTGATAATATTGAATTTTAATGTCGCGGTTTTATAGTTTTAAATCTCTGCATTGAGCTGGAGCAGAACCTGGAGTCTATGCCACGTTCCGAAGACTGTGGCAATAAAAGCCATTACAAACCGCCCATGTGAATGCAATGTTCTCTGCCGGATTAGCTACCCAGAAGAAACTGTCACATTAAAATTATTGCAAACCATACCATGTGACCGGGATGACCGGAAAAGTTTAACTCATGGCTTGTGGAGCCGTCACATTACAGTTTAATGTCACAACGACATGTGACCATGCCCATCTGACCATTAGAGTTAATGTTTATTATTGTCGGTTTTCATAACGTTTAATTTCACAGTAATGACGTGTGACCACAAGATTTGGGGCCGCCAGCAGGTTGGGACTATTGGCGATCCCCCCCTCTGAACACACATTATGTTAACCATAAATAGATGCAAGTGACTATATAGGTAAGAAAAAAATGATAGGCGAAATAGTTGAAGACTTTTGCAGGCACGCCGAAGGTCGCGGGGTCGACCCCCCCCCCCCCACCCCCGACTCCAAAATAATTTTACCATACACTCCTGATGAAATGTGGCAGCTTCTGGGCTTGCCGCGTTTCGCTCATCCAACGGTCTAAAGCAAATCCAACAACGGTCAGAATCATTATCCTGTACCACAAAAATTAATGGGCCACAACATGCCACGTGGCACAATCCCTGTTAACTTAGGAAAATGGAATGTTCCCTAGAATATACCTGAATGCTAACTGGGAATTCAATCATAAAATGTTTTATGTTTGGGAAAACGAACAGAACGTGATATCTTCCTCATACGACATCGGTTTTTCGAACCGTTCATGGCACTGGAATCGCAACGAAGAGACCTTTCTGGTCACTCAAGTTTGGTCCTGTTTCGAGCATTTTCAATTTTGATCATAACACATGATCTCCTGATCATTAGGGTGGAGGTAAATAATGAAAAATTTAACGTTGACGAGATGGCCTTGTTGCATGTGAGCTCTTGGGTCCTGTGATTAAATATATGGATTATGTTAAGGTGATACATATCCAAATTATAGGAAGCTTGTGTTTGCATGGGGTCGAGTTAAATTATCTTTCTATTGGGGGGTAACTCAAGTTCAGGAATTTTCCATAGCATGTGGTAGAAGAAGGTATAGTAATTTCCAAGAGGATGAACCAAATGGTAGAAAGAAGTGCCAACTCTATGTCATGAAGGGTGACTTGAATTACAAGGCTCGAAACGAGGTTTTTTTGGTTGCCCCTACTTGATTACAAAGCCAAAATTATCTTATACTTTGCTAGGATATGTGAATTCTCCTCCTTTGGGTCTTCTTTGGTCCCACATGAGGTTCAAGGTGGAAATTTTTGGGTCCTTCAAGTTGGAGCAATCATCCTATCTAGACAATATTGGTCCCCTCCATAGGCTTGAGCACTTTCAGCCCTCCATACTCCGGGTAGTGGTGGTTGTGTCCTGTAGAAGCAACATCAAGATAGTTTCCAAGTTAATTTAGGGTCACTTTCTCCTTGAAGGCACCTCTCCATTTTCATTGTTAATTCAGGTGATGTATCTCACTTGGCCAAGTACTTTTCTTCTCATACCTCCTAGTTTTATTAGTGGATCTTTCCTTTCCTCCTTCCCGTTTTTTGAATTTCATGTGCCCCAAGCACCCTGGTCCTCCTCCCACCCATCATTGGGAGTGCAATCGACTACCAACAACATCTATGGGTGCTCCTTTGCTAGTTGTCTTCCTAACTCCTTCTTTCACCCTTGGTTCAAGCTCCAAGCCTATCTGGCTCTTGGTACTCCTTGGAATTTGTCTCCCTTCTTTTGGAAATTATTTTATGGTGCACCGAAAAGATCCTTCAAGTTTCACCCGTCCCTACAATAAGTATATGCACCACCCTGATGAATATCAAGTTTATAACCTACACCTCCAAGGGAAAATTCATCAACACTTAAAACACAATTATCTTTTTGGTTGAAGAATTGCAATTACTCAGCTTGAGTGAATCTTCAGGGAGATGAAATTGATGCCTTACATCGCCAATTGGCTAAGTTAAAAATTTAGAGGACTGATGGTAAATTCAGAGGCCACACTAGAAAGTTTCCAATTGATCTTAACATGTCATTGGTTTATGCTTCCCTTCCTCAATTATGATTTCATATTTTAAATTCCATTTCTGTATAGACAATTTTGTAGAGCTTATAGTTTTCGTTTGTTTGTGTTGAGGCCTTATAATTCCATGGCAACAACATGGGGGAAAACCACCCGGTCTGGACCTTAAGACAAATCCTTTTCCGTTTGGTGTAGTGGCTCCGAATGGGGATAAAGGGACCAGTTTCCCAATAATGATAATGAGGGTGTGTTTGCTTATAGTATGTGAATGGGGGGATGATTTTAATGTACTTATACATGTAATTAAATATCTATTATATTATTTACCCGGGGGTGTTCATTCATTAATGTGATCTAAAAGAATATCTTTCATCAATTGATAATAAAGATCATTCAATAGTTGAAAGAGATGAAAATTATGTAAAAATGATTATTTTGACTAAATAGTTAATCAAAACAATTGTGAGAGATAAATCACATTCTAATTTTGATCATATATAAAATAAGGAATCATAGATAAAAATCACTACATAAGTGCATTTAACATTAATTTATAATAACTAATCTCATTTATAATACGGATAAAAGATTGCTATTAATTTAAGAAATAGAATTCAACATAACGTGTAGAAATACCATATATGTGTTGTTCTACTCATCAAATCAACAGTAGTGTTTGCTCCTCTTCAAGTCAAATAAATTTAATGAGTACAAAAGTGAAACTTCAGTTAAACAACTTCAATATCAAGAGAAAACAGACTTTGTTCTATTAACTCATCAAAGCATTTACAAAACGTACAAAAGTGCAATATTTTGCAAATGTTTTTTGATAAATTTTTGGAACCTTCTCTAAATTCATGAGAAGGGTTTAAATACTAAACTAAATATTTCAAAAATATATTATTACATAAAAAATTGAGGAGGTTTCAAACAGCCTTCCTCATACTAAGTAAACTAAACTATAATCTAGAAATAAATATAACAAGATTGCTTAGGTGGGTTGATCTTCTTTCGTCATTTAATATCTGAGTTGGCAGATATCAATCATCAGCTTTAACTGAGTTGGTTGTGTGATCCTGGATCTGAGTTGGCCTTTAAACATGACATTTGAGAATGTTGGCAACGATTTTGTAGTGGAAAAGTTAGGGATTGCAAATTCATGCACTTGTGATGTGGTTTGATCAAGAAGCTCCAGTAATTTTCTTGATATAATTTGGTTATCTACTTGATAGTTTTTTCCTGTTTCTCTATGCTTTCCTTCCACTGTGTCTCCAATAATTTGAGTTTTTGGATTGCTTCAGTTGTATATTCTTTAATAAGATTAGCGTTCAGAAGTTGTCCATTAACAGACTCAATGATCTCATTTGCTAAGCTTGCTTCCTTTGACATTTCTTTCTCTGCTTATCTCAAATGCATCTCTCGGTCTTTAAATAAAACATCTTTATGAACTTTGTCAATTTTTGGGAGATCAACCTCTTTTCCTTTGTCAGATTCTTCCCATAAAAATGAATTCAGAAAATTTCTTATGAATCTTTTCACATTCCAATCTTCTATTTGCCACTTCTTGAGTCAATATTTTACTTGTATCACAGTATGAATTGGTGGCTAATATTTGCTGACAAAAAGTCTCTTGCTGTTGTTTCAACTTTGTGTTCCATTCAAGTGCCTCTTTTATGAATTATTCTGTTTGAGGCTGGCTTTTACTCTTATCCATTACTGCCTCTATCTATGTATCTTTCTCAGAAATTTGTACTTGATGTTGAAACTTTAATCTTTCAAAGTCCTTATGGAATTGTGCTATTTTCATCTCAACTTGTTTGTTGGAATTATGTTTTATTGTTCCAGTTGTCTTTCCAACTCTTGAAATCTATCTTCTTTCTGTCTAAGCAGAAGTTTCACTTTTGCTGCTTTATCCATCGTGGAATTTGTATACGCCCCTACAAATTGTGACAGTTTGGTAAGATGTTCTGCCGGATTGACAAAAGTGTCTTTCCAGAAAACATCTACTGATTCATTATAGAGAGCAGTAATTGTTTCATCAACTCTTCTTCTTTTCCTCCTCTTTACTACATCTTTGTGATTTGGACTGTAGAAAACGTCCAATGGAGGTATTTTCTCAAATTTTAAAATTATTTCTTCTGTTGGGTAGGCCGGGATGATCTCCTGTTTTTGAGACTCTGGAATTTGTTGAAGTTCCACTATTGTTTCTACTAGATTCTGAGTTTTCTCAAGAGTTTGAAACTTTGATCCTTTTAGATTAGGATTGGGTAGTGTTTGCAATGCTTTAGTATACTTTATCCATTCTGTGCTCAAATTATGTACTTGAGATTTCACTATCTTCTTAGGTGTATTTTTAACTTGCTAAAGGTCTTTTGAAGATGCTTTTAATAGTTCAACTTCACCAGTTTCTTCCTTAGTGTGCATATCAATTCCTTTGATTATATCTTCAATTATCTTTTTAGGGCTCTCAATTTTACTTTCAGATTCATTATCATAATGATAAGAACTTTGAGACTTGTGTTGTGAATGCTCTGAATCTTGAATTTATTTTTCCTATGACTCATCTTCTGACATCTCTTTTTCTTCATCATCTAAACTGATACTAGGGGTTGGTTTTCTGATTTCTTCAATTAGTAACAAGTCCAATGGGATTGTTTCCAACCTCTTGTTTATGTATTCATGAAAATATTTAAGTTCTGCTACACTAGGCTTCTTGGATGCCATTTTTAACACATCTTCAAATTTCTCTACTCCTTCAAATTTCTTTGCCACATCATTAGGATCATACTGTCTCCCTAGCATTAAAGCCAAATTTAAGAAAGTAATGTTTGGAATTTCCTTCGCTATATGACCTACATTAAACAGGGCGAAGGTACCACACTGTAATGGAAATGTAGACCATATGGATTTCTTAGAATCCTTAAGCTGCTTAGTTATACCATTTTCAAGTGTTTGATATGTAATTTATTTGGCCAAGAGTTTATCAGGAACATAGTAGGACAAAACATGAGGGGGAGAAATACTCTCGAAAACTCTGATATAAGTAAAATTCTCTTCTCTGAACCATCTAGCCATAGATAAAATATCTGCACTTGCTTATTTAGAAATTCTAGGAGCTTTCTCATTAAAAATAGTTTAATGAATGGGTAACATAACTCTATGACAAATCTTATAGAAATGGGAATGAAATTCAGACTCCCACAAGGCTTTATGATAAATATGAATAGGGTTAGGGTCTTGGCTGGTCCATTTCCAACCCATAATAGGAAATTTCAAGCAGAAACATATAGCATCCATGATATATGCGCTTATGTAAAAAGGAGGGATTTTCCTAGTTGAAAAGACCCTCTTTTTTCTGTAATCCATAATGGTTTTGGAAAAATTATTGGATAAAATGGTTTCCCAATTCATGATAGTAGAATTGACAACTGCGTCAATTAAAGGAACCCATTCAATAGAAAATTTAGTGGTATCAGGTCTATAAAATAATATATACAGCATTGTTGCTACAAAATAGTGAGGCGATGACAATTGCACTATTGGGTACATATTGAGTTTGTCTCGCTTTAACTTTCCTTGATATTCTTTCCATCATTTCACCACCTTCATTAGGTCTTGATTCTTCTTTGCAAACTTCTCCAAGAAAGCTTTATCATAATATTTCTATGGCATTGGAAAATGTTACATTGTACCTAAATCTTCGGCGATGAATGAACCCATGTTTTCCTGTTTATAATTCTTGAACGTCCTATCTGCAACATTGAGATTTTTGATGACCCATTTTACCATATTAGTGTATGGTAAGATATTTTTCCTTGCAACTATCCTATGTAGAAATGAACATGAAACTTCAAAGTAAGAAGGTTTTGATGAAACAGCCTCATCTGTCGTTGCTACTTTCTTTAGTTCCCTTGGATTTAAATTTCTCCTTCAAACAGATTATACATGGCTTCCCATGAATAAATTCCCCTATCCTTATTGCACGTAGTGTCTAAAAATAGTGGAAGCATATTTGTAACTTTAGAAGTGGATGCTTGGGAAACTTTTTTGCCTTTCTTCGTCATTTTTGTTGATATCGCTTTCTTAGGTAGTTTCCTGAATTCAAGCATGACTAGTAAGTTCAAAGTTTGAGAGGAAGAGTGATCAGGAGCTCAGGTCCAAGCTATGGAAAATTCTCAAAATGGAACTGCTTAGAAATGTTTGAAATCTGAACGACAGGAAAGGCCTCGTCGTTATGATTCTGGCACTGTGAACGGGACTCAAATCCGACGTCGTATGTGAAAGTTATGAAGGTTTGAATTCTCCAGTAAACTTCAAAAATAGTTGACCAAGTTTGACTTTTCAAATTTGGAAAAAATTTAAAAAAGAATATTCTTTGGAATATTCCCCTAGAATATTCCCTGCAGGTGTACCCGAATCTGACATGTGGCAGAATTTCATTTTTTGATTGGTTGAATTTTTGGTTTTGGTGGCCAATCAGCGGGTGCCACGTGGCTAGCCCAGAGGCCGCCACATGGCCCCAGGTCGAGGTGAAATTATGGCCATGTAAAATTTTTTGGGGCTTACAGGAATTGAACCCTTGTCTCCCTGCTGACAGCACACGCACCTACCGTTAGGCCACACGAAGTTCTTAATAAAAAACAGAGCCGAGTTTTATTTGATGTTTGAATTTAAATGTGGTGGAAGGGTTAAGGGCTAGCCCCTTAGGGCTAGCCCGTCCATATCTTTCAGGAGCTATGACATTAGCCTAAAGCCCAACGGTTAACTCAACCGACCGTAAAACCTTTGTCACCGGTCACATGTCCGCGGACGTTGATTTTGATGTAACGGTTTGAAAAACTGTTAAAACAGTGGTTTGTTCTGACTGTTGCGGCGGGGGGTCATGTGACCACTCCCGGCCTTAACACTTATTGCAACCATTAACATTATCTGCCACCAAACCGTCGGCGCTAAATGCGGATGTGAACATAACACAATATTTATTATGACTGCTAGTGGTTCTGCCCTATTTTGGCATGTTCCACCAAATCCGGAGTTATGCCAAAGTTAGCGCGCTTATCTGGAGTTCACCCACATTTGGTGGGGTTTTCAAGTGACATTGGGCAGTTTTCTTGGGGAGGTCATAACTTCCTCAATATTGAACCAAATTGTACGAAATTTTAGTCAATTTTGGCTATTATGAGCATTCTAGAGAGTTTGGAATAGGTTTCAGAGCAAATAGAGGTGTTCTTCAGCCACTTTTTCTTTCGGGAAGAAGAAAGAGCCACCAGGGCCATCAGGGAGATGGAGTTGTGTTGGGTTGTACTTCACTGTTTGAGGTGAAACAAAAGCCATTTTTAGCTTATATATGTCTTCTGAAGTCAATTTCACAGCTTTTTTTTCTTGTTTAGGCATAATTTTCACTATAAAACCATTTTGAGCAACTTAATAGAGTAAGGACATGCCCATTGGGAGCCTTGGACTTGGCAGATGTAGCCCAGGAGGGGTAAACTGCCTCATTGTTTTGTTGTGTTATGCTATGGTGAATTTCTCTTGCTGTGTATTTCTAATATAATATGTTAAACAGTAAACCTAATTAACATTTCCTCACACAAAAACTCAAAAACAATTACCAAAAAACACTTTGTTTAACCTGTAAGACATGGAGAATACTTTTCACACTTAATTAAATGGAAATGGATACTTTGCACAGCATTTACAAATAGTTTTATTTTCAGATCAGTTGGTATCAGAGCTGGTGTTTTTGAGAATTAGGAGAGCTAGTGTTTCTCTGTGTATTGTTCTTGTGCAAAACCATTTGTTTAAAAGACTACATTAGAACCCTTGCAAGTAGTGTTTAGCCATTTTAGGGTAGCATTTGTTGTAGGTTTTTTAGGCTTACTTCGCTGAAGTTTAAGAGATGAGAAGAAGCCCTTAAGCATCTTTTCAGGGAAAGGTGTTTAAACAGTGTAAAAGATTGACTATTTTACTGTTTGCAAACTGATTTTTTTTTTAGTTTGCTTGAGATTTGGGGATAGCTACTGATTAGCTAAGTCTTGGAGAGAATAAAAAGGGAAGAAAGGGCTGAAGGCTTCTTCCTTACCCAAAAGTACCTTAAGGTCTCCATTGGAACAAAAACCCTCTTGATAATTGTTTGTTAAGAAGCTCTTGGATTTTGTTTGTTGTTTGGCTGCTTGAATAAGAGTTGGTGTTTACAGCCATTTGGTTTAAAAAAAAATATTCGTCATTTGTTTTGAAAATATTTGAGAACTTTGTTGAAGTTAATTTTTTCATTGAAATCATAATGACAACTTATACAAGTGAATTTTCCTCCTTCACAATATTCTTCAATGATGATATGAAGCATGACTTTATTATATTAAAGGACATGGTGCAGAATTTGTTTGAGGACAAAATAAAAAGTACTGAACTTTGTGAAAAGTTGTTTTCCATGAAGGAATAGAAGGAAGAGATTCTTCAAAAATTGCATGATATGGAGAGGCAATTCCATCAAGCCCAAGAGGCTTTGACCAAGAAAATGCATGAGGAAGAGGTAATCCATTCTAACTTGTCTTCAGTTTCCTCTTTAGAAATATGTGTTGGTTCTTTCGAAAAACATACAAAGGGAATAGGGTCCAAATTAATGATTAAAATGGGCTATGAAGGCAAGGGGTTAGGTAAGCATGCACAAGGCATGGTTGAACCTGTTCTTGTTGAGGAACGACCCAAGAATCTTGGTCTTGGTTATGTGTAGTTTAATGGCGAATACTCCAAAAACTTGAATGCATGTGATGCTACTTTAAAGAGAACCTTTATTCCAAGTTCTAAGATGAAAATATGTCAAATTTGTTTCAAAGATTATTGTCATTGCTTTAAGCCTTTGTTGCAGCAATAATATGGTAAACATGTAGCTTATGGCATGCATGCAAGATCAGACAGTTTTCAAGACAAAAACTGTGATGTTAGTCTGAAAATGAAAGTTGTAGCCTCTACTAGTTCACCTTCTCATGAAGACAAAAAGTATGAACATTCAAAGCAGCACAAGAGGTATAAATATTCTCACGATCAATTTGATTTTGTTTCGGCAAAGCATGATAATTTTACATGCTTAAATGGAAGAAAGATTTTTTGTACATATTGTGGTCGATTTAACCATCATGTTTCGAGATTCTAGATGAAGAAGAAAGCATACATGAAGAAGATGAGGCAAATGCAAATTTCAAAGAAGGTGCATGAGTTTTGCACATTTTTTCCAAAATAAGGGACATGATGTCTCTCATTGTTGGAATTTGCATCCAACTGGTCATCCAAAGCACATGCAGCAAGAGGACAGGAAGATTGGCGCAAGTGGAATTGCGGATTCCATTATCGATGTGAAAATGGAAGATTCACATGAAGAAGTGTTGCAGCAGAAAAAATCGCCATGGAGGTGGCTTGGAAAGAAGTGGATAGACTTATTAACACAGTAAGAAATACTCCTTTGTACATATGCACATTTCAGTTGTATGCATGTATTTATATTGAAAAATTTGATGCAAGATTGCATATAAATGTGGTTCAGTTGAAGGAATTTCTTTGTTGGTTGCAAAATTTTCATCATGGAGGTGTAAAAGATGAGTATGATACTCACTTATATTGCAGCAATATCTTTTATTTCAGCTCTTATAGTCACCCACATGTTTTTTTGGAGTATGTACTTATTGGTACTTGAAAAGAAGAGTTGAAGGTGTACATGTACATGGAAGTTGTATGTGTAAATAGCGATCTGTAAATAAGTTCATTGTGCATTGATACATGCACATTTTTTTGTCAATATGTATCATGTTGTTTATCGACTTGTGTCGATTGTGTCACACATGTTTGTCGACTTTTGTGTTGCACACTTTTTACATTGATTTTGTGTCAATTATGTAGCACATTTTATGACAACTTGTTGTTGATGTCACATGTTGCACGACTTATGTTTGAGCCACCTTAGATAATTGATCAAGGTAGCGATGTTCATATTCCTTCTGCAAATTTCTCGCCAGAAATTTTCTGAGTGAGTGCAAGAAAAGAAACTCTTGACAGGAGGATAAGCATCGAGGAAAGGAAGTGTGAATTGATTTCTAGTTGTGGTTCAAAGTCATTTTCCATGCAGGGCAAGTGTTCGGAGGCTGAAGAGAAGAGGGTGCAGTATTATTATTTGTTGTATAGATCATTTTCAGTATTTCAGAGAGCTTTTGGGGTCCAAAAGCTTCTCATTCGGGAGGTGTGACCAGGAGCTCAGGTCCAAGTTATGGAAAATTCCCAAAAATGGAACTTCTTATAAATGGTTGCAATCTAAACTACAGGAAATGCCTCGTCGCTGCGATTCTAGTGTTGTGAACGGGACTCAAATCCGACGTCGTATGTGAAAGTTATGAAGGCTTGAAGTCTCCAGTAAACTTCGAAAATAGTTGACCAAGTTTGACTTTTCAAATTTGGAATATTTTTAAAAAATAATATTCTTTGGAATATTCCAAAGAATATTCCCCTAGAATATTCCATGCGAGCGTACCAGAATTCGAGATGTGGCAGAATTTCATTTGTTGATCGGTTGGCTTTTTGGTTTTGGTGGCCAATCAGCGAGTGCCACGTGGCTAGCCCGGAGGCCACCACCTGGCCCCAGGCCGAGGTGAAATTGTGGCCATGTAAAAAATTTTGGGGCTTACAGGAATCAAACCCTCGTCTCCCTGCTGATAGCACACGTGCCTACCGTTAGGCCATAGGAAGTTCTTAATAAACAACGGAGCTGAGTTTTATTTGATGTTTGAATTTAAATGTGGCGTGTTGTCACCCTAGTAATTTCTAAAGATCGTGGGCTTTTGGATTTTTTCATTTTTTAAGAAAAATAGGGGTAACCGCAAAACTACTTTGGAAATTTAGGATCTAGCCTTCCTAAATTTCAGAGAGGGCTCTCTCTTTATGGTTCGACTTTGTTTTTTTTAATGTTTTAGGCTAGTTATGATAGTTCAATTTGGTTTTGGTTTTGAAATTTTTGGTGGAAAATAAGATTACTTGAAGATAAATTAAAGAGGGATCTACTAGTCCATTGGGCTATGGAGTCAAAGTCTATCAAGCAGTACTAGAAGGCAAGGCCAAAAGGATGCTAATGTATTCAGGGCAAGGTAGATAAACCTCAAAGATTTGGATAGATTGTTTTGGTGAGATGGTTTGCTTCGGGATAAAGGGCAATGAAGGATCCTTTGATCTGGGAAAAGAGGAAGGAGGAAGGGGTCAAACGGGACTAGGAGAAATTAAGAATTCCTAAATCTGGAAATCAGCAGAAAACATTAAAATGATTAAGTAGTTAAGACAGGGAGTTCTTACACTAATCCTGGAATAATTCTCCTAATTAATTATTAAGATTGAACAACATATATGAAATTGTATGTAACATAGAATGGAAACAATGACAAGATAGATGCACTTTACTCTTCAAATTATCACATGAATCCTGAATTATGAAGTCCAATTGGCTATTTTCCGGATTGTTGCTTCAAAATCAACACATGTGAGCCTCCAACGTACCAGCAAAAGGACTATAATATTCTTAGCAATTTTATTCCACGCCAAAATACTTCAAAGATTGAAGTATCTATACAAATTTTTATTACAAATATCCTAGAGAGATCTAGGAATAACTCTAGGAAAATAAAAATATCTTTACATATTAAGAGGGATAGCTACTTAACAACCTTAGCAAGTTATCCTCTTATCTAGAAAAAATAGAGCTAATCTTATCAAACAAAACTGTTTGTGGAATAGTTGTCCATGCTTGCTGGAATATTGCAAATATCTTTTTTGGAAGATGTCTTCACTGATATTCTTTCACTTATACTCTTTGACCATTACACTTTATCTTTGATACTCTCTCACGCTATTTATTAACCATGTCACTGCTGTAAAAAGGGAAATTACTACAGTCAAAAATCAGCTGACTATTTTTTCTTTCTCTGATACACTTTAACTCTAGCCTTTCACCCCGATACTCTTTAACCTGATATTTTGACTTCTGACTATTGTAAAAATATATTTTTCAAAAGTAAAAAATCAAAAACAAATAGTGTTTTGTTTCTTTTTCAAACTATCTGCTTCATCTGCACTCTTTTCACTGCTTCCTTGATGCTATAATAAATCTGTGTAATTTTTCCATTGTTCAACATCTGGTATCTTTATATTCTTGAGTTTTCTGTAGTTCTCATCGGCTTCAATGTACTTAGCAAAATTTGGCTTAATTAAAAATAAATGTTTGATTTCATTCGGAAGGAAGAATAAATCTTCAATGTATTGGGGAACAAATTTCCCTGTTGGAGATCCTTGTGACAATTGCTTATTCACCTGTTCTTTGGCATGGTCCCTTATCTTCTTATCAATTCCTTTTGGTCCATCAATTTTTCATTGAATACATGGATGTCTGGAATGCCTGCTTGTCTTAGCATAGTATACTTTGCTAAAAACTTGGTAATGGAAAAATTCATAGCATCACATTTTTGTTTTAAGTTATTCATAAAAGTTCTCTTTGTCAATACCTTTTTTATTTGAAGTATAGCCTTTGTTCTGTCTTGTATATTTAGTTCCTCTAGCTTAGTCATGTTCTTACTATTTAAGAAGTTAATTAGCTTTTGTGCTTGTGCTATTTTATCTGCTAATTCTTCTGTTTTCCTTTGTATTTCATTTTGAGCTGCAAGAAGGAGATCTCTTTGTTCATAAATTATCTGAATTGATGGCCATTGAAGATGTATAGCCTCAATAATGTTGGTCCATAAGTGATTTCTTATGTAATAAATCTGTGTAGTGAAGCTCAAATCCTTCTAAAGGCCTTTGACTTGCTCTTCAAATCTTTTAGCTTTTTGTTCATAATTATTGGAATTAATCAGTGATGTTTTATTGGACGCCTCCATAATCTGAATATGTTTCTTCAAACTGTTGATTTCATTGGTTTTCAATGTCATTTCTTCCATTTCTTTGACAATTTTCCCTGCATCATTTGTCTACTGCACTTGTGAGGTTGAGGATTATGTTTGGGAGGTTGTAGCTGATTATACTGACACTGCAGTTGCCAGTGGTTCTTTGGGTGCTAACTTTTCTCCCAATGTAAAAGGAATAGCAGCTGTAATAATAGGAATAATTGTGGGAATAGTAGAAGCATCAGTTTCCTACACAGTTTCCTTTTCTTTCATCGGTGTGTCTAATTGACTTTCCATATCCTTAATCTGGGCAGTAAGATTTATTATCAGTTGCATCATATCTTATTTCTCTTTATGTTCTTGAAGTGTTTCTCTGCTCCGTGGGTGCTCACTTTGAGGAAGTTTTAATTGTTTCCTCAAAGCAGAAATGTCATCATTTTTCTGTTTGATTAATACTTCAGTAGCTTGTATTTTGGATGGGTCAACTCTTATGTGTAGAATCAAATCTTCTAAGGCCTTGATCCTTCGATCTTTTTCATATAAGGAGCCTTCATCAAGCTTCATCTGATCTTGCAGGTTGGTAATAGTATTTTGCAAATTGGTGACATTCATGGCCTTTGTCACCATAGTGGAATATAGCATCTCTGAACTATGTCGGTGGAATTCTATTTGATCCAACTCGTGTACCTTTTTAGTATCTACTTCAAATTCCATCTTTTTATAATCGGCCACTGTTTTTGGAGTTGAAGTAGTTGGTTGTAAATAATACATGATCATTTTATTTGAAGAATAATCAAATGTTGTAAGCAATCTATCCTTATTTCCTGGCTTCTGCTTGAGAATTTGAGAATAAATCTCACTTTTAATTTCTTCATTTCTTTGTTTAATCTGCTTATATATGTCCTTAATATCCAAATATTTTTATTCTGTTGTTTGAGAAGAAGAATTTTCCATGTTCACCTGTTGCCAAATCATTTGGGTCTCTTTTCCTTTGGATGTTGCTTGTTCTCTTTCAATATCTGTCAAAGTCTTTTTTATTATTGTAGTGACCTCATCATACCTTTGGTTCATCTTCAACGTCAATAAATTTTCTTTTCCTATGGAGCCAAATCTTAGAATTTTATTGTAGATGAGTTTGAACTTGGTATCTAAAGTGGTTTTTGTTGTATAGGCACCCTCATATCTGTTCCTTTTTTTTGAATTCTCTAGCTGTCTAGGAGTTACCACAGTAAGTATGGTATCCTTTTTTCCTGTTGGTTTTGTACTTAAAGTTACATCTAACAATGTATTTTATGTCCATTCTGTTTGATTGGAAAAATTTTCAACATCAAGCTTTGGATCATGTATAAATGGAGGCAGCTTAATTTTAATCCTTATACTATTCAAAAGACCTTAGGGGTCATAATTCCAAGGAAAACTCACTTGAAATTTCATCTCTGATAATCTCTTTTCTATTTCTTTCTCAACATCCCTGTTATTTACTATGACTGGACCAATCTGATTTTTTAGTTTAAATTGTGTTTTCTTTTTGGATGCCATAAAATGGATAGCATCAACATTCAATACCTGTCTCAAGTATTCTAGAGCAAAGACTATGATAGTCAAAAATTTAGGTAACTTATATGGAAGAAAATTGGATCCAAATATTCTTAATTCAGTGTGCTTCTCATATAAGTACCAATCTCCCATTTTACATTCTTCTGACAGTTGTAATATTCTTTTCATCTCTTCATTTACTCTAGGTTGTTCTAATTTTTGTAGCAAACTCATGGCTGGCCTGATAAATAAATCTGTGAAATCTGTATAACTGTATTCATTCCCTTCCTTTCTCAATAATGATGTCCAAAAGACAATTGATAGAGGTTGGCCCTCTACATTCATTTTCTACAATGTTATAGGGAAGTGATCTGCTTGTGAGAATAAGAATAGATGGAATAAATAGGAAGAGTACCTAAATACCCCTTCAGTGGGTAGCTTTTTCAACTGATGGTGGATGGAATCAGCAATAAACCTGGCAAAATCAAAAATCACAACAGGAGGCTGCCCAGGAGACAATGTAGACAAAAATGCAAGGATAGACTCATCAGTAAACTCATCATTGAAGTATCCTAAGATGAAGGATAACATTGAGATAACATGCCTAGAACCCTCTGGAAACTTAGTAGTGGAATACGGAGGATTCAATTTTGGGATGTCCACATGACTGGGCATGAAGTTCTGAAAAATCATGAATCTTTTGGGGAAGTCCAACCCTAAATATAATTGATTCAATGCTTCAATGGATAATGGGATTGCCCTAGGGTCAAATTGTAACTGCAACATTTCATTGATTGACTCAGCAGTGATAGAAAAAAGGATTTCCCTGTCATTATTCACAATGGATATTTGATCTGGGACATAATACTTTTGCCATAGTCTTATCAGGTCCTGACCAGAATGAGTTATTGGGACTATATATTTAGGTAAGTTTGTATCCCAGAGAGGCATTTCTTCTTTGTCTAAAAACTTCTCATAACACCAATTGTGTATTTCTAATAGATTGAATTCTACTAGAGGGTCTACAATTTTGTAATCTACATAAACCAAAGGGATGATTTCTTCAGTGGACACTAGAGGTTGAAGAGGATTTACAGTCATAGAGGTCTTAGCAGTGATAGCAGGAGTAGAATTTGGAACTTTTGTTTCTTTTTTAGGAGGTTTTGACCCTCCAGGCCTAACAGGCTTGGATCCTCCAGCCTTTGGTGTGAGTTTTGTTTTTATCATTTTGAGGTAACTATAGCAAGATTAGACTATTTTTCTATAGTTGGTTTTTCTTCAAAAGAGGGAAATTGAGCAACTTTATAGGCAAGGATGATAGCAGTGGATAATTCAATGCTCAAGTGGATTTTTAGGATACAGGTAATAGCTTAAGACAGAAAACGCAGGTTTTATGAATGAATGAGACTGTAAAAAGGGGTTTTAAGGTTTTTTGTGAGTTTTAAAACCTTTTGGACCGTGGAATTTGTCTTTCAGGGGTCTCTGACTGAGAAATTGGCTTGGAAATGATCTTTTCTGCAAATGGAAATTCCTGGGAAAAAATTGCGAGGGTTTGCCCTCTTTTTCCAAGGTTTTGAACACTACAGATGGGAAATTTCAATCTTTATATCCTAATTGGTACAATTTGTAAAATTGCAGGTTAACTTTTGGGAAAATACCTGATTTGCAGGTATCTTGAATCTTCTGAGAAGGGTTTCTACAACTTTTAATGGTTCCTGCAGATTGGTGATGCAGAGGAATGGCTTTGAATCTTCTTCAAACAGTAGAGCAGCGGATGAAATCAGGTTTAAAACAGGAAATCAGGGCTTTCTCTGGTTAAATTTCAACAATTTTGAGCGAAATGCATCTTTTTTGCAGTTGGGTGGGTTTTTTTAACAGTCAGGAACACGCATAATAACATCAATAAAACATATAACAAAGTTTTAATCTTTTATTATAAATCTTAAAACTATCATAAATGAGAATGAAATTAAATGGCGGGAGCGGTTTTTCTTTTATGAACGCAAAAAACCATCAGTGGTTTTTGCGCTGGGTTGAGGTGTTAAATGGTTTCTCCCCAATTGAACGCGATCGTATCATAGCACGACACGTCATGGGAGGCGATAAACAAAAAACCGGCCATTTCGTGCTCATTTGGGTATTTAATGTTTGATTGGTTTGGGAGTGCGAAACTGACCATCGGCCGTCGGATCTAGAAAGAGAAAGCGAACAGTCAGGATGCATTTGGAAGCTGCGGTCAAATGAAGGGTTAGACCAGGCGGCTTTATGTGGGGCGGAAATGAAATAAAACTTTTGTAACATGATTATATTACAAAGTCTTATATTAAATGATAATATTTATGTGCGGGATATATGGTTTACAAAATTCTATATAGGTGGCGATATATAAAACCTTTGTAACAATGCTTATCTATATATGCGCGTGAAGGGGGGTTTGTACTTAACCAAGGGTTTAATATGGGTTACTTATGATATAAAACGTGAGGTTTTATTCATGAATGGTATTAAGTAATTATAAAGGTGTGAATAATCAACCTTTATAAAACTTAGGATAAAATAACATAATGGGGGAAATATTTTTTGCTTAGACATATATAAAACATGTCTAAAGCCCTTTCGTAATTTTATTTTTATTATAAAGTTATAGACTATGGAAATGTCTATCACTATAGAGGTTGGGATATTTACATATGGTTAGTTTTATGCCAAAGGGGGTGTTATTGGGGGTTTTTATTTAACCACGTGGGTAATTAACTTTGGCAAAAAGCTTATATTAGTGGGTTTTTGGGGATAATTTAAATAAAAGGAGTTATATTAATAGGATAAGGTATTTTATAAGGAATTAATAAATAAGTTAGAAGTAAAGATGACATAGGATAATGAAAACACCAAAATATATTCATATGACTAAGTAAAGTGATGATGTGAAAAGGCAAAGCTTTATCATTTGTAATTTGACCACTTTCACTTAGAATATAATATTTTTGGAGGGATTTTATGTTTTTATGAATGAAGGAATTAATCAAAGGGGATTTTCTTTTTCATTAAGTAAAAAGGTCTTTACTTATGAACTTAAAGTGCAAATGGATGAGTGTAGGGTTAAATGATCACAATTTGGGATTAACATAGGAATTCAACTCTTTTAACTTAACAGTCATTGAGCCTTGGGTTCGGTCCCAACAGAAGTCAGAGAAATGCTCTGAGCCTCTTTGACTGAAAGTGTAGAATGCAGAATAACTATAGGGGAGGGGAAATTAGTGATTTTTTCCATGGTGAAAAGTATTTACATGATTCTCCCACTTCTTTCTACCTACCCAACCTTTAATCTAACATTTTTTCTTTCATTTTGCAAGTGCATTTGAGCTAGAAACCTTGAACATTTTATTTTTTGAAAGCAATAAAAATGATCTAAATCTACCTTATATCATCCGAGGACTCAGATTAAACTGATGAGCTCCTCTTTATTATCTACCTATCTACTAATTATTCAGGATTAAATTGTCTGACTAATCTTTATTCACTACTCTACAACAATAAAATTGAAACAGGACAAGTCAAGATTAAGTAGTTCAACTCATCACGGATTATAGCATTTATTGACACTCTGCCATAATCATCAGTAACAAAGTAAAAATTTGTGGCATTTCGATTTGCACACTTTCATGTTTTATTGCACCTGAGATTTTTCATATACTTCTTCCCTTGTCTGTTGAAGATGAATAGTTTGATTAATCCTTCTCTGTGTATAATTGAGTTCTACCTGAGATTCTTGGATAATTTTCATAACTGGGACACCTAAAGATGATGGGAAAACTACATCCATCCCATATACAATCTGGTAAGGATATCTTCCAATTGATTTCTTGGTAGTAAGTCTATCTGCCCATAAGGCATAGTCTAAATTTTTCTTCCAAGTTTTCTTATTTTCTTCAAGTAGTTTTTTGATGATACTCACAAGGCTTTTATTGGAAGATTCAGCTAGGCCATTACCCTGAGGGTAATAAGCAGTAGACTGGCCCAAGATAATATGATACTTGTGGCAAAAGGCAATCATTTTCTTAGATTTAAATGCATTTGCATTATCAGTAATAATTTTCTGTGGGCATCCAAATCTAGATAAAATGTTGTTTTCTATGAAAGAAATAATGACTAAATCTATGGATTGTCTAGTTGAAATTGCTTCAATCCACTTGGTGAAATAATCTGTGCCAGTCAATATCCATTTGTGTTGGCTAGAGGATGGAGGGTGAATTTCTCCAATGAAGTCTAAACTCCATTGTTGAAAAGGCATTTCAGTAGAAATAGGTTTCAGGGGTAAAGGTAACAACTTCCGTTTTCCTTCAAAAATATGACATTTGTGACATGAAGTAAAAAAAAATTTCACATCAGAAAATAAGGTAGGCCAGTAGAAACCATCTCTAAGAATCTTATCTATTGTACTTTTCTAGTATAAGTGTCTTCCACAATCACCTGCATGAAACTCTCCAAGGATTTTGTCAGCTTCTGATTTTAGTAAACAATTCAGTAAAATCCCACTTTGTTCTTTCCAATAAAGAATTTTATCTATAATACAATATCTCATTGCTTTAATTTTTATGAATCTAGCTTTTGTTCTAGTTAATCCAGGAGGAGCTTATAAATTTGTAAGTACAAAGATAATATCTGAGTACCATGGTGAGTCTAGATAGGCTTCACTAATCCCGATGGTTAACTCAACCGACCATAAAACCTTTGTCACCGGTCACATGTCTGCGGAGGTTGAGTTTGATGTAACGGTTTGAAAAACTGTTAAAACAGTGGTTTGTTTCGACGGTTGCGGCTAGAGGGTCATGTGACCACTCCCCACCTTAACACTTATTGCAACCACTAACATTATCTGCCACCAAACCGTCAGCGCTAAATGCGGATGTGAACATAACACAATATTTATTATGACTGCTAGTGGTTCTGCCCTATTTGGGGCATGTTCCACCAAATCTGGAGTTATACCAAAGTTAGCGCGCTTATCTAGAGTTTACCCACATTTGGTGGGGTTTTCAGGTGACATTGGGCAGTTTTCTTTGGGAGGTCATAACTTCCTCAATATTGAACCAAATTGGATGAAATTTTAGTCAATTTTGGCTATTTTGAGCATTCTGGAGAGTTTGGGACAGGTTGAAGAGTGAACAGAGGTGTTCTTCAGCCAATTCTTCTTCAGGGAAGAAGAAAGAACTACCAGGGCCATTAGGGAGATGGAGCTGTATTGGGTTGTACTTCACTGTTTGAGGTGAAAAAAAATCCATTTTTAGCTTATTTCTATCTTCTGAAGTCAATTTCACAGCTTTTTTTTCCTGTTTAAGCATATTTTTCACTGTATAACCATTTTTAGCAACTTAATAGAGCAAGGACATGCCCATTGGGAGCCTTGGACTCAGCAGATGTAGCCCAGGAGGGGTGAACTGCCTCATTATCTTTTTGTGCTATGCTATGGTGAATTTCTCTTGCTCTGTATTTCTGATATAATATGTTAAAAAGTAAACTTAATTAACATTTCCTCACACAAAAACTCAGAAACAATTACCAAAAAACTTTGTTTAACCTGCAAGACATGCAGAATACTTTGCACACTTAATTAAATGGAAATGGATACTTTGCACAGCATTTACAAATAGTTCCATTTTCAGATCAAAAAGCGACAGAGAACATAGTTAAATCACCATAAATAAAAAAATCTGGTGCTTTTATTTGAAACATGCTTTAAAAAGATATCGATCTTTTGGAACCCTATATCCATTGAATGAAATTAATAACCCTTTAAACGATTATCAATTCTTTTACATATTTTACCTATATGTCCAATCAAAAGATTTAAATCATTAGATCTTATTAATGGATCGATTGATTATGAATCACCTCAAGTTCTTTAGTAATAAATTTTATAGCGCAAATCACAACTTTTAGAAACATCAATACTATGTGTTTTAACCGTCAATGTATGCAAAATACGATCTGCACAAATCTCACATCGCACTTTATTATGGCGGATATAAATTTTCTTTGGTTTTGATCCTGCGAAATGCGATATGCACTAAAACCTAAAGCATTGCGCTTTATCGGATTTCACGGATATGTTTTAACGTTCATTCATCGTTGTATCAGGTCTGACTCATTGCAATTTCTTTTAAAATGATATAAGTTTGTCTTTTTAAAGAGGCGCAGTTCGATTTATAGTCATAAGGGTTTTCTAAGATTTTAAACGGGGAATTTCATATAACTCAAAAAGGTCTTAGCGCTTATCGTTATTCGAAAATTTTACATGTGTTCTAACTTTGTTATCTTGTGAGTTTTGTGATTTGTGCTAAACGCGATGAAATCAACGCGAAAAAGGTTTACGCCTTTTATTTCTAAAGTTTTAAAACTTAACACTAAGTGAAATAATGTTTCCTAAACCATATTTATTTTTTTAAAGGGTCCCCATTTATTATTCATAACTTAAATCGATATTTAAATAAATGGGGGGTTTTTTTTATAGCATAACAGGTTGGTAGAATGTATATCAGTAGTAGTTTCCTAGATAATAATTTTGGAACTTCCCTCCTTTTCTTTGAAGACCTAGAAGCTTGGAAATCAATGTAAACATTTCCTGGGTATTTTTTTGTCTCTAGGTGCAAAATTAATATCAAAACTACTCATTGGTGTTAAAAAAAAAAATACATAAATTAAATTGAAATTTGTAATAAATCCATATAGTGAATCTTTATTCTTTTTTATAATTTGCATGAATATCCTTTATGAAAAATAAAACTTACTTTTAGGAGGAGATGCCATGGTAGCGCAAATTTATTATAAGGAATATCTAATAGGAAGAGAAGGTATATACCTTTTTTTTATTGTGGCTCATGGACTTTGGAGATCAATAACCATTATGTCCATGGAAACAACATTCCATCTCTAAGGGATCACTTCCCGTCAGTTCAACCACAAAGCCTAACCCTGAGAGAATCAAGGAGAATTGAACCCACAACCTCTCAAAAGCAAGGTGCTTTAATGACGGTTACTCGACCAAATGAAATAACCCTCAGGGATAAGAGAAGGTAAACACTTATGTATATTTTTTTTTAATTAAATAGTAATTTTTTTCATATTAATATTTGATTTCAGAGAATATATTTCATTTAATGTTTTTTTTTAACATTTTTTTTATTTTTTTGGATGTGGATTTGGAAATAATTTACTTATATTAATATACACACCTAATTTGTATATCCATCCTTATAAAAAACACAACGAACATTCTATGTTATACACCTAAGTGCAGATAAACCCATGCACTTGAAAATACACCCATGTACCCCCAATAGTTTAAACTCATATTGTATTTAAGAGAATGTTGTGATATACAACAACCCCCCCATTTATTTTTATAAATAGGGACCCTTTAAAAATAAATAGGAAATTATTTTAATTTTCTAAAAAAAAAATTAGAAAAAAAATATTTTCTTTTAAAAGTTTTCTGCTTTATTTTTCTTGAGCGCATCGCAAATTGCATATCTTATGAATTCCAAAGACTCGTAAACTTTAAAATGTGTGAGCCGCGGTATGCGCTCAAATTTTCTGAAGATACGTTTGAAATTTGAAAAAACTTCAATCACCGTTATATTTACTTTATCACATCACACTTCACTCAATCAACCAAAAACATTAAAAGCAAATCGATATAATTTGCGACTTTGTGGACCTGGTGAGAAAATAAATAAATGAATATAAAAATTTCAGCAATCGAAGTCACTTAAGTTTTTCAAAAAGCACAATTCGCATTTCGCATAACTTAATAACATACGCCAAATTGTTATCCTATAAAATTTGCGATCTGCGATTTGTGCAGATTGCATTTCGCAACCTTTAAAGGTAAGTATTATGAATGGCTATAAATTATGACTTGTGATTCACGTGTCGACGGTGTTTAATCGATCAAGCATGTGAAGTAACTTGTGTCATATCAAAATGATATTTGAGATCTTAACGGCTTTAAAAGTGATTGATATATTTTACGCATGAAGATGTATGAGATATTAATTCAGAGATTATGATTGATGATTGATGTTATATCTTGATAAATTTATATATGTTTTCGTGTGTTTGAAATAAATGATAGATTTGTCTCTTTGATTCTCTATACTTGTAAAATTTGCTATGTTTTCAGGAAACCAATTAACGGAAAGAGGAAGAGTAAAATGAGTAAAAAGGGAAAAGATATTTCTCGGACATCGTCTACTAAAGATACAGAGATCTCTTCGTTATTTTCAGATACCGTCTGCAACAAATATCATGGTAGTTCAACATGGGAGTCAATGTATAATATTTTTGAAAGTGAAGGACCAAGGGTGATACCCGAATTTTCTTCAACAGGCACGGCATCTACCTCCGACGCAACTCTTTTTGACGTTGCATTCTCATACATTCACAAGATAGTTTCAAGACCAAATATTCTCCCTTACACAGACATGGTTAAGTGGGCAATTGATCACTTAGACATTGAAGATAGAATGTTCAAGAATTCGAAGGGAGAAACTATGGGCTCTTTTAGGGCAGAATATTTAAGAGAAATGTATCATCTACCACCCCCGTAACAGAAATATGACAAATAATTTTTGAAAATCTTTAGATGAGAACATCCAGATCTTATCAAATTCATCAAAGAATGGAAGGAGGAACAGGGGAAGTTGAATCAAGATAGGCTTGGTAGGAACCCAATTACCCAAATTCCTAACCCTTACTGTTATGCTGCCGGTATGTTATGTGGATTATTTTCCAGACCTGATAGCACTAGATTCTCAAAAGAATGGGTTCCCCTAATTGACGCAATCGTCAATTCATCAATCTTTAATTGCACAAACATTTTATCTGATAATCTATCCAAGCACATTACCGAATATAGGAATAAAAGGAGTATTTCATCTAGAGAAATGCCTCTCTTTTATATGTCTGCCTATGTCATGGACGCTATCTGTTTTACTTCCATTTTTCCTACCATGGGATGGAAATGGACTACCAAAGACCCTACCCCAATTCACATTCGCCATGGAGAACTCTAGGATTCAGACTTCCACCTACACTTCTAAAAAATCTATTACAGAGTCATATTGCCTATGCACCAGATGATTTTCAATAAAAATGCCCCTAGGGTTTCTGAAGAAGCCAATGAAGACATTCTTTTGGTAGCTAGATGGTTTGCAGAGGAGAATTTTACATATATTAGAGTATTCGGGAGTTATGCTTCTCCCCATGTTTTACCCTATTACGTTCCCGATTATTTATTTGCAAGAGAAATAGCCTACCAGCTTGTTAATGGTGTCATGCAACAGCTAAAGGATGCTACAAAGGCTATTTGGCCTAATTACCATGTACAGTGTGGCACTTTTACACAGTTTGACATCGGCCATACTTACAAGGAAGTTTCCAACGTTCATTTATTGAACTTCGCGGAAATGCCAAAAAGGTTATATGATCCAAATGATGTAATTAAAAATTACATCACAGAGCTTAAGTTAAAGCCTTTTGTAAAGGAGAAAGATGGATTTTATGATCTCTTCCAGGGCATGGAAAATTTTTCAGACATTATCAAGTATGCATCCAGACAACTAAGTCGAGATGATTTTGAAGCTTTCCAAACGTACAGAAACAGGAGGCTAGAGAAAGTCCCTCTCAATTTTTTAACTATTGAAGATGAAAACAAACACACTCCAGGTATCAGCTTGGGTGATGAAGTAAAAGATATGTCTGAAGATGAATCAAGTCATTCACAGCTGCAATCTCATAATTCGAATCACTCTGAAAATGAATCCAAATCTAAAAAGGATAGCCCATAAAATATAATTGACCAAGTAATTCATGAGATAGAGATGCTAGAGGAAAAGAGAAAGAATGGAACATAATCAGATTCTCAAGCAGTTCAGCACAGTCATAATATACTAGATCAGTCTAGTTCCCCACAAACAAAAGATCTTATAGATGAATGGAAGGAGTTTTCTGAAGCAATAAAAACTCCTAAAGAGAATCCCAATATTGATCAGGAAACAAGTTTCAAGGCACCTGAACACTCCCAGAATATACTGTAAATTGTTAATCCACTACAAAAATTTCCAGCAATGCATGATAAGGAAATCATACCAGCCTACCCTACAGATCAGATAGTTCTACAAATTGAAGATATTTCTTCGTTGGATATTTTCTACAGTCCTATTTATAAGGTTGTAGTTAAAAGAAACAAAAGGAGGATAATTGATGAAACAACTTCAAAGCCTACAGATGAATCAATTGATGTACTATGGAAAGATTCCTTAGATGATCCTACTGACCATCTAACCAAATTATCACAATATGCAAGGGCATATGCTACTACTACTGTTGATAAAGCTACTGAGGTTAGATTGTTGCTAAAAAATAAGGAAGACAAAGTAGAAGAACTAGAGAAGTTGTTGAATGAAGAGAAATCTAATTCCAATGAGAAATTCAAAGTAAACACAGCCCAATTTCATAAAGATGTTTAAAACCTCAAATTTCAGCATCAGATAGAGATTAATGAAAAACAAGCACAGCTGGAAATATCAATGACCAAGTTACAAAGCCAACCGCAATTAGAGAAATTTATCAAAGAAGCACTGGATTTAAACACTAAGTTAAAGAAAGAACAAAAAGTGTTTTTTCATCAAGCTTCTATAATTGACTCTTATTTTGATTCAAATAAAATACTGATCCAGCAGATAGCCATCCAAAGACTTGAATGTGAAAGACTTGAGAAGAAAATTGAAGAACACATCCAATGGCAAGTATCAGATTCAGGGAAGGAAGCTAATCTACCTCAAGTAGATAAACTTCAAAAATAAATTCTATTCAGAGAATGGGAAGCGCAAATCAAATAGGCAGAGAAATCAGCAGTGAAGACATCCAAGATATCAAGTGAGATTATTGAAGCTATGTGTGAACAACTGTCTAGAGTAGAAATTCTCAAGGAGAACACGTCTGATGTGTTCTCATAAACAAGACAGGTGGAAACAAAATGGAGGCAGAGGGCAGATACACAGGAGAAAACTATTAAAAAGGTAAATAAGTTTAATCAAGAAAATTACTAAAATTTTCTAATCAAACCTTATCATCAGCATCAAACTCTGCAGTCTCTTACAGGTTCAATAAAGAGATCCCAGTCAGTACTCTCAAATGCTATTTTCAAGGGACAGATCAGATCAAGTATATCGCAGCCACCTCAGCTCAAAGCGATGTTAGATATTTTTCAACTTCGTAACTACATTTAAAAGAAAGGGCAGGACTCATAAATCAGAATTGTTAGTTTAGTTTCCTAGATTTTAGTTTAAGTTAGCTTTATGAAAAAGGTTTTTTGAAACCTCCTCTATATTTTTGTAATAATCTATTTTAGTTTATAGTTAGTTTAGTATTTAAACCCTTCTCATGTATTTAGAGAAGGGTCCAAAAAAATTTCAAAAACATTTGCAAAGAATGCACTATTGTAAGTTTGTGAGTGCTTTGATGAATTAATGGAACACATCTGTTATCTTTTGACAATTAAAGCTGTTTAACTGATGTTGCACTACTATACTCTTTAAATTGCTTGAAAGTGAGGAGCGGATTCATTGTTGTCAGTTTACATGAGTAGAACTTCGTACTTATGGTACTTCCATTCACTTGTATTAAGTCTTACTTCATAGATTGCCAGTCATATTTTTATTGCATTATATATTTGAAACATCATCATATATAAATATTACATGCACTTCTGTTCTAATATTTAGCTATGGTTTCTTATTGAATATGTAATCACACTGATAAATGCAATATTTCTTTCACAATTCTTCTATGCAAACTACTTTGTTAGAAGAATCATTTTACATAATTTTCATCTCTTTCAGCTGTTAAATGATCTATATTACTGACAATTGAAAGATATAATTTTAGATCGCATAAAGGAAAAACACCCTAGGTATATATTAGATTAAATAGTTTAGATAGATGCATATAGATTAAAATCATTATCCATTTGCATGTTATATTCACAACACCCTCAAAATCATCCTTATTGGGAAACTAGTCCCATTATCCCCAGTCGGAGCCACTACACCAAACGGAGAAGGAGCTACTTTAAGGTCCGGACCAGGTGGTTTTCCCCCTTGTTTTGGCAGCGGAATTCTGAGGCCTCAACAGAGACACGCTTAATGAGCCATGCACTTGTGTAAATACACCCAATTTACATGAACAATGCATTCAATCTATGAAACTACTCAAGCATATAACCCATGTGAATACAATAAATTGTTAACCTATGTATTCAAAACCCTTGTAAATAAAAGTCATAATACATAAGAAACATGGATATCATTATGATACACCTAACATATTGACCTACCTATGTAGTTATGTTACACACACATAAGAAACACATGTGACATTAGAGATGTATCTACTCTATATTGCACTTAACAATACCTCTAGCCTATACAAATAACCCTTCCATGTATATAAACCATGCACCTAGCCCACATATATAGATGATACGTGAATTAGGGTTATGACTTAGTGTGTGAGGGGGTATAGTGTTAATGTGTTAGAAGATAAATGTTAGTGTGTAATCCTTCTTTCTTATCTCTTTGTTAGACTTTTAATATTTATTCCCTCTTTGTAACCCTAGCATATTCTATAAAGTATTAGAATTTATTTATTTATTTATTGTCAAATTAAGAGGAATTTCAGCATTACATCAAGTCAAAAATATAATGGTTTCCAATGGAACCATTTTTTTTATATCAAATTCCAAAATTTGAAATTTGACACTATAGCTAGAATTAAACTATGCACTAATAGCAAAGGTTAGAGTCAACCTCAAAACTGGGTGTTAAACTTGGTGTTATTTTTTAAGCATAACCAAATGCTATACTCTCCACTAAGAATGTCACCATTAGCACCAACACATGAAATATAAGGTTGTGAGCAAAAGGAGAAGCTAAAAAGGAAATTAAGTATAAGGTTTTGTTGTTGTGGGAGAACATCACAAAAATGACCCACCATGTATATCCCCATAGTAAATGAAAAATACCATATATATCTTCAAATCCTTATAAAGAGTCTAACCAGGTTTCCTCCTTTCTTCATTCCTCTATATAAAATTATGTAGAATAGTTATGGAGATCCTAGAATCAGAAAGAAAAAGGAAAAAAGGATCCTTTCCATTTATGGAAATAGTTTTAGGGTCCATGCCCACCATTGACTCCTAATTCATTTATTGTGCACTCTTTATGGGTGGAAATTCAACCAAAATAACATAAATATTTAAAAATAGTTTGGGCATATATCTTTTAGATTATGGAGATAATTAATTAACAACAAAGGGTATAAGATCTTTGAAATTAATGTTGATGAAAGCATTTTTTTAAGAATGTCCAATATTTTAGATTATTTTTATTAGTCCAAATGGTATTCAATTACATATGTAGGGATCTTAATAGCCACTCATATATTCAACCGTTCTTACAGAATCAAGGGAACATCTACCCCAAAATATCATTGAGCTCTTCATAAAATTATGCATCCTTAAACTTACGCATGATCCAATCAAGCAACACAAATTTTAAAGTAACTATTTTGACTTGTGAATCAAGACAATCTTCTAGTTGCGATTTAGTCAACCATCACTTGATTTTGTTGTGACCCGTCATTAATGATTTGGTGTTGGAAATATAATTATCTATAAGCTTCAATTGGTAAGTCATGGTTCATATAGGTGTCCAATAAGGCTTGTTGTAGTCTAGAACTAACATAATCAATCATTGAAATGGGGAAGGCCTTTCCCATTCTATGTCTTCAATATGTTGGTTATGTGGGGAATACTACAAAATACAGATGTTCTGTTGCAATAGAATGGTCAGACTTTAAATTTTTATTCATCTACCACTCATTAGATCTACTACATTAAGCTTACTTCATAAGAACTCATTCATTAATTATGAAAGTAGAATCAAGAAACACAGCATAAAACACCATCCTTATAAAACATAAAATACATCATGTAGAACATGAAATATATCCATATTATATTTGCTAATTAGTTTCAAATATTTCATGTCATATTAGCAAATCACCAACCAAATACATTGATGTGACATTATAACACTAACCAACAAGGATAGCTAACTACCATCAACACCCCTTTTCTCCAATCGTACAACCAAATACATCAATGGAACATTATAACACTAATTAACAAGAATATATAACTACCATTAACACCCCTTTCCCCAATCATACAATATATTTATACAATCTAAATTGTAAGTATCTCAATATCATCAAAACCTGATAAACAATTTGCTACATGTAGTCATTCAAGTAGTCGTATTGCCCTGAAAAGTAGAGATTCTATTTTGGAAATCCACATCCTTGTTGAAGTAACCTCTCTTGCTAGGGTTTATTAATTCCATCCTTCGAAATTAGTGTGATGCCCCATTCATTCTTCTAATACAAAGTTGGCACCAAACTAACACATCATCTTCCAAACAAGAAAGTAACAATGAATGGTATTCCCATGTTCTTGGCACTATTTGGGAAGTACGCATTTTGAATAAAACAATATTTATTATGTTTTCGTGATCTTATGGTGCATCATAAATGTTTGTCATATTTTAATATTGCATTGTTCTCAATGAAAATAGTATTGTATCAATGTTTACCAAATAACACTACTTATATTTTTATTTTAAACATTTTTTTATATATTAAGGATTTTTTTAATTATTATAATAAAATTATATATAATGTTTTCAAAAGACACAAACACACATACATATATATATATATATAATTAAAAATGATTATATTTATATATTTTCTAAAGAAAATTTTAAGTGATGTTTCTTCTTATTCATAAATTATATCTATTAGAGATTAGTCTAATTAATTTAGAAAATTTAAACTAGACACTTGTTAATACAAAATCAACCAGCTATATCACAAGATTGATAATAAATGATTTCATTGAAATAAATTTTATTATTATCTTTTAAAAATCTATTATTATATATTTATATTTTATCATTTAAATAAATTTTATAATTATATTTAAGCCCATGGGGTGTAGCTCAATTAGGAAGTCTCACAATGATAACTCTCTTTTATAAATGCTATTTTTGAAACTTATACACCTTATTACAAAAAAAATCCCTTAAAAATTATTATAAATATTATTTTATTTTATTTATTGTTATTTTTCTTCAAAAGAAACGGATAGCATTTTATATATTTCAAATCTCAAAGCAGGTCAAGTCCTTTACATTAACATATTGCTTTGGTTCAAATTTTTCCAGAATTGGTTCATAGAAGTGTTTATAGCTACCCTAGCTAATTACTAATATCATGCTTACAACATTTAGCCTATATGTCCTCCTAAAAATTCCACAAAGTTTGACAAAACGACATAACATAACAACTACATATAAAAGGAAACCAACTACCCGCTACCCTCCATCTCCGGTGCATTGTCCTCCTAAGTTGTGTGTTAACTAAGACCAACAGAGATATGCATTCTCGTCCCACAATTCTTCTGTACCTCATCCTTAGTTGCTTAAGAAGCAGATAAAGTCAATTCTCCAAGCCCAAAGACCTCCTTCAGCACACCAACCATTGCCACTTCTACCTTCATTTCCATGCTATCAACTTTGAAATTCAGGTTGAGCATTTTTGTGTTCAGGTGATCCACATAATTTTGCAACAGCTCCAAATTCTTCCCAATTATAGAGAGATGAGACATCACAACTATAAATTGTTCACGAACCTCTTAGGCTATTTTCTCCCCAACTTTCTTCACCATTGTAATTATGTCTCCCATGGACAGTGTCCCCTGCTCCTCCATATTGTCATCACTTCCATTCATTCTAGAGGATGCCATTTTAAGAGCGATATGTCCATGTAACCGTATAACCCTTAAATTTAACTTCTTCATCCAGATCCTTAAAAAACTATATTTCTCCTTATCTAATGTAGAGCACATTCAATTGCATTGAATGGGATCCCCCAACTTTTTATCAGTCTCGGCACCAGCCTCCATCCCTGCAATCGCCATTTTGATTTCAGATCATTTTTTGAATGACTGACACAACTGAAGAGGTGTAATATCCTTCCATTCCCTGGTTTCAGCAATTAATATCATTTCATTCCTTCTCCACTTGTCCATCATTGTGACGTTTGATCCTTTATACCTCCATCTGGAAATGTAATATACCAGTTACTTACCTTGAATCTCAAGAGAGTCTTGACATACCTCAAAACGAGCAATGGTAGATAATGGTCTGACAACATTCATTCACAAATGATTACAATCCTCTCCTGAAGTCATGATCCATGTCTTCAATCATGGGGCATGGCATATTTGGGGGTGCATTTAATATATTACCAATAACCCTTGTTCTAGGGCAACACCTCTATTGGCTTGTTCATTTGCCTCATGGTTGTTCTTATTTTAACATGGAAAATATTATAGTCTTCTAATTTATTTAGGATAATCCCTATCCTCTGGAGAGTAGGGGATAGTTATGAATATTTTTTATGCCTAATCTTGGAGCAACTTTGAATAACGATCAATGAAACTCCAACTATACTTATTTGCCACAAGCCTTTGGAGATATCAATCTTTAATCCTTGCCAGAGAGATAAGGTTTCAGATTGATTATTCGAACCATTTCCCAATCCGCACATACATATTTGTTTTTATTTTTCCGTAGAGGTTGTCCAATGCCCCCTCTCACTCCTGCCTCCACCATTATTTTATTTTATTTTTAATAACGGTTAATCAAATAATTTAATTTAAAATTAACTTTGCATGAGAAAACGATATATTAAATTTTAATTTTATAATATACTTATAGTTTATCATAAATATTAATATATTTTATTTTTAATAATAATTAATCAATTAACTTACTTAAATTAATTTTGGATGAGAAAATTGTTGAGAATTTGGAAGGGCGGTGTTTAATTCAATTATCTACTTGATAATTACTTGTGAGCTTACTTCTCTTACTTAGGTCTTCTATTTATTAGCCTGTTAGGTCTTTCATCAAGTCAATTGTTACACCATTTTTTGGTCATCTAACCTGTTACTATTAGATGGACCAAAGTACACCATGTAAGACCAATTTTACCCTAAGTAAAATTGCTTTCACTATGAAAAATAACTTAGTAAACCACATGTATTAAGTTGTTTATGGTCTAAACAGGAAACCCCATGAGGAAATATTCAATAAATCCACATTTGTTTGATTTTCCTCAAGGAATAATTAATTAAACAATAGTTTAATTAATATTCCTGGTCATATTTAACCCAAAACAGGAAAATTAATTAGATAATCATTATTTATCTTATTATTTTCTAGAAATAGTTATTTAAACCTTATTTAAATAATATTTCTTGTTAAATTTGACTTAATCATTTATAAATAATTGAATAAATTATTATTTATTTAATTATTACTCAACCACATCCTTAAAATAATAAATAAAACATTTATTTATTTATTATTTACAAATAAAGGGATTTGACCAAAGTCAAATTCTTTTTCCCTCCAACAAATATAATAAAATATTCCATAAAAGTTGGATCTTGATTTGGTTAATAATATTTTAATTATGCACTAATATCTAGACTAACTCGATATTTTGTTATAAATAGAAGGGTTTTTCCATTCATTCACTACCTTTTGTTGCCTAAAGATCACTTTGGATCTATACTTTTGATCTGACTTTGATCCTCCATCATTGTCATATTTAGCTACCATTTTTCTTGTAAGCTCCCTTTGAGTTCCATTTTTTGTCTAGGTTTTCTACACCATCAAGAGAGAGAGACCTTAGATCTGAAGTGTTTAGGACTTAGAAGAACCCATCCCATTTAGGGGGACTGGTAACATCTTTCTATGTTCCCTTCCTAAGTGTCAAAAAATACAAAAATTCTTATTGGATGCATGGAGAAACTCTTTCTTTTATTTACTGCTTAATGTCTTTTACTGCATAGATCTAAATTTTGTAGCATTTATCTCGGTCAACTAACTGTAGATCTAAAGAAATTAGCAGCCATCTTTGATGTTAGGGTTGTTTTTTATGCACAATTAAAGTGAGATTTTTTTGCACACTTGCGATTAGAATTCATACTAACATCAATTATCAAAAACACAAGAGACACAAATTTAGGCTATTCAAACTAAGGCCAAAACCTCTCCCTCTTGGAGAGGAAAACCCGCATGTAATTCTTCTTATAGACTTTCAGTTGATAGGTACCATGACCATGACACATACCATTGACCCTTGTATGCCTCCAAGAACTTTTCATTGCTCTTTTCTTGGCTCCTTATGTGGATCTCCTTTTCTGCACCGTTTTGCACCAGGACTAGAGAACTCGGTCTCTAACTGTACTCCTCCTTATTTCTGCACTCCTTGACCCTAGGAAATCCCATTTCCTAGAGAGACTATTCTCGACCTCCTAGTTGTAGCATATACTTCATTCTTCTAGCCCTTGGTCTATCTAGAATCCAATCCCTTCTTTTCTCCTTCTTGTAGTCCTTTCGATATACCCTTGCACTATGTTAGAACCTTCATTAACCCTTACCTTTTGCTGCACTTCTGAACTGTGACATGCCACCTCTATATTGTATGTCCAAACTCTGATATGCCACCTCTATGCTGCACCTCGCACCTGTTATATGTCACCTCTATGCTGCACCTTTGAACTATGAAATATCACCTTTTATGATAGAGATATCCAAAGTAGTTAGACCCAATACAGTGACACAATACTTCTCCTTTACTTCGTTGTATATCCCTAACTGAAGTTCCTCTCTTTTTGCATGTTATCTCAAAACAATCTGAGTTATGTCTCACCAAATGAGGTTGCAGAGATGTTTGAAAAACTCAGGTTAGTCTGAATTGTTCTTTTGTATGTTCTACGCTGTATAATAAGGTATAAATAGTTTTTCCATATATAATAATCCAACCTATGTATGAATATTTGTGACTCATCTTTAAGCCGAATTGTCCTACTGTTATGAGGCTGAATTCTTCAAGGAGTATTCCATATTTTGGAGGAGCGTATTTTACAAGGTCTTGGAGGCATATAATTACATCAATGAGTGACCTTTATACTTCATATACATGACTCTAAATTATACATTTATGAAAAGATGACAAATCCCTAAAATACATCAAGAATAATTCTTTGACCTATAATAAAAACTACTTTCTCATGAAACCCAGGAGTCAAGCTTTACAAAATTTATTTTATTATCTTTTTCTTCTTCATTACATAGTCATTATGAAGACCAATCCTAGTTACACTTTCTAACACTCCCTCTTAATTAGGGAGGTATTCATAATGGTACATGGTCACTTTCAATCTAAATAATTTCTCATAAGAAGAATCAGATTAGTAACCCATCTGGATAGCATCATATTAACCGTCAGCATTGTCATAGTGCAAGGCCTTAACTAACAGCTCCATCTCTCCACAAGATCTTATCTACAATGATGGTGAGACCAATGATGAGTAGACACCCTCATCATTGTCTCTCTTGGATCATATCCCACCTGGGTTCACTCAAGATATGTCCATAAGGACTATTCTTACTATTGGATTCCCAATCCTCAAAGAATATCGGTCCTTCCACAACTACTCTTATCGGAACGTCTTATCACATTCTAAAAGAGTATCGGATGCTAGATGATTACCCAATCCTCCATTCTGTCTCTCAGAATGATGTGTCTATCTCTCCCTCTCAACTAGGGAGGACATATTACAAATTTTTCTTCTTTGCTTAGGAGTCACTGAGTTTTGTTCCAAGTAAGAAACTCATTATCATGCTCTCTCTTAATCAGGGACCTGCAACATCAATGATGAAAACACCCAACATCTCATGAAGAGCTCCTTTCTTTGATGTCATGAATTTCTTATTTTTTGAGGAGTCTTTATCTTTGGGATCTTTTCATAGGGCACAAATCATTCATCACTTTCATCCAAGATCCATTTCTTATATCAGAAAGTGATCCATCAATATTTCCATCTGGCGTAGCTTCATGTTATGTTGCTTTCTTTCAAACCATATATCTTCCAAGGATCTTTCATCCTTCCATATGGTTATCAACTTGTGGAAGTCATTTACTTCCATTTGGTAGCCCTGCATAAGCTCATAAAATGTTATTTAATTATAAATATGAACTTTTAAATCAAAAGTTACCTTAGTGGTGATATTTCACCATGACATCTTGTAGGCATTGACATCCTTTCTTTACAGATTGACACATATATCCTAAAGATATGCATTGTCAAGGGTCTCCACTTTTCCAGACTTCTATCAGAGTCTACACATCTTCCCAGGAGATTTTCTATTCAGGTCTTCTTGACTTCCGGATGATAAATGCCTCTTATCATGGTTTCACTTCATGATCTCTTCCTTTCTTTCTTCACACGGTTTTACTTCATTCCCAGGAACTTCCAGCACTACAAGGAAAAGACCCTCTAAAGGAGGTTTTTAGTGTTATAAAATTGGCCAAAATTTTCAAAAAAACATTTGCTATAACATCCGTTTTTGGTAATGGAGGGCTTGATGAAGCTTCTAACGGAACTTCAACACAACTAAAAAAAACTGCGCAACCGGAGGCTTTTACAGATTTTTTTCTTATCAATGCACGCTTCATGTGTGAATGCACTGGTGCGTTTTAAACGGTATGCACCGGTGCTATAAACATACAAAGCACCGGGAAGGAAAACAAATTTCTAAAGCCCCGCGGCGTTTACATAGGCAACATCCCGGTGCGTGTCAACAAAACATACGCACCAGAATGATAGGAGGTGCATACACCGGTGTTATTCGAATTATAGTTGTAAATCACAGAGTCATTTAATGCAAACAATACCGGTGTGTTACAAATATGAATGCACCAGTGCATTGCATGCACATTATATCCTCCTAGTGTGTATGGGTTGTGTACATGCCCCAGGCCGTTAAGGTGTAAAAACACACCCACGCATTAAAGGAAAACCATACCAATGCATGCAATGCCTATCCGACCGGGTCGCAGTCATCGATAAAGCACATTGGGCATTTTAATTGGTATTGGTATTTCGTGCGATGCTCATAGGTCGTAGAAACGCACCGGTGCGTAGTATCATACACACGCACCAGTGTTCATTTTCTATTTTTTAGAAACATCGACCTATGACAGTGCAATTGTTGTAATTTTTTAAAATCAATTATTCATCAAAAGTCAACACATATCTTATAACATTATTCATATCAATTAAATTTTTATTAGTGCATTTGAATGTGATGTTTGGATGAATTTGTTATATCATCAGATTTCACATCTCTTCATTATAATATTTAATAATCCATATATTTAATCAGTGGTATAACATTTCACAGCGACAATGGAGAACGCAGTAGAATAAATTAAAATGTATATATATAACTCCTTGTCATACAAAATGGGACATTTATTGGTAACCCTTTGTCTTTCAATTGGAATACTAAGTCCATTACATTAAACAAAATGTCTGATTTCACAGACAAATATTTCAAAAAATAAAATGCCTTGCTTTGATATCCAAACATATTGATCATCATTCTTCGCTATAATTGTTGTCACAGCTCGAGCTACTTCCATGACTTGGGTTAATTGGAGGAATGATTTGTTCATTGTGTTGATTGTTTTCTTCTTCTTCAAGTTCCATATACAAACATAAAAATAAAGTGTAATGAGTGTATCTACATTGGTGAGAATAATGAAAATTGAAATATTAAATAATATACACAATGTAAATCGAAAAGAAATGTACCATAGCAAGAATTGACTAGTGAACTATACACATTCTTTCAAAACCAAATTTCATGCCTTATTTCAACAATTATTTTGTTGGCACGGTTCCCTACTTTGTTTCTTGCAAGTCTTATACCCCATAATAAATCATAGATTTAATATAAAAGGTTTTTTTGTTCCATTAATTATAGACGGAGCTAAGTAAAACAAGATAGATGCTTACAAATTCCACAATTAATTTCTGATATGCCAACATATACTGACAACCCATATTTAACCCAACGTCAATCAATCCTTCTGATGGTTCTTCTTTGTATGTTAGCACATGTTTGGATACATTCAATGATGATTACTGTAAAACAACTTAAATATACAAAAATGAAATCTAGTTAAGTTTTTATAAGGAAGTAACAATTACTCACAAACTTAGATATAAACCCTTTTCTTCCTTATCGTCCTATTTTATGTGTTGAATGGGTTCCATTTTTATTTTCTTTTCGGCAAGAATATACTTGAAAATTTATATTTATTGCTAAATTATTTATTTATTGTACCTAATCAAAAAAATCAATGATTACATATTACATTTGAAGCACGTTGTTGTTGAGATGGCTCCTCATGTGATGTAATTATGTCCATTTCTTTGACCATCTCCTTGTACACCTTTTTGGACATTCCTACTGGCATATTTCTGATATCATTTCGTTCATCCTTTGATATTTTCATAATCTTCTTGAAAAGGTAACATTACAATAAACTATTTAATTTTTATATTGATATATGAAAACTAAATATAAAAAAAGTGATATTTATAAATTATTTCTTTGTAACAATATATACATATAATTCTAGAAAAAAATTTAAAGGAATATTACTTTTTCAATGTTTTTTTGTCGTTGTTGGGCCAGAATTGTGAATTACGGATAAATCACACTTCCCTAGACAAGTGCTAGTCTAGAACAACAGATTAAAGACTATGCGACTATTTTTCCTAACTCAGAATAAACACACACAGAGGATTGGAGGCTTACTTGATCAGTCGCTTCCAAATGGCTCCTTTTCTCACTTCTGTTGCAATTTCAAATTCAAGTGGTTTGTGCGAAATGCTTCCTACAAGAAAGAACATTGAAACAGTAGAAGATGCAATAATATAGATGTCTATTCAAGTTAGTTTGATAAATCAGTAGAGCATAAACCAAATACATCAACTAAGATCTTTCAATATGGAAAATCAAAGCCAATACAAATGCATATAGGGAAAAATAAGTTGTATTCTTTATTGATGATAGAATGATAGGTTACAACCAAGTGAATGATTTGAAATGACCCTTCCAGCAACGTCTCCAAGCCTCATCATAGTATAAATCTCTCCAGCAGCAGCTACACAAATCTAGCTCCCAATTGAAAATTCTCCAGCATTTCTCTACTCAAATTCTTCCTTCTCAAACACTCAAATCTGTGCTCAATTTATAAATGAACTGAAGGTCGTTTTTCAATCAATGACTTTCCAATAATAGTCAATACATGTTCCCAATAATGTAGATGTCAAATGGACACTTGGATTCGAAGCTTGACACATGTGAACTCTTCTAGAAGGCACTGGCCAAGTGGAGATTTCGGAACAATGAGAATTTCGCTCCCAATGTGACCAATGCACCTGTGAATGTCAGGAAGTGATTTGTAGAGCAGTCTTTCAAGGGGCTACCTGCATATGCAATGCACTTAGGCCCCTTAGATCCTGCGTTGGTGAGCTCTCATAGGATATATAATAAGCTTCAAACCTTGGAAACCTTTTCTTGATGAAAGTATTTCTTGATTTGTCTTGTTCTTGTCTTAGGGCATGTAGCAACTGAAATGATAGGAAATGATAGACTCTTGATCATTGGTCCTGGAGATGATGTACAGTTAACTAAGTCATTGGGAATGGTGCCCAAATTGACCTAGAACAATTTCCCCCTAAAGCATGAGATCCAAATAATAAAAACATTTGATTGATATGATTTACATTGTGATGGGTTGGAGATGAAGCAGAGTGGTCACCTGCATCAATCTTACAATACATTACATCATGATATATTCTCTTTGATCATAATTGTTGACGGTGGGCATTCCCATATTCAGCACATAAAACAATCTAATAACATGTACATAATTCAGAAAGTCGTCTTCATTGGAATGTTTCCCGAAATCAGACATGCCTACAGATATATGCCCATCTTTGGATGACAATCTGTATGTAAGGTCACTGTACAGACGATCTATACAAAAATCCTGAAATCATAACACGAATGGATGAAACTAGATCTGAGATCTTCTTATCTCGTTCACTCGATCATTCGGGTACAAGTCTAGCCATGCGAATATATGATTTGTATTCCAACATGTAAAGACATCGTTTGATTACCAGCCATTGATGTGAGCTTTTAACAAACACGAGAGAACCACCATTAATGTTAATGGCCCTCGAGGTACTGCAGTACATTTCGTAAGGCATGATTAGATGATCTGATGTCGAATGCCAAAACAAAATCTTTCGGTCAAAGGTCCGGAAGCGAGGATCTTGTCAATGCTATAACAAGCCTCATGGTACTGGAATATGATGTTTCTAAGTGAAATTCCTGGATATTGATTTGTCGTTGACAGGAAGTCACCTTATTAAAAAACTGGAGTTACTGATTTCGGAGACAAGGTTATGACTTGATATAGAAATTTTCAAGGATGACGGTCATGAGAATGAAGGCTTATGAGTATTGCAGAAGGATGAGGTATTCACTGGATGACTTCTCTTGAACATATCGGCGACACTGTGATGAGTTGGTAGCATTGACCCAAAACCGAAGTGAAGGTATGATCAACCATAGGTGTGAATGAACCGTCAAGATGATTACCCAACCCAAACAGTCATGGACATGGAGTGAAAGAAGTGTCATGTTCAAGAGCGACTTGCTACCATAAAGAATTCTTGCTCACTTTTCCCAAATTTTCCCCAGTCATTTGTCGACCAGTACCTCTTTATTTTTTAACAAGCTTAAGGAGGATAACATTTTCTTGATCTATAATTCAACCCTTCGAGCGAATAAAATATCGCTATTTAATAATTTAATGAGTCTAGCGATGAATGAAACTCGATTCTTGCCATGATCGACAAGCGCGTCGCTATTTTATGTTTTAAGGAGCTTAATGACAGCGATAGCCCGGTCCTTTTTCATATTTAGAGAATTTGAAAAAGAGGACGAAAGAAAACTCCATAAGTACTTTTTCGTAAATTTGTCACTCATACCCGAAAAAGTGTAAAATAATATCTAAAAGAACCTCTTTGGTCATGTTTAACCAAGGTATTCCTTTTTCGTAGATAATCCATCTCAGTCTGGAAAAGGGTTAAACTTATACTGAGTAGATATCCATTCATTTACTTTAATGAGTTCGAAAAGACAAGTGCTAGGCAATTTTTTCATATTATCAGAGTCTGAAAAGAGCTAAAATAAGACTCCAAGGGTTTCTTTTTCGCTGTTATCGAAGCTCGAAAAAGAGATAAAAGTGTTCTTCAAATCCTTTTTCATTTTATAAAAAGCTCGAAAAATAGGGAGAAAAAGTATGCTTTGTGTTCAAGTCATTCCTTGAATAAATCTGCACAACTAATCTGTTCATCAGTTGTATTTCCTGTTCAGAACAACATCAAATGGATTAAAAATACATGTTTCATGATAAAAAACATAATAAAACTATAGTCATATAAATAAATATAATTTTCAAACAATTAAATGACTATTAAAAGCAATTTCATTATTCATTTTTACCATTCCATAGTTACCATTTTCATTTTGGAGCTCTGAACCTGATTTTTCCCCCGAACTTCAGTCGTCGATTGCGGACGTTTCTGTGGACGGATTTCGTTGCCGTTTGATCCAGGTTAGTACCATGAACCTCCTCTTTCCCTTGGTATTCATTTCATCTCCAATTTCTACAAATTTTTATGGTTTTAAGGCCCCCTAGGGTAAATTCTACCCAAAATGAGGGCAACGCACCCCTGAATGTCGAAACCTGCATTTCATAGTAAGTACAATGAAGGTTACTTGCATGTGCAACGCACTGTCTTGTTGGGAATCAAGATTTCCGTTAGACCAAAACCCGCAAGTGTTAGTCAACGATCGCATCGCCAGAGATAAGGATCCACGAGAGGCAGTTAGTCCATGTCACGAAACACACGGGGAGTGTTTGTTTATCCAATGTCCAAAAATCTCCCCCCCCCCCCCCCCCCCCGCAACGCGAGTCGGGTGTGTATCGAACTCGTGACCTATGCTCTGATACCACTTGTTGGAAATACTAAGAGGGGGGTGAATTAGTATTTATTTTCAATTGTTAATAATTGCCAGTTGGATTCTTCACAATTTAAAAAAAAAAATAGAGAGGCGTATAATAATGATATTAAGGATTAATCAGAACTTCAATCTCTTTTTTAATAATAGTATACAATAGGTGAGTGAAGGGCACCAACCCTTTTAATGAAACAGGCACCAACCTGTTTGCCAAGCACCAACTTAGACTTTGATGAGGCTCCGACCTCTAGGGCTTCGACCCTATATTTTCAAGGCACCAACCTTGTTTTTAGGGGCACCTACCCCAAGGTCACCAATCCTTTTTTTGTTGCTTTACTGAACTATAGTTCAAAGATGCTTAGTTGCATCAATTTGCACCAATCTGCACTACTTCTTCAATTTGCACCAAAGCTTGCAGCTAGAATTCTTCAACACTGCTTCACCACTTCAACACTGCACCATGCCAAGATTGCACTTCACCGCTTCATTAATTCTACACCACCCTGTACTAACACTACAGCTGCACCAACACTTTCACAAGTCTTCACTAGTCAATAATCATAAGTCTATATCTAGTTGTTTGAGCCCTATATCACATGAGTGTAGTTGCCTATGGTGTCTTAGCACACGCTGCTTAAAATATCAAACTAGGGAAAGGTTTCTAACCACCAAGTCTACCTTCTTCCAATTGGTAGTTTTGAACCACAGCATAAAGTCCGAGGATGATCTTAGTATTGTTCCATAGTCAGAGGGTTAATACTCCACAATTCAAGTATAGTACTGCTCCACAGTACAAGTTGTAACAACGCTATATTTTGAACGTTATAACATTGCTTTGTTGATTGCGGAGTGAGGTCCGTATGCTGTGATAAATCAGAAACAAGATCCTAAAATATATTGCAGTGAGCCACCAAAAACAATCCAAAAATTTCAAAACAACTCCTCCACAGTCCAAAAATATCAGCTCCTCCACAGTCCGAAAATTACAGCTCCTACACAGTCCAAAAATTACAGTTCCTCCACAGTCCGAAAATTACAGTTCCTCCACAGTCCGAAGATAATATTGTTGTTGTTGAAGAGGGTCCGAGCTCCTTTACCACATATTGGATTTTTATAAGTCCGTGCCACAAGAGGTCACAGCACTGCAATGAATCCACTATGATAAGTCCGAAAGTCTTCATAGGATTTTATGGATTAAATAACTTCAAGCCCAAACAGAATTGTTGTTCTCCTCTTTGTTTTTTTTTTTGGTTCACGAGATGTGAACTTACTATGCTCTATCCTGTAGATGTGTGACCGAATTCCTTGATGAAGAATGAGCTTGAAAACTTTAATAAATAGTGATTTTCTCACAACAAAATGAAAGGACACATCTCTGTAAATAGGCCGACATGAAGGACAAGAATAGGTCGGCTCACTGCTGTGGTTAATTTTCCTTCACCTAAAAATTCCATATCTCATCAACCGTTGGGAGTTTCGGGGCAAGTAAAGGCTCGTTAGAAAGACAAAAAAATATTCTTTTAGATGGTCTAGTTTCATTGGGATAGGCTGCCTCCAAGGTGACAAAAATATTTTTTCTTTATAACTGACCTTGAATATTTATGTGCAGAGAGTAAAAATTTTGTCTCCAAGGTCATCTTCATTGTTAAGATTATTCATCAACATGTTGCCAGCAATGACAACTTGGATTAAAAATCTCCCCCTTTGTCATTGGATGGCAATATTCTTCTTCTCTCCCCCTTTGGCATCAATGGCAATGGGGTGCCAAAGTACTCCCCCTGTCATGTTGCTCCCCCTAACATGATGCTTGATTTTAATGTGATGCAAGAGAAATGACCCCCATATTTTGGCAAAGATACTCAAATTCTTCTCATGGAAGAGGTTTTGTAAAGATATCCGCAATTTTCTCTTTTGTATTGACGTATTCCAGCCTGATATTGTGTTCAGCAACTTGTTCACGGAGAAAGTGGTATTTGATTGGAATATGTTTGGTTCTTGAGTGCATCACCGGATTCTTTGAAAGACCGATGGCGCTAGTATTGTCACAAAAAATAGTAATTGGTTGCTTAGTTTCTATGTTGACATCCTTCAAGGCTTCCTTTATCCATAGAATTTGTGTACAACAATCAGCAGCAGCTATATATTCGGCTTCAGCTGTAGAAAGGGATATAGATGATTGTTTTTTGCTGAGCCAAGATACAAGACAATCTCCCATAAAGAATGCATTTCCTCTGGTACTTTTTGGATCATCCATGCTTTTGGCCCAATCAGCATCAGAGTAAGTTGTCACAATAAGAGTTGAACTCTTAGGATACCAAAGACCAAAATCAATCGTTCCTTTCAAATATCTAAAAATTCTCTTCACAGTTGCTAGATGGGATTGTTTAGGACTTGACTGAAATCTTGCTACCATTCCTATTGCTTGCATAATATCTGGTCTTGTAGCAGTTAAGTATAGGAGAGCTCCAATTATTGACATGTAAAGAGTTGCATCTATTTGGGGGGTATCATCATCTTTGCTTAATTTACAATCTGTGGTCATTGGTGTGCTCATAGGTGCACAATCTTCCATCCCATATTTTTTAAGCATGTCTTTAAGATATTTTTCTTGAGATATAAACATGCCTGCAGAGGTTTGAGATATTTGTAGCCCAAGAAAGTAAGACAACTCACCAATCATTGACATCTCGAATTTTTTGGACATATTTAGAGCAAATTCATGGCTCATTTCTTCATCATTGCTAGCAAAGATTAGATCATCGACATAAACAAGAGTGATCAGAAGTTTTTCCTTGTCCATCTTCATGTAGAGATTGCTAACTGCCACTCCCTTTTTGAAACCTTCTTGTTGCAGAGAGTGATCCAACTTTGCATACCATGCTCTAGGGACTTGTTTCAATCCATACAAGGCCTTTTTTAGTTTGCATACAAGGTCTTTTCCTTCAGCAAGATCAAATCCTTCTAGTTGCTCCATGTAAACTTCCTCCTTGAGATCTCCATTCAGGAATGTTGTTTTTACATCCATTTGATAAACCTTGAATCCTTTTGAGCAAGTAAATGCTAGAAACATTCTTATGGCTTCCATTCGGGCTACTCGTGCAAAGGTTTCTTCGAAGTCAATTCCTTTTATTTGCGAGTATCCTTTGCATACAAGTTTGGCTTTATTTCTGATGATTGTCCATCTTCATTCATATTGTTTTTGAATACCCATTTTGTTCCAATTATATTTTTATCTTTTGGGAGAGGTACCAATTCCCAAGACTCATTTTTCTCGATTTGAGACATTTCTTCTTCCATGGCCTTTATCCAATGAGGATCTTTGCTTGCTTGAGAAAAAATTTCAGGTTCTAATAAATATAATAGAGCCACATCATTTTTCCTAGGGGTGCTTATCATCCTTCTTCGAGTTTGGATTCCTTCATCTATATTTCTGATGACCTGTTCTTCTGGATGATATCTTTGAACAAACTTGATCTTGGAGGGAGTTTGTGAAGAATCATTTTGAGGTTATTTTCGAGGTTGTTCATTCTCCTCTTCTTTTTCAAGTTCTTCTTCTTCACTTTGTTTAAGGAAAGGCTCAACTTCATGATCTTCAATTCCTTTTTCTGGAAGGCCTTCATCAATCTTTACATCAATGCTTTCCACTATTCTTCGTAGACGATAGTTGTAACATTTGTAAGCTTTTCTCCTAGTGGAGTATCCAAGAAATATTCCTTCGTCAACTCTTGAATCAAATTTACCTGGTGATTCATCATTTATTCTTATGAAACATTTGCTTCCAAAAACCCTGAAATATTTTACTGAAGCAGGTCTTCCTTTCCATAATTCATAAGGAGTCTTTTCATTATTTGGTCTTATTTGAGTTCGATTTAAGGTGTAAACTATGGTGCCATCTGCTTCTCTCCAAAATTTTGGTTGCAAATCACCTGCTAGTAGCATTGTCCTTGCCATTTCTTGAATGGTTCAGTTCCTTCTTTCAACTACTCCATTTTGCTGGGGTGTCCTAGCAGTAGAGAGTTCTCTTTTGATTCCATGTTGTTTACAGAATTTATCGAACTCTTTTGAGGTGAATTATCCTCCACTATCCGTTCTAAGGCATTTAATCTTAGAATCTTTGTCATTCTCAATGAGAGCCTTAAGATTTTTAAAACATTCAAATGCTTCGGATTTATATTTTATGAAATATATCCACATCATTCTAGTATATTCATCAACAAATAGAGCAAATTACCTTTCACCCTGAAGAGCTAGAGTTCTGGTTGGCCCACACAAATCTGCATGAATAATTTCCAAAGGTTTTGTTGTTGAGAACTCCTTAGTTTTGTGTCTAGTTCTGGTTTGCTTTCCATGTTGGCATGGGCCACATAAAACTTGATTTGGTTTGCACATTTTTGGAATATCTGTTACTGCATTGATTTTGCTGATGTTGACAAGGTTATCAAAACTTGTATGCCCCAATCACTTGTGCCATAACCAAATTTCATCTGTTTGACTTAAGTAACATTTATCTTCTTGAATTCTACTAAGAATGTAAACATTATCTGGTGTTCTTACTCCTTTCACCACAAGCTCTCCTGAGGACTGTTGAGATTGCAACAAGATGATGAGCTTAGTGGAAAGGAGTCGCCTTCACTAAGTGGGCTCGCAGGCTATTTTTGGCGCAAAGTCTATTTTTAGACTATGTCTATTTTAGACATATGGATCATGTTCTATGAGTTGCAGGATGCTATTTGTGGATGGTTGGTCAAGTCGGGAAAAATAGATGGACTTCTATTTTTAGACATACTGGGCGGAATCTATTTTTAGATTGCGAGTCTAAAAATAGATATGTCGAATATTATTATCTCTTCATAATATTTGGACTCTAAACATTATATTATCCTCTTGGAGCACTTCAGTTAAGTGCACAGATGTGGCACATGCAGCTGACAGAAGGAATTACGCTATTCCTGAGGGTTTAGTGATGAAAATTGCTAAAATACACACAATTACAGAAACATAATTATATTATGCACAAATGGTGTATGTGCACACACACTCACACACACGGATTACAATTAGATTACTCTATTAAATAGAGTTTCTGAGATCCAACTTATTCCTAATTTAGAGAGAGAGAAGTTGAGAGAATTTCTCAACCATCAAACCAACTTCTCAAATATGGAATGTAAGCATTATCTCCAACATCCCCCCTTAATGATTACATTACATAAAAGTAACAAAATAATCAAGCTTATCAGTAGATGCTCCATCAAGTTGCCTCATAACCCTCGGAAAGGTGTAGTTGGCAAGTTGGATTCCCGAGTTCGCTTCCTCAACTCCCGAATCAAGGACCTCCCGAAGTCAATTACTGGACAGCATCCCAATCTGTCGCATAACCTCATTAGGAGACCACTTCCACATCTACCACTAACGAGGGATCCTTCCCTAGATCTGCAACTGCCATACTATCTAGACAACCATCAATATTGAGCCTTACTGCCACTTGATCTCTAAGTACTGACATCAGACACATAGTTGAACTGCTGGTTATTCTTAAAAGAGTTTAACAGGTTCACTCTCTTCATTGAATTCATCATCGGAATTCAATTGGTATTCATCTGTGGTTATATTCACTGATTCTTTCCCTTTTAACACATCACTCGCACGACTTCTGCAATTCCACGCTGTATGCCCAATTTTCCTGCAATAGTAGCATTCAATGTCACCTTTGTTTGCGTTTTTCTTTCTCATCCTTGACTTTGTCCACAAGGCATTTTCTACATGAGAGTTCTCTTCTGCATCCTCCGGTTTCAGTGGCTTTTCCTCCCCGAGAAGTGCTGCAATTGTCTCTTGCAATGTTTGTGTAGACATTTGACTCAAAGTGAAAACAACATTACTATAACTTGAAGGAAGACTATTTAATAATACAGCTTTAGCATCTTCATCCTCCACCTTAGTCCCCGGTTCACTTAATTGTCTTAAAAGAGACATTAAATTATTTACATGACTAGACATGGATGTCTCCTCATTCATTTTCAGACTAAATAATTGCAGTTTTATGGAAAATTTTGCATTTGTAGATTTTACACCAAACAACTGAGCCAAATGTTCCCATATTTCCTTTGATGTTTTAGTAAGATCTACATGATGTAATTGCGAATCAAAAAGAGCAAGTCCAATAATAGACTTAGCTTTGTCATCTCTATTTTTCCATTCAAGTAACTCTTTGGCATCTGTAGGTGCTGCTTCTGAACCATTCACTATTCCCCACAAGTTTTTATTCATTAATTGCAGTTGTATTTTTACTTTCCACGAGGGAAAATTCAAACCACTGAATTTGTCTAACACCATAAACTCCATGATAAAAGAGAAGACAAAATAAAATACCTAAGAAACAAGCTTCAAGAATGATGAAGACTTATCTTCTAAGAGTTTCATTGGAGAATCAAACTCTGAAATTCTGCCATCGCTGAGCACTAGAACCAGATCATTGTCTATAATAGTTGGAATTCGATGGGCTACAGCAATTACTGTGCAGTCAGAAAACTAGTGACGCAGTATTTGTTGTATAAGATTATCAGTTGCACTGTCTACTGAGGCAGTAGCTTCGTCAAGGATCAGTATCCGGGTACCCTTCAGTAATGCTCGACCCAAGCAAACAAGTTGGCGTTGTCCTCAATCTCCCTGCGGAGTTTAAACGGCCAGCGAATTGAATCTTCAATCTCTGATCGGATCTTTGTCACAGCAAGTTTTCCTACGACCTTGATTCATTTCAACATATGTGGAAGTCGATTCAGCGTTCATTTCATTGCAGCATATGTGGAAGTCGATTCAGCGAATTACCTATGCTGGTACCATTTGTTAGCAGTAGCACACCTGGTAACGCTTCATTTCATTGCGGTACCTGGAGGAGCCTTTTCAGATGCGGTACACTGTAGCCGGAGAAGTCAGCGTCTATTCCAACTCTCGACGTCCAAGCTGAATTGAATGTTATAACTGCAACAGACAGCAGTAGGTAGCGACTCTTCAGCGACTGGCAGTGGGTTGATTTGGCTCTGATACCATGATGAAAATTGCTAAAATACACACAATTACATAAACATAATTATATTATGCACAAATGGTGTATGTGCACACACACTCACACACACGGATTACAATCAAATTACTCTATTAAATAGAGTTTCTGAGATCCAACTTATTCTTAATTTAGAGAGAGAGAAGTTGAGAGAATTTCTCAACCATCAAACCAACTTCTCAAATATGGAATGTAAGCATTATCTACAACATTTAGTGGAGCTATTGCATGGAGACTTCAGTTAGAACTCAGGTGACAGAGTTTGGTGGAGTTGATTGAGGAGTTAGTGGAGTTGTATTCAGTTTAACTCAATTAAACATAGTTGAGCTAGTTGTATCTAGTCTAACTGATTGATACACTAGTGAGAGTGGTGTGAATTAATTATTAATTAATTAACTAATTATAAACTCATAAATCAACTAAATAATACATCAGTTAACTTCAGTGCATGGACAGTTCAGTGGAGACCAGTGAAGAGGTAGGTGAAAGAGCAAGTGTGACTATCAGTTGTGACTATACTGGTGCATGAGTTTGCACCACACATTGATGGAGATGCCAATGAGGATTGCACAGTGCATACCAAAGGGATTCGAACTCAGATTGGGCCATTATTCATCTTGGATTGCGCAGTAGAGGCAGGCTAACAGGTGGAGCAGATTGGAGCATGTGTTTTGCTAGATCTGAGCTTGTGTAGTGTGTAACAATTGGAGATTATACTGAGAGCTTGTGAGGAGTTTGTACAATGATTGTCACATGATCTCTATCATTATAATATACAGATAGTTGGGGGTTTTCAGCTTTAAGCTTTCCCATAAATATTGTGTTTATATGTGTGATTGTTTATGGTTTTAATGTGCACATGCGATTGTTTATATTTCCGCAAATTGATGATCAATAGTAGAAGAGGTTATGTATTATGCATGAAGCTCAAATAGTGTGTGATCAGGATAATCTCGATGAATAATTTAACAGTTATTCAAATTTCTACAAGGACGAGTCTCTTATTTCACAATTTTTTGTACTAAAGACAACATTATGTTCTTGGTCACAAATCTGGCTGACACTTAAGAGATTGTGTTTGAGCCCTTCTACTAGCAAGGTATTTTGAGCCTTTCCTAGTCCATTGACAAGGGTAGCAGTCCCTTTTCCAGTGACTTTAGCAGATCCACTTCCAAAGGATACATTTCCACTTTTCTTGTTCAATGAGATAAACTTCTTTTGGTCACCTGTCATATGTCTCGAGCATCCACTATCCACGAACCAATGATTTTCTTCACTATGAGCACATAGAGCTAGGCCACATTTATCAGTTTTGAGATTTAAGTTTTTAGCTTTTTCCCTTTTGAGAGGGAAATTTTGTTCATTATGATCATAATCATTACATAATGAGAAAGACGGATCAAACTTAGCCAAAGGATCAAAGGAATTGTAAGTTTTGATTTTTTCTTGCTCTTTAGGCCCACGCAATTGGTTTGGTTGATTATTCAATCTTGGTGCTTCATTCTTATGAGCCTTGAAATGCTTAGCTTGATGCCCAAAGTTTTTACAATTGTAACAATGCCCAAGAAAATTAGTTTGATACCTCTTGTAGTATCCATAGCTTGAATCAACATTCTTCCTTGAAGTTTCTCTTTCAAATCTTGGTTTTGAGATGTGACCTTTTTCCTGAGATGATTTTTCTTCTTTTGGATGGCAAGAGAGTACATCAGCATAACTTCTGGTATTATTCTTCGTACTTGATGATTCTCCGTTGAAACCAATTCCAGACTTGTCATGTTGAGGTCTTTGAGTGTTAAGAATTTTGTCAAGAGCTAGAGAGCTTTGCCAACTCCTTTTGATTTGTTTTAATTCCTTTCTTAGGGACACTATTTCAGCTTCACATTTTTCACAGATATCATCCATCTCTTTTAACTTGATGTTCAAGAAGTATTCCCTTATTTTTGCTTCCTCTCTTTCTATTTTGAGAGAAATTATCTTCTTTTGTAGATTCTCATTTTCTTCAATGGCATTCATCAAAAAACTATCCATGTTTCTTTCATCTTCCAGTTCTGAGTCATCATCATTTTTAAATGCCATGAATAACGTTTCTTTGCTTCCAACATAATCACTTTCCTAATCTGATTCATCATCTCTTTCTTTGTGATGATGCATATTTCTGGTTGATTTCTTTTTGATGACTACAAATTCATCTTCATCAGACTCATCTTGTTTGGAGAAGAATTTCTTTTTATTAAACCCTTTCTTTTGTACATCATCCTTTTAGAGTCATTTTCATCATCACTATTATGTTTATGGGGACATTTTGCAGCGTAATGACCTATTCTTCCACAATTGAAACAAATAAGAGGGTACTTACCTTTTAGCTTGGATCATCTTTTTAGTCTTCGTACAAATTGAGCTAATTCGTTTTCAGTATCAGATTCATCGTTGTTGTAATTCCATCCTTTTCCTTCTTTTGTAGATCTTGAGGATTTGAAGGCTGCTTCTTTGAAATTTGGACTCCCTTTCCTCATCTCATAGGCAATGAGAATTCCATGGAGTTCATCCATATTGAGAGTATATATATCCTTCATTTCTTCTATGGCACTTACTTTGGAGTCAAATCTGTCAGGAAGCAATCTCGGGATTTTTTGAACAATGGTGCTTTCTTCAATATTTTCTCCTAGTCCTCTAAGAGAGTTAACCACTTCAGCTACTCCAAGGAAATATGATGCAATATCTTCTTCATAATCCATTTTCAGACTCTCGAATTATCTTCTATAGGTTTGAAGCTTTCCCTTCTTGACTTTCGATTCGCCATCATATAGAGAAACCAACTTATCCCATACTTCTTTGGCTGAGTCACAGTTCATGACTTTCATAAATTCGGAATCAGTAATTCCACTAGTGATGGAATTTAAAGCTTTGGCATTAGCAATGTAAGTTATTCTTTCATCTTGATCAGTTGGAAGATTTGCGGGAGCTTTGTACCCATCCAGAACAAAGTGCCATACTTTAGGACCAAGAGACATTAGATAGTAGGACATCCTCTTTTTCCAAAAACCAAAATCCATTCCATCAAAGATAAGTAGTTTCCCTGTTGCTTCCATGTTATTCATTGTGCCTAAGAATCCTTCTTCCAGTTGTTAGGTTGATATTGAAGAAACTGGCTCTAATACCAATTGTTGGGAATCACGATTGTCGTTAGACCAAAACCCACAAGTGTTAGTCAACGATCGCATCGCCAGAGATAAGGATCCACGAGAGGCGGTTAGTCCATGTCACGATACACACAGGGAGTGTTGGTTTATCCAATGTCCAACATGTCTCAACCCAGGGAGTGTGTTGGGCGTAGTTCAAGTTTTTGATTTTCATGTTGTGCCCAAAATTTGCTTAGTTTTTTGCAGTGAACGGAATCTAATGGATCTTATGGTTGTATTTCAGGTTTCCATTAGATTATAATGACGATTACATGGAGGGAAAGAGAACACGAATAACAAGATATGATTGCCTTGAATGATCCGGGTACTGTAAGAGCTCTAAGAGATTGTGGATTGCTTAAGTACTACATATTGTCAGGAATGAGGCAACAAATAGAACTCTTGGAGTTCTTAGTTCGAGCATGGGATCCGGTGATAGAGGCATTTCATATTAAGAACCAAGTAGTTCCCATAACAATTGAGGATGTGTATTTTCTCACAGGTTTGTCGACGAGAGGTTTTCCCATTTCACTCTTAGGGTCTATCGTTGGAGGAGAGATAGTAAGGGATTATATTTTTCAATACTGCTATCCAGAGGCATAACCAAGCAAATATGGAAAAATAAACATCTGAGATGTCATATATTTTCCTTTGAGAACTATCATTTTCACAATCGCTAAACTTGTTGGCACATGTAGCGAATAGATCATATATGCAGTACACACTAGAGTGCTTAGAGCCAACAGTCTTCAACTGGTCTAAAGTTGTTCTATCTCAGATAAAGGAACAACTAAACAAGGCAAAGGGAGGAAGGAAGAAAAATTGAAATTATGGTTCAATCCGTATCTCCTTCACTTTTGAACGGATTCCATTGATCCGCCACAACATGTGACACTTGATATAACTAGTCCTAGAGATCCTCGAATGCAGAGATGGGTAGAACTCATGGGTCGGCATGCAGGCCAATCGACTGTTGTGTTCTCTACTGCATTCTTTGCCTGGTTTCGGCAATAGATTTTCGCCATCGATGAGTATACATATGCAGGCGTTGACCTTCGAGGAGATCCAGATTTAGTATTACCATAAGGCGCTCAGTCGGGTGCAATAGGTAAGAATATTTTGACCGTGTTTTTTTATTTTCCTAAGGTTTATACAATGATTTTGTCTTTTTATGTTTTCCCAAGACTAAACTAAATGTTTGATGTAATGCAGATATTGGTCGTGTTCAACCAGTAGAGGAACCAGAGCGCGAGGTAGATGTACCAGTAGAGAGGGTTGTCGGGAGAGCAGTCCTTCAGGACCTTGATATGGCTGAGACTCTGGCTGAGCTCTAGCAACACATAGAGGGATTTACCTTCGGGATTCCGGATTGCCGGATAGAAGAGCTTCCCATGCGACTGCAGCGACACACTATTGGGGTTCCTAACCGTTGGATGCGGTTACTCCGTAGGATTGCTAGATCTATAGCATGTTACCATGAGCACCACTAGTTTACTTGTGACATTTTGCATACATTTTGAGGTCAGATGACCAATGTGTCTTGGGCACAAATTTTGTAAAAACCTATAACTATCTATATATGTGATTTCATATTTTTTCGTATGTTTATTGTGCAACCTTATTCAATGATGTGAATATTTTATTTACCTATGTTGCAAATGTTTGTCTAAAACTTGATTCGCTAATGAATGAGTCAATGTGTTCAAATTTATGGAAATGTGTTGATATTGAACAAAATCAAAATTTCTTTCCAAAAGTCGAACTCTTAGGAAAAATCTAAGAAGTGTTGGATTTCTAACAGTATAAACACTAGTAAGTTGTAATACCACAAGTTGTGAGTCTAACCTTACGATTATGCGGTTAATACCAAATGAAATGGCATCAGAGAGAAGTTCTATCAATGTGATATACTCAGCGATATTATTCTTCGATCTACCAATACAAATCCCTTGAAAACTCACTAACTCGTCATTCGGAGCGAAAACGGCCCACGCTGCAGAGCATAGATTTCACGTACTACGACTAGCACCATCAGCATATCCAACAAATTGTTCCGAAGATTCAGACATCTGCGATGAAAGGTAAAGCGGATTACTAACGTCAAGAAAACTCTAAAAATAAATTAAGATAGTGAATGAAAATCAACAGCATATATACAATATAATACAAAAAATTACTACGCTTATGATTAAGCATAGTAACGTTTAAGATACAACCCATTTCTATTCTGTGCCAATGGAATTCCATCGTAATCAACTAACTCATAGGCACCCTTAGCAAGAACTCTGTTGTCGATATCGGGGTCATGCCATAATGGCTCGAATTTCCCTGTACCTATTACATCAGCTTCTTGATCATAAAGAAGGACCAAGTCGCCCTCTGAGTAGATGTGAGGCTAGACATTTTTGTCGTATTGCGCCTTTATACGTCTCTTATGCACTTCGTTGGCCAATTAGGCTTCACGACGCGTTTCATCAAGATGGATTAGGTTAAGGAGACGTGCTTCTTCTTCTGAGGTGTCAGGTAACAGGTCTATTACGAGTTTTAATGATGATATTTCGCATTGGATTGGTAAGATAGCTTCCAGGCCATATACTAATTGAAAAGGAATAAATCCGGTTGCGTTTCTCACCAAGGTTCGGTACGCCCACAAAGCGGAGTACAGGATCAAATGCAAGTTCCTTTTACAGACTCCTATCATTCGTTTAAGAATTTTGTTAATAGCCTCAACTTGTCCATTTGATTGTGGATAATAAGGAGTATAATTATCATGCGACAATCCTAACTTGCCAGTCAATTAAGACATCATATGGTTTCGAAAATGCTTCCCATGATCCATAACTATAGCTTGTGGGACCCCAAACCATGCAATAACATGATTAAAGAAAAACAATGCAGTTGTATGTCCTGTGTTGTTGAATGTAGGCATCGCTTCGGCCCATTTGGTAAAATAGTTGACTGCGACAATAATGTAACCATACCCCCCGGACGAAGGAGGGTTACAGGTCATGAAGTCAATACCCCATTTCATAAATGGTCCCGCAGAGACAACAGGATGCATTGGCGCTGGAGGTTTGCGGATCTTATGATAAAAAATCTGGCATGCATGACAACCTCTAACTAAGAGGATACAATCTCGAAAAATAGTAGGCCAAAAGTAACCAGCGTGGAGTATCTTCTGCACGGTAGCATATCCAGATAAATTTCCACCACAAGCCCCAGCATGACAATCATTTAACATTTTTTCGGCCTCCTCATGAGTGAGGCACCTCCTTAAAATGGTATTGACACCATGAAGATAAAGTGTATCTCTGACGATCAAATAATTTTTTCTTGGTGTCGAATACGTCGATATTCAAAGCGAGAGGTATCAAGTCAAAAAAATTTAGTTTTGAGATAAATGATGAAATCCCCATACCAAGGATCAGATGATCCGATCAGAAACAAAGACTCGTTTGGAATAAATGGTTCTGACGTAGTTGCAGTACTATCAGAAGGAAGGTCACAGAGAAGCTCAGCCAAAACTAAAGAATTCTTTGACTTGGATTTGATGAATTCCAAATCAAATTCCTGCAAAATGACAATCCATTTTGAATATTTTCCCCCCAGAAATTGACGTGATAAGATGTAAGTCATGGGATTGCAATCCGAAATGATAGTTGTTTTTCGGAGCAAGATATAATGGTGAAATCTTTGGACAGCTTGAACAGCTGCCAAGGCAAGATTTTCTACGTATGAGTACTTAACTTCCATATCATTGAGATTACAACTCAAATAATAGATCAGAGGTTCAATTCCATCTTCTACTTGGACCAAAACCATAGCAATGGTTGTTTCAGCCGTAGCGATATATAGGAAATAATCCTTTTGATAATGAGGAGGATACATTAATGACGCTTGGACAAGATGATCCTTGACAGCATCAAAAGAATCTTGTGCAACTTGGTCCCAATGGAAGGGAACCCCCTTTTTCAATAATTGAGTAAATCCTTTAGCCATTTCAGCGTAGTTTGGAATGAACCTTCTCGGGAAGTTAGCCTTTCCTTGAAGTTTCTGTATCTGAAGTAAATTTGATGGTGCAGGAAAATCAAGAATGAATTGAACCTTCAATGGGTCTATTCGAATTCCTTCTTTTGAGACTACGAATCCGAGAAATCGACCAGAACCAACACAAAACACACATTTATGTGGACTGAGGTGTATTTTGTAGTGTCGGCAGTGTAAGAAAATGGCTCTTAAATGCATCAGGTGATGAGTTCGATTTCATGAATGTGCTAGTAAATCATCTAGATATGGTTGAAAAATGTGCTTCATGTCTTTGAAAGCATAATCCATTGCTCTCTGAAAATTTGCCCCAGCATTATTTAAATGAAACGGAAGTTTCCTATAAGCGAATGTGCCCCAGGGACAAATTAATGTTGTCTTATGTTGATCATATGGGTGGATATTGATTTGATTGTAGCCGAAAAATCCATCCATGAACGAAAATATTCCGCATCCAGCACAATCGTCAATAATCTGGTCGATAAAGGGAGTAGGATAGTTGTCTTTTGGACAAGCCATATTGACATCCCGATAATCGAAGCAAACTCTAATGGTTCGTTGTTTTTTCATAACAGGAACGATATTGGAAACCCACTCAGTTAGCGGAACAGGGTAAATGAAACCAGCACGCAAAAAAATTTTCACTTCTGCTTTGATGGTAGCAGCTTTCTTTGGATGAACAGGATGAAGCCGTTGGCAAACCGGTTTGACATCACGATACATATTAATAGTGTGTTCAACTATACTAGTATCTATGCCTGACATTTCCTCGTAATACCAAGCGAATACATCATGAAATTCACGAAATAGAGAGCGATATGATTCAAGTTCTGATGGAGAACAAGATATACTGACATGAATATTTTCTACAACGCCAGGTTTGGTCGAAATATTGATAGAAATGGTTTCTTCAATATTTGATAAATTTCACTCAGAATCGATTACATTAATTGGTAAAGAATTAGAAAAGAAATTTTTTATTTATGAGTGATATAGTTCACTAAGATTGTTTTCTTCATAATCAAGAAGATGGGAACAATGATGATAATATTCCCATGGTTCTCCTTCTAACATCATAGCTTCCAAAATGTTTCCATCTGTCAAAAACATTGAGGAAAATGGATCAGATGGAGTACCAAAATCTAAGGAACGATCAACCCAAACACTCAGCGACGCTTATTTCGGATTTTCCTCCCAAACAAAATAGATTGATTGCTATGCTAGCTCAATAGGGTTGGGCGGTAAAAATTCATCCAACGTAGAAATATCAGAATCACCCGTACTCTTCCTTAAGCCAGATAGAGTGGAAGAGATCATGTACCAGGTCTCTATACTTTCAATTTATGTCGACGTCACAAGCGACGGTAATGCAAAGGTTCCCATGAGAATGGAATCCTTTAAGAGTCCTACACCAATGTTCTGAATTTCTAGTTGGGGTATGTGAACAAATTGTTGGGAAAAATACTGAGAGGGGGGGGGTGAATCAGTATTTACTGCATATTCAAAACTTTTTACTTTTTCATGCTCTAAAACCCATACGCTACTTTGCTGAAGCCAACTAGCGTATACACGCGGATATCCTTCATAAAACTCACGTATACACAGAGATCTAATTATGCCATTAGTTCTTCACTTATATCATTCCATCATTTATTCATTAGATGTTCTATAAACAGTAAACATGTGCAGTAAGAACATAATAAACCATCACACAAAGCATCACACATGAACACCAGGATTTTTAGGTGGAAACCCAAGTCGGGAGAAAACCACCGCTGCAGTTGCTCAGCCTTCAATATTTTATTATAGAGAAAACATCTTACAACATATGTGATGGTGCAGACTCCTACCAGCACGCAGGCACCCACCTGCGCTCGTTTACCAGCCTCTCCTGGAAGGGAGCTCCAACCCCCTGACTCGTTTACCAGCCTCTCCTGGAAGGGAGCTCCAACCCCCTGACTCGTTTACCAGCCTCTCCTGGAAGGGAGCTACGACCCCCCGATCTCGTTTACCAGCCTCACCTGGAAGGGAGCTACGACCCCCTGACTGAAGGCTACAACCCTCAGCACCACCTTGGACCACGTTTCATCAATTTTCACACTGGATCCAACAACTTCAATAGAACACCACTTGCAGGCCTCATTTCATCATATTTTCATACTGGACCCTTTCCATACTTTTAAGCATAGTCAACCATGGAACCGATACATGTATAACTCAATCGCATTTGATATCGCAAGAAAACCGGTGCACGACGACATTTAATACTTCGAAGAACTCTTATTTGCATACGCTTCCTTTCTCTCCGATGTCAGCGATATACGCTTTCCGCTCACATAAACCAAATGTATACCTCCTTGCATATACATGAGCTCATTTCATTGTGCATTAATTATTTCTGCCATTTCACAGAGCAGCTACTTTCGCTCAAGGGTAAGAATCATATATAGATCTCAAACTACTATAGAAAGATACTTCTTCAGATCATATATTCAAATTTAGATTTACCTTTACTTCAAACATGTGATGTTTTGCTCTATCTTAGATCTGTTTCCATAAACAAGATCTAGCATATACAAATACATTCCAGATCTAGATATTCCGTCTACTGATGATTTTCCATAAAGTGACCATGGGATTCAGATCTATTATCAAACCTTTGCACTTTCCATACGTATATATCAATGTGAGAAGTATTCATTCAAGCTCAGACATCTTGCACCCACACTCATCATTTGCACAATGAATTTCTTCTCCTTATATAGGTTTATCCTTTTTCAATACCATGAGCCCCTTTTTCAATACCATGGACCAAAACAATACCATAAGCCCAAAACTACCTGGACGGGGTCAATTAGGCGGATCATTACCCAATACAATGGGTCAATACCATGTTGGTTACCCTTGGTTTTGCACTTTTTGAGCGCTTTAGCCCATACGCGACTTGGCACGTTCTTTTCCGCGTGCATACGCGACTTCCCCTAGGCCAATCCGCGTATACCAAGAGACATACTCCTTTTCATCAACTTTGAGCACATTCTGAATTCCTTTCTTCATTGCCTTCTGTACACACTGTAGATACATCATATTTTCTTCATCAAGAACATATTCTCTCAAGCACAACTTCATCAAGTAAGTTGTCATCATCCTCATCAAGTGGGTTGCCTTTCAAGGACAACACTCAGCATCATATTGTCAACAAACATCATATCACATCAGATTTACATCATTTACCAAGTCCATCAAGTCAAGAATAACTTCATCAGGTGGATTTCCATTAAGGACAACACATGTCAATAGTCGCATGTCTTCATCTTCATTCAGTGGGTTGCCATCAAGGACAACACTCTGCATCATATTGCCAACAATCTCCCCCTTTGGACTTGATGGCAACCACGATGGTGTTTGGTTACTACAACAGATAGGTACATTAAGAATACAATGACACCATGTCACTCTTCCCATTTTTGACACCATTCTTTTTCTTCATTCAAACACCATGTCACTCTCCCCCTTTGACATCAAGGGCAAAGGGCGGATCAAAACCAACACACTCTCCCCCTTTTCTCCTCATGTAGAAGAAGCGTTCTGCAGATCTGATGTATACTGAAGTGACCAAGCTCCCCCTGAGTTCATGCTGAATCTTCAAACATATTTTTCAATGAAGTACATGACTATATGAACTTCCTATCACCAAAGACTCATACTTACATCAAATATCCAACCAAGTGGATTTAAATATGAGACTCAAGTACCCAACCAAGTGGGTTTACACATTTCAACTCAGCTACCCAACCAAGTGGGTTTACAAAATTTGACTCAGCTACCCAACCAAGTGGGTTTACAAATTTTGACAAGTCCTTACATGACTGAAATTTAAAATTTTATATCATGGGTCTCAACATGACCTTTTCATCAAAATCCAAATATGACTTTTCATAACCAACACCAGAAAGTCCTCAAGAAAGAGAACATATTTCAGAACCATCATAATGCACACAATGCATTATACTCAGCAACGCTAATGCTCCCCCTGAATCTGTGCATCCAAGCAACCTTTCCATATGACTAAGGCTCCCCCTTAGATTGTGCATCCTGAACACTTTTACCAACAAATCATCAAGGCATCTTTATCAAAACATTAGAAATAGAATTATGAGAACTGGAACACCACCAGAGATACCAAACAGTATCAGAGATACCAAACAGCACTGCAGCTGTGCTGAAGAGAGCTGACTCCAAACAAAAATTTGTCAGCAATTAGACATACGCAGTTTTATGTGCATGAACTCGCGTATATACGTGACTGTGTTTCAGGAAATCCGCGTATCCAATACCTTCTCCTATATTTTAACCAGATCTGATCCTCAGAGAGCATGTTGTTCAAATTTCTTCTCGGTGCAGATATTTGAAGCTCGACTGCTGCCTAGATAGACAAGTGTAGCACTCTCTTTCAAGGCCATCCAACTGCTTTGCAGCATATACATTAGTAACCAGTTCTCAGATTCTTTGTGGTAACATCTGCTGACAATCTTTCCAAGAGAGATTATCATACCATAACAACATCTTCAAATATGTGTCAAGCATCCATGTGGTCCAATATCACCATGAAGTAACATATGTATGGAAAAGATCTCAACCATAGTAACAAACTCTACATGTTCTATTCTTATCTCTGAATCATAAGACTTCCAATTCATTCATGTGTGAGCACAAAAGATACTTTTCAGCTAACAAGGCTCAAAATCTCATCATAATAAACCATGTACCAATTCATCATCATTTAAGCATGAGTATCACAATAACCAAATAATAAGCAGTCATAGTGCCAACAATGCAATCATTAGCATTCAACCTGCTGCTCCCCCTGAACCAGTGCTCCTCCTTAACTTGTGCAACCTGAATACGTTCATCAGCAAGTCATCAGCAACAATCTCTACATGAACTGTCCTTATCTCCGAGTTATAAGACTTTCATCTCACCAACTAATACTCTTCATCAAAAGCAAATAGGACTCATCCATAATCTTCAACATAAGAAACCAAGTATCATCTCATCATAATTTAGAACTGAGAAACTAAGCTGATACTGAGTCAATAGTACAGTTATTAACAGTTAGACTGATGCTCCCCCTGAACCTCTGCTCATGATGTTCAGCTGTCATCCCAATTCTTTTATCATAGATGCATACGCGATTGTGTCTACTGGAACTCGCGTGTATACGCGACTTTTGTTCATAGAACCCGCGTATGGAAAGTGAAGCATAGAAAAAAAAAAAATTCACATTCCTTCATCTCCCCCTGGACTTGAACTTCCTGTACCTGTCTTCTTCATATCAGATGCTCTGTTAGAAATACATATAACCAAAAAAATCAATTTCAACCATAAGAGTCATCATACATTGCTCTCCTTGTGATGATACATCCCCATAATGTATCTCACATTACTTCTGCAGTCATTCAGAGACGTAAGCTTCAGAAGCGGATGACTGCAGTAGGGTCAAATTTCCCTACGTTTCTGACCGGTCCTCCATCTTTTTCCAGATTTGTTTGAACTTCCTAACTGTGTGCTGAAAATTGTCCACTTTCTCAGATCTGTTCAACCTGCATTCCTTTCCTACATGTCCATACTTGTTACAAGCATAACATCTCATGTGGCCAGAGAAATAAGCATAAGAATCATATTGAGTATTTCTAATCTTCCTCCTTTTACAATCAGCTACTTTATGTCCATACTTGTTACATGAAAAACAATATCCTTTGAAGAAACCAGAGTACCTTTCTATGTAGGAATTGTTTGTTTGAGGCTGAAATGATCTGCTCCTGCAATTTGCTGCAACATGCCCATAATTATGACATTTAAAGCATTCAACATTATTGACTGATTTCCTTTGAGATTTCATCATTGTTGGTTGACCTTTTGTCTCTTTCAACACTTTAGGTTTTGTATTGACATCCTCTGAATTTTTAGCACTTCCTTGTGAGCTAGATTCTCCTTTAACAGTTTCATGGAAACCAATACCAAGTTTGATAGCAGGAGACATTTGATTACTCATAATATTGTCCAAAATATTAGTAGTATCTTGAAACCTCAAAAGTTTAACCTTTTCTTCTAATTTACCCTTGAGAATGTTTACCTCAACCTCCAAGGCTTGACATTGCTTTGTCATACTTTCTTCTTTCCTTCTTCCATCTTCTACTTGATCATTCAGATTTAGAATCTCTCCTTTCAACCCATTTCCTTGTTCTTCAAAAGTTTGTAAGAGTTCTTCATTCTTCTTCTTCGACGCTTCAAGATTTACTTTCAGAGATATGATTTCTTCTTCAAGTCCTGCATTCTTCTTATTAGTTTTATTCAGATCTTCTTTGAGGGAAATGATTTCTGCTTCAAGTTCTGCAATCTTCTTCTTTGATATTTTCGGATCTTCCCTAAGAGAGATGATTTCAGCTTCAAGTCCTTTACTTCGATTGTATACATCATCGAACATCCTTTTCATTCTAAAGATCAAAGCTTTGGAGGCAGATTCCTTCTCATTAAATATTCTTTGTTGATCTTTGATAACTTCTTCTAGGTCCAAATCATTACTTTTACTATCTGTACCATTGTTTGCACAAAGAAGATTACTAGGACCCCAATCACTATCTGATTCATCTTCTTCAATTTCTGCTATACAAGTTTTCTGAGACATCTCCTTGCTTCGAGTAGCCTTCTTCTTTTGCTTCTTTGCCATGAGCACTTGTAGAGCTTGGTCAAAATCTTTTTCATCTTTAATCTTGACAGCTTCTTCTAGATCCATACTGTCACTTTCACTATCATAACCTTTGCATATACAGGTAAGTGAAATACAAGAACAACGATCAATACATGTTTCATCTCCTTCAATTTCTGCTATACATGATTTCTGAGGCATCTTCTTTCCTTGAGTAACCTTCTTCTTTTGCTTCTTTCCCATTGCGATGGATCTCCTTCAAGCGATCAAGATTTTGTGATCAAGCTTAATTTCAGAAGTATGTGCAGGATCAGATGCAGTAGTGTGGTGTGTGTTTGCAGTTCCTATCAAGCCGTCTCTAGCATGAGAGTCCTTTATTTGAGGAGGAACATTGAAATTAGATTGCGGCGCATTAGGAATTTTTTCATAGAGCGTGTTGGACTGAGTGTAAACCAAGTCTAAATATTGGGCACAAGTGATAACTTGCTCTTCTGTGACGACGCCACCATTAGCTACATCCTCAGTTATAGATGGTAACAGGGACTTAATGAACAATTCAGCAAGTAGCTGATCCGAAACAGATGTCTTAACCATTCGTCGACGACGACGCCACTCATGAATATGATCATAAATGTGAGTAGCATTGGTCTGTTTTAAGTTGGTCAAGAGTTCCGTTCCAGTTTCATATCTGATCGGTAACTGGAAATGGGTCAAAAAGATAGTAGCTAAAGTGAAATTGTCTAAAGAAGCTCTCTATAACTCAATGTACCATTTAGCATTCGGACCTGTGAGCATACGCTGAAAAAGACGCAGTCAAACAGAATAATCTTTCAGGGAATTTTATGAACACCATAAATGATAAGTCATAACATGAGTCGACGAATCTTCTCCAGGGTTTCCATTGAATTTAGGAATATCGGAGGGTGATTTATGAGGTATCATCGGCCACCAAGGAGGATAATTGATGGGATCATTGGTTAACCGATTTAAATATGGTAATTCTAAATTTGAGACAAAAGGCAACTGTCTATTAAGGCCAAGTTGAGCATATCCAGGGTCAGATGGAATTGCTTGAGCAACAGGCCTTTGAGTACCAGCATACAAAGTCTGCTGCTGGTAACCCATATAGGGGTTGTTTTCAGAGCAAACGCTTGAGGATTCTGTTGACTAAAACCTAGATATGATACTTGTTGAAATGAGGTTTGACGCATTTGCACCTGAGGTTTCCAAGGGGTCTGTCCACCAATGTTATAACCCAAATTAGGATAAATTGGATTCGGTTGATATGTATAACCAGGTTGCGGTTGTGACATCCCATAAAATGGTAGACCAGCTTGTGAATAAATTATTCCTGATATAGGTTGTTGTAAATTAACCAAAGGATTTGGAGTCTGTGGACCCAACATTTGATGTTATTGAGTTGAAGGACCCTCTTGATAAGGTTGATGTACAATATTTTGATTCTGTAATAGGGGTAAAGACGTATTAACAAGTGGTAATGAAGTGGATGTAACAGGTTGAACTGGTTGATACGAATGTACAACTGTTTGTGGTTGGATGGGCAGAGTGGGCTTCCATTGACAAACATTCAATTCAACATTAGTTTGACCAAAATGTGACTGAGTACTGTCATATTGGGTGACCAAAGGTTGCCCCCCCAGCATGAGGAGAATAATAAGACAGAAAATAATTTTCTCCAAATGTTGGGAGTCCAGTTGATATGGTACTTAAAGGAATTGACCCAGAAGGACCGACTTGATAATGCCCTGATGATGTATATAATAAATCAAGTCGTTCAGTACTAACGATAGGACTACCATTAAAATACCAGATGATGACATTGGTAAAGACCATGATCTTGAAGATGCACTAGAGAAAGTGCCAGATAATGATTTGTAACATGTTGGGACCATAGGGCCACCATGAAAATCTAACTCTGGTGAAGTTGTGAACATCGACCGAGTAGCAAGGGTAGAAGCTGACGTAATTGGAACAGTTTTCCCAACCGAAGATGTTGGTTCAGACATGGTTGATTGACCAAATGTATACCCTTTAAAATCGACAGGAGATTGAATCGGAACAGGATCAACAGAAGCAAATGGAAACGATTGAGGAAAAGACTCGTACAGGTAAAGGTCCCCCCCAAAATGGGTTGGAGTTAAAGGTGTATCGTCTTGTGGGATTTCTTCAATCATAATTAAACCAGGTGGAAGAATTTCACCGTCAGGCCAAAAATATATTTCAGGTGGTTGACTGTGTGATATAAAAGTTTCAATGGCTACAGAAATTTGTGGGATGACCAAGGTAGGAACAACTTTCGGTTGTTCGACTTCTAGATTCAAATGTTCTGGCAAAGAAGAGACAAGATCTGGATCAATTTGTGATTGAACAACGTCAATTCTAGGAGGTATGGTCTCGCTGATTGGATGAATCGTGACCACAGGTAGCTGTGAAGACTCCGTTTCGACAACAGTAGATGAACCAGGATGTGTAGAAACAATTTGAGCTAACTCTGGTTTATTAAAAGATGATGTTTCACCAGAGGTACGGATTGTACTTGATTCGGCAGATCGTGATCTCCTTCGCCTACCAGAAGTAACTTCCAGTGGTAAAGGTGGTTTTAAAGCTAATCTACACAAACGACGGGGAATAGGATTTTGTTCTTCCACGATTACTAATTTATTTTAACCAAAAATTAAATAAACAAAATAAAAGGGTAATGCTAGGCAAAAGGGTTTACCAAGAAAATTTGAACTGCAGAATACCTCCTGGCGAACCAAGAAGTACGGGCAAGCAATCTCCCCGAATGCTGTGTTCGGTGTATCACAATTTCAAGGTTGCCAACTCGGTTCACTATGGATGGATAGCACCTAAAATTTGTACTCCCAAATATACCCGAAGGTACGTGGAGGCCCAAGTCTGTAATAGCGATGTCTGATACGAAACCGCACAGTGAGAGCACCCCTTTATACTTATCGTACTGTAACACTGCCCGATATACCCGAAAGTACGTGGACGAGATACGATATACTTACGTACGTGGAGTGAGGTATCACACTCAAAATGTATCACAAACAAGTTAACGACAGCTGTTATGTTTTACGACGCTGGAACACGTCTCTAGCCTAGACCTTCTATATGTTATCGTTATGGTTCCAATGCATTGTTAAGTAAATTGAGATTAACTTTATGTTGATCTTTCTTAACAATTTACCTTTCAAAGGTTCACCGCAATGAAGTGTATGAAATTCCTAAAATGCAAGGTAAGAATGATAAACAATCTTTCACTTTCAATTTCTTCAATGAAAAACCTAGCTACTAAGGGAAGAGAGAAAATAATTTGTGAGCAAACAAACCAATGAGCACAAACTAAATGTAGATTTCCTAATGTTCCTTTTGCAAAACACACAAAATTCTACATGCAAATGCAAGTTTTTATTTTCAATTTCTTTAATGTTATGGATGCAGAAAAGAAACTAAGTGCACTAAATCAACAATTCAAATGCCTTTTAATTTCAAGAAACGAAGAACACAAACAACAATTTCTCTTTTGAAGGAAAAATGAGGATTTCAACAACAATTTCTCCTATCAAGGAAATGAAGATTTTATGACAGTTTCCTATTTCGAAAGCAAATGATTCTTAATGCGACCATAAAAATAATTTGAAATCAACTTGTCAATGATAAATAAAAACGTTTTTAAACAAACATTGAACAAATTTTCAGTCAAAGGAGGAAGAAGTATATAGAGTCACTGGTCAATTGAGGATCAAACTTTTCAAAACACAGCAGCAAACAAAACTGAAGAAAATTGCAAAGGCAAATTCAAGGAAATCTGGGTGTTTTCGGGAGTCAACGCAGTCTCCAAAGGGAGACAGTGCTCTACAACGCAGGATAGAAAGGGATATAGTGCTATGCAAAGCACTGTGTCCTGTCTAAGGGTGCATTGGGCGTAGTGTATAAGGAAAAATACTACTGTTTAACTCACTTTCTTTGCAAATTTGTCTTTGAAAAATTTTAATCTTTGTGAGTAACAACTACTGGGTGGATAAATAGAGCAAATCAGAGGCTTAAACACCAGGAGCTAAGAGAAACGATCCCCAGTGGAGTCGCCAATTTTTTGGGCCAGAATTGTGAATTACGGATAAATCACACTTCCCTAGACAGATGCTAGTCTAGAACAACAGATTAAAGACTATACAACTATTTTTTCTAACTCAAAATAAACACATAGAGAGGATTGAAGGCTTACTTGATCAGTCGCTTCCAAATGGCTCCTTCTGTCACTTCTGTTGCAGCTTCAAATTCAAGCGGTTTATGCGAAATGCTTCCTTCAAGAAACAACACTAAAACAGCAGAAGATGCAATAATATAGATTTCTATTTAAGTTATTTTGTTAAATCATTAAAGCATAAACCATATACCTCAACTAAGATCTTTCAATATGGAAAATCAAAGCCAAAACAAATGCATATATGGAAAAATAAGTTGTATTCTTTATTGATGATAGAAGGAGAGGTTACAACCAAGTGACTGATTTGAAGTGACCCTTCCAGAAATGTCCCCAATCCTCATCACAGTATAAATCTCTCTAGTAGCAGCTACACAAATATAGCTCTCAATTGAAAATTCTCCAGCATTTCTCTACTCAAATTATTCCTTCTCAAACACTCAGATCTGTGCTCAATTTATAGATGAACTGAAGGTTGTTTTGCAATCAATGACTTTCCAATAATAGGCAAGACATGTTCCCAATCATGTAGATTTCAAATGGACACTTGGATTCGAAGCTTGACACATGTGAACTCTTCTAGAAGGCACTGGCCAAGTGGAGATTCCGGAACAATGAGAATTTCTCTCCCAATGTGACTAACGCACCTGTGAATGTCGGGAAGTCCTTTGCAAAGCAGCCTTTCATGGGGTTCCCTGCATATGCAACGCACTTAGGCCCGTTAGAGTCTGCATTGGTGAGCTCTCATATGCTATATAATAAGCTTCAAACCTCGGAATCCTTTGCTTGATGAAAGTCTTGCTTTGATTTGTCTTATTCTTGTCTTAGCGCATGTAGCAAATGAAATGATAGGGAATGATAGAACCTTGATCATTGGTCCTGGAGATGATGTCCAGTTAACCAGGTCATTGGGAATGGTGCCAAAATTGACCTATAACAGTTGTTGTATGTTTTTTCTATTAAAAGTCCGACATGTCTCATTGACCAATTCTTTGGAAATTGTTCCTATAGTTTAAATAAAATTTGGTTTTTGGAATCATTGGATTGATTTCTATATTCTAAGTGGAAATAACATCTATACATTCATTCCACTAGATCCCTCAAAGTTTTGTAAAAAAATTTCCCCCTTTCGTTAACCTTCAGCACCACTCCAGATGAGCTAAGGAGAAATTCATTTTCATTTGCATATTCTATTTGTTTTATTTTCTTAGAACAACATTCCTCTCCTTCGTTGTTGCTCCCTGTAGAACATTAAACATATATGAATTAATAGATTGTTTGAAACATGTTATCTAATATTTTGAAGTATATTATTAATGAAGATTCAAAAAAGGAACTCATATTGGATCGATAGTATTTTTTCATTCACCTGATTCATCCTTCTGCAGTTTTTCCATCAAGATTTTACGCTCTTCTGGTCTTAGATCAGAAAGAATATTATTGAGCTTCATATTTTGTGGCTCTGCATGACACACACTAAATAATACATTTTAGTTAAACTTACATATCATTCAAAAATAATATTTTTGTAAATAATTTACAAAGAACTGGCCTTTTTTGTTTTTTCTGGATGTGCTATCAGTATTTTTGTTACTTGAACTCTTGTCAGCCATTTTTTATCAATATAAAAGCCTTACCATTCATTAATGTATTTTATAAATAATTCTCATACTTTTCAGGTAAAAAAATAATCAAGAAAACGGTGCGCCTATCTAAATTAAACGTCTGGTGCATTTATCGTTTTAACCACACCAGTGCGGTTCACATTTTAGCATCGACAACAGGAAAAAAATTTAAACGATGACGGTGTGATATGTTATTATAAAAGCATCGCCACTATAGTAGAAACATCGTACGATGCTCTTTGTCAATACGAGACCCGATGCATTATATTAATATGGGAGCACCGATTAACAAAAGCGATTATTTTGAAAATTAAACATAAATGAATGGAAACTATTTTTATCAAAGAATTCTCTTTTTCAATACGCGCTCCGGTGCGTTATACTAAAAGAGCGCATTAGTGCGCTATATTAAACAGGGCGCACCGATTAACAAAAGCCATTTTTTTTAAATCATGAAAGGACCAACAGGGATTGGGATACCACTCTGCAAGTGGTCCCCCGGGTTAGATGTAAAACACCTATATATATAGTAATAAAAACCCTATAAATCTAAAATGAAAAGCCCTCATTGTGAATTTTTGCAGTCACATAAAAAAGAAGAAGCAAGGGTTTAATGTAAAATTCAACATTTTTACTATACTACAAGGTTTTTTTCTGAATCACCATATGTTTCAAATTTTGATTCTCTGAATAGTGTTGTTGTTCGAAAGTATTTTGCTAGTTTACAGTGCTCTCTTGCTCCAGATATGTCTCTCCTACAAATCCCTCCCTGAAAATTTTCGCAAAAATAATGAAATAATGAATAACTTTTACTATTTAAAGAACTTTTTATGAAACTAAATTTCCAAAAATAATTTTCCGCTCATTTTTCAGTTTACCACTTTTTTTTTCATTTCGGTGTGTTTGTTAACTAACTGCACCGGTGTGTCCGGTAATAAAACCGCACCAGTGTGTTTAACAGTATAATAGCACGGATAACAATAAATCCTTTTTTAACACACCAAAATACTTTTAGGTATGTACACAAAAATTTATTGTTGATTTTTCTCAAATGTAGGGAGAAAATATCATAATTATATCAAATGGATAATTCTTCAAAATTCAGCTCGTTCCATAATATTTCTCAAAGTCCATCGCAGAGTTTTCCCTATCCATCTCCAGACGTAATTACTTCAGATTTTATTTATATTTTCGTTATGTAATTGAATATTTTTTTTAATCCATGTCAATCTGAATAAAATTAATGTATACAAATTTGTAAGTTCATGCAGATTCAGAATCGAGTTCATGTGCACAAAATATTCAAACAGTTCTAAAACGTCGGAAGCTCTTCTCAAGAGCAGTATACTGCAAGGCGTGATCGGTAGATGAAAATGGACAGCCGCTTCACCCTGCCAATTGTAATATGCCATCTTCTAGCCACAATCTAGGGACAATGATGGTAATAATTGTTTGGTATAATGTAATTATTTCAACGTCAAACCAATTAATCATGCATTGACGTGCTTACTAATTGATATCATCGATATTCTACTAATCATGTTCAAATATATTTTTTGAAATTATTAGGATTCTAGTGATGATGAGAGACCTACCTACCATCTTTCATTGCACCCCACGACAATCTCAAATCGAGATAAGGCTTAATTAAGAGAAAAACTCGGAGGATTTGGAGAGAAGGCTCTGCAGCGAAAACAATGGCGGCTAGGGTTTATGGGTTTGGACAATAGGGAGACATGGAGGCAACCTCTCTCGCCCACGAAAAGGTTGAATGGTGGAATAGGGAGCATCCCCTTGAACAATCGTTGGCTCAGATATGGCATTGCGGCACCTCGGCACCCACCATGGTTGAATGTCGTCATCTACTCAAGCCTCTCGGCCTTTCCACAGAGTCGCTTCCCCCTGCTCGCTCCAGATTTATGGCGCACAGGATCTACGACAACTGGAGTGCGGTTGTAGTTGGGATCTGGGGTGAATATCTGTCCAACCGATGCAACAGACCAGTACCCTGTGTTTTTGTTGGAATTTGTTTTTGTTGTGTTATGGCAGGCTCTGCGACTCTTCCAGGGGCTTTAGCACACACTTGTACATCTTGCTATAGGCGTTCTCCTGTCTTTCTCATTGGGCGGCGACGTCATGTCTCCTGCTTACTCCCTCTCCTACGCTTGGATGCCTGGCCCCCTGCGGACCCTATAGCCTTTGCCGAATCTCAGGGACAACCTCACAGCCACCATAGACAAAGAGGTAAGCGCTGATTGATTTCAGATTTTTATCAAACCTTCTAAGGGTAACAGTATTTTGATTTGGGCTCAGAATAATGATGAGGTTTCATAACTGAAACTCAAAATTTGTCAAAATATCGAGTATCCAAGCCATCTACAATCATTGATCCACAGGGGGTCGTCCCTCCACGACCTCTACACATTACAAGAGTACTCCATTTGTTCTGATTCCACTATGTAAATTTTTGTAGATGTTATATGCTTGATGCAATTTTACTTTTATAACAGCAATCACATAAATAGTTAAGTAAAATGTTGATAGAACATACCAGTGGATCTATAGAAGACAAACCAGAAACAGGAGAATGTGTTGGTGCATTATGGCGGTCAGCAGGATGCTTCAACCAGCAAAGTCTTCTTGGTCGGCCAACCCAGAATGTGTCACAACAGTCCTCAAAGCAATCATCCAGTCAACTCAAAGTCAACCCCATAAAAGTCAACGCAATCCATAAAAAGTCAACGCATGGCAGAAACAATAAAGTCAACATAGCTCCAACTTCATTCAACCTTTTGACCTCAATTTTTGTGCCAATGAGTACGGCCTTCAAAAATCGAACTCTCCACAAAATTTCAGTGCAAACGGAGCATGCATTGACCAAAGTCAACGCTGGTCAAACTTGCCCAGAAACCCTAATTGCAGAAAATTTCGTTCAGAAACCCTAACTGCAGAAATTTCATCCTTTTTCCAGCTACAGCTACTTCGTCATTTTTCCCACATGAGAACTGCTTCTTAGATGCTCGTATCCAATGAGAAGAGTGTGGATGAGATGAGTGAAAAGCTCTCCAATGTTGATTGTATTTATATCCATCATTGAGGTGTGTGACACATCTGTTGGGGGTGTAAAACCTTAAGGCCGACCTGCACTTAAATTTATTATAAATAATAAATTCAAAATAAATGTTCTGCTCATCAGATTAAAATCAATTTTATATTGATTTTACACCTCTCCGAAAGAGGAATCCAATAAAAATATTGGAATCTTCATCTGAGCATCACAAGATGGAGTTTGGACCTAGTTGTCCAAATTTAACACTCCCTCTCAACTAGGGAGAACTCCATCCACCAGTGCAATCAAACATCGTGCGTCATCCCGCCGTAACTTGCTTTGCTGGCCTCTTTATTTCAGAACAAAAGTGGGTCAATCACAAAGACATCATCCCCCGGCTGACATATTCAGCCCAGAGGTTCGAAACCTCTATTAGACTCACAAAGAGTCTCCAACCAACCTGAAGTTGGTTCATTTGACCCGAAGTCAGGCAGAGGTCCCAGACCTCACTAAACTTGATCCCAGATCAAGTGGTTGGACCGTGCCATCCTAGATAGAGAGTACGGCAATCTCTGATGCGTCCATCAGTCTTTGCTAATAGTCTCTAGCTTTTCCCACCTCATTGGCCAAATGAGAGGTACTTCCCATGAGCCCTGAACTCAATGGGTAGGATGCATACGGGGCACAGATAAATGAGAGGCGAACCAGCTCAATAATCACAAGGGTGGGGCAGAAGCATTATCAGTGCTTATAGCTCCGAGAAGCTATCCCCAAAGCCCCCCAGAGCTCCCAGAGCTCATTGTCCAACAAGACCCACATCATAGGGTCGTTCCACGACACCAAGACTCTCACGGAAGGTTAGGAACTTGACCTTCCCCAGGGGCTTAGTGAGAATATCCGCGACCTGCTCATCAGTTCCTATATGATCGAGCCTTACGGCGCCTCGCTGTACCATATCCCGAATGAAATGGTACCTAATATCAATATGCTTGGATCAGTCGTGGAACACAGGATTCTCGGTCAAGCGAATCCCACTCTGGTTATCACAGAGTATCACGGTGGTATCTAGCACATGTCCAAACAGCTCACTAAAGAGCTTTCACAACCAAACTGCTTCACAACAGGCCATACTTGTTGCAATCTATTCGGCCTCTGCGGTGCTCAAATCCGCCGACTTCTGCTTCCTGCTCATCCATGAAATCGAAGCAGAAACAATATTGAAGCAGCATCTCAATGTGCTCTTACGATCCACCACACTTCCAGCCCAGTTGGCATCAGTATATCCACGGAGTGTCACTCTCCCGGCAGTGTATCTCAGCCCATGGTTTATTGTGCCCCGAAGGTATCTCAAAATATTCTTGGCACCAACCCAGTGAAAGTGATGAGGCTCAACCATCTGTTGACTCGAAGTGTTCACTGCAAAACATATATCTGGATGGGTGTTCACTAAGAACATCAGAGCCCCTAAGAGTTGACGATACTCAGTAGGATTTTCCAATACGGGCCCAGCAGTGCTGCCACTCAACTTCTTGAAGTTGAGTTCCATTGGTGTTGACACGGACTTGCAATCCACCATACCAAATCTTTCCAGAAGTTTCACAATATATTTTCCTTGAGAAAGGAAAATCTCTCCAGGTCTCTGCCAGACCTCCAGGCCTAGTAAGTAGTGCATCAGTCCTAGGTCCTTCATCTCGAACTCAGCAGCAATCTCCCTCTTGCATTGATGAATGAAATGGTTAGCACCTGTTAGGAAGAGTTCGTCCACATTCAGCACCAGAATGAGAGGCTTCCCCTGGACAACCTTGAAGTAAAGGTTCGGATCGGCATTACTTCGAGTGAAGCCTAGCTTCATCAAGTAGCTATCTATCCTCTCGTACCAAGCTCTGGGTGCTTGCTTCAACCCATAGAGGGATTTCTTCAACCTGCAGACATGAGTGTCTCGATCCTGAACTTCAAACCCCAGAGGTTGTTCTACATACACCTCTTCTTTTATTGCACCATGCAGAAAAGCGGTCTTTACATCCATCTGATGAAGACTCCATCCTTGCGTAGCAACAAGGGCTATGATTGATCGAATGGTGGTATATCGTGCCACAGGTGCAAATATGTCATCATAATCTATTCCTTCCTTTTGAGAGAAGCCACGGGCAACAAATCTTTCCTTGAACTTTTCAGCGCTTCCATCAGATCCATGCTTGATCTTGTAGAGACATTTCGCGGCGACAACTGATTTGTCCTTCGGTCTTGGAACCACATCCCAGTCATCATTCTTCATTATGGACTCATATTCTTCGTGCATAGCATCCTTCCAGACTTGATGCTTTACGGCTTCCTCAAAAGATCCAGGTTCAGATTGTACAATAGTACTCATGGCAACCAGATACCCTTGGTATCTACACAGCTTCTTGCTTTCTCGGAATGTCCCCCTTGGGGCAGCATGTCCCTCGGCATCTTCGAGAGTGTCCCTGAGCCATGATGGTCTCTTTCTCAGTGAAGGAGATGGATCTATTGGGTCCATTGGTCCTTCAACATCAGGCATTGTCTCATCCTGTGGTTCTTCTTGATTTCCAGGCCTTGCTTCATGATTTTCCTCAGGTCTCGGAAGATCTACTACTTTCTTCAGGGAAGCATCTTCGTCAAAAGTGACATCATGGTATATTTCTACTTCCCTTTGACCAGGTACATAGACTCTATAGGCCTTAGAGGTTTCGCTGTAGCCCACAAACATTCCTTTCTTCCCAGAAGCATCCAGCTTACTTCTCTTTTCTTTTGGCACATGAAAATAAACAGGACATCCAAAAATTCTAAAATGTGAGACGTCAGGTTTCTTACCAGTGAAAACCTCTTCGGGAGTTTTTGAGTCCAAGGCGGAATGAGGGCATCAGTTTTGAATGTATACAGCAGTATTCGCAGCTTCTCGCCACAGAAACTTCGATAGACCCTGGTCACATAGCATGGAATGGGCAGCTTCCACAATGGTCCTGTTCTTTCGTTCAGCAACGCCATTCTGCTCAAGAGTATAGGCAGTAGTATTCTCCCTCTTAATGCCAGCTTCTCTGCAAAATTCCTTGAACTCATTTGACTCATATTCAGTGCCATTGTCGGTCCTCAAAATCTTGATCTTCTTCCCTGTCATATTTTCCACCAAGGCTTTGAAGGTACGGAACCACATGAAAGCCTCATCCTTCTTCTTCAAGAAGTATATCCAGGTTTTGTGGGAGAAGTCATCAGTGAATGTCATATAGTAAGAAAATCCTCCCAGGGATGTCACGGGTAGCATACCAGATAGATCAGAATGGACCAGTTGCAAAATATCAGATGTCTTTGTGACACTTGAGGGGAAAGGTCCCCTTGTATGCTTTCCTTCGGCACAACCCTTACATACACCTTCATGATTGTTTCCAAAATCGGGCATCCCTGTCACCACCTTCCTTGCTTCGGGAAGGGCCTTGTAATGAAGGTGTCCAAACCTCCGGTGCCATAGTTCAGTTTGTCGGATAGTATCACATGTCATAGCTCCTAGTGGACTTCCTTCAACCTGGTAGAGTGTTCCAACTCTAAAACCAATCACGATAGCTTCCTTGAGATTATTCTTCCACATGCACACCTTTCCATCAGTGAATGCCACATTGAAGCCTTTGTCTTCGATCGCTGATATAGACACAAGGTTCTTCTTCAATTTTGGTACATAGAGTACATCCTGCAAATGTAGGACTTGTCCTTGAGACAAGTGGAGGGTCACAGTCCCTGTCCCTCTCACGAGATATGTGGCATTATCTCCAAGGATAATTTCCAGATTAGTATCCTTCTCAACCATGTCAGAGAGTGCTTCCTTGAACCCAGTGATGTGTCTTGAGGCACCACTATCTATTAGCCAGACATCCATAGTGTCGGGCGGGGATGCAGCAGAGAGGGCAGATACAAGAATGTATTCATTTCTTTTATCAACAACATTTGACTCCTCATACCTGGAGTTTCTAGACCTTTTGAAAGGTTGATTGTTTCCGCCAGAGGGAGCCTTCCTCTTTCCTTTGGACCTATCGTTTCTTTGATTTCCATTTCTCCGGTTGTTGTTGTTGTCATCACTATCGGGAGAATCCTTCTTGAAAGGGCATTCTCTAGCATAGTGACCAGGCCTATGACAAGTGAAACACTTGCCCTTCTTTCCTTGGGCCCTTGCTCTTCCTTTGTTCTTAGGACCACCAAAGTTCTTCTTTCTAGAATGAGCAGCGTAGGCAGCATTTCTGTCATTTTCGTATTCCTTCATTCTTGTCTCTTCTTGCATGCATCTTGACAATAGCTCGTCAAAGTTAGGAATTGTATTATTATTGAGAATGGTAGTGTTGAATACTTGCCATTCATATGGGAGCCCTCCAAGTGCGGTGAGTACCATCTCATAATCGGCTATTGTCTCCCCAATAGCCAGCAGATTGTTCCTGATCTCGGTCAATTTCAGAAATTATGTTTGGATAAACTCATCCCTACCTTTCTTCAGATTATTCAATTGATTCTTGAAGAATAGCACCTGGTTTGCATTGTTTACTTTGAACATTTGTATCAGCTTATCATACATCTCTTTGGATGTGCCTAGCTCAGATATGTAGGCAACCAGACTTTTATGTATGGATTCCATGATCATTAGCTTTGCTTTGATCTCCCCCTTCTTATACTTGGTTTTAGCAGCAGCAGTAGCAGTGGATGGAGGTTCTTGTATCTTACCCAGTACATAGTCCATGAGATCATGGTCTTCCAATTTGAGATCTAATATCATCTTTCAAGCATGGAAGTCATCCCTTCCAGTCAGCTTGTCATCCTCCTTGAAGCCATAACTTGTGGAACTCATTTTTCTCAGTTGGTGATTGCTATAAGTTAGGGCTTGTCTTCACCTCAGCTCTGATACCATGTAATTTTTTGTAGATGTTCTATGCTTGATGCAATTTTACTTTTATAACAGCAATCACATAAATAGTTAAGTAAAATGCTGATATAACATACCAGTGGATCTATAGAAGACAAACCAGAAACAGGAGAATGTGTTGGTGCGTTACGGCAGTCAGCAGGATGCTTCAACCAGTAAAGTCTTCTTGGTCGGCCAACCCAGAATGTGTCACAACAGTCCTCAAATAAATCATCCAGTCAACTCAAAGTCAACCCCAGAAAAGTCAACGCAGTCCAGAAAAAGTCAACGCAGGGCAGCAACAATAAATTCAACGCAGCTCCAACTTCGGTCAACCTTTTGACCTCGATTTTTGTGCCAATGAGTACGGCCTTCAAAAATCGAACTCTCCACAAAATTTTAGCTCAAATGGATCATGCGTTGACCAAAGTCAACACTGGTCAAACTTGCCCAGAAACCCTAACTGCAGAAATTTCGTCCAGAAACCCTAACTGCAGAAATTTCGTCCTTTTTCCAACTACAGCTACTTCATCCTTTTCCCACGTGAGAACTACTTCTTAGATGCTCGTATCCAATGAGAAGAGTGTGGATGAGATGAGTGAAAAGCTCTCCAACGTTGACTGTATTTATATCCATCATTGAGGTGTGTGACACATTTGTTGGGGGTGTAAAACCTTAAGGCCGACCTACACTTAAATTTATTATAAATAATAAATTCAAAATAAATTTTTTGTTCATCAGATTAAAATCAATTTTATATCGATTTTACACCTCTATGAAAGAGGAATCCAATACAAATATTGGAATCTTCATATGAGCATCACAAGATGGAGTTTGGACCTAGTTGTCCAAATTTAACACACTAGCATTCTCAATCTGAGACTAAGAGGGGGGGGGACTAAACAACACTGAACTTCAGAAATTACAAGGGGCACTAGCACCCCAAGACCTCAACACTTGAAAGGGCCCTCTTACAGGAATATTCTACAGGGAAAAAACAAAGCTTCTATTCCAACAAAAACAACTGAAAATGCTCCCAAACCTTACATTGTGGAGAAAATGAATATCATACCAGAAGTGAACATAGAAATTCCAAAAATAGATGAAAATCGAACTTCCTTTGAAGCTCAAGGGATAATCTGCAGATTTAACAGCTTCTAGCCAAAACTAATGGAGATTTTCCATTGGATTTTCACAAAATGGACTATGGAATGTGAAATCCACCTCTGTTCAAAGGGGTTTTTCATCGTCAATTTTGCATCCTCGGAAGCCAAAGACATAATCCTTAGGGAGGGACCATGGTTCTGGGGATCCATTGGGCTCTTCATCACACCTTGGTTCCCAGATTTTGACGCAAACACCATGGAAGTGACCAGAATGTCAGTCTCGATCTGGCTTTACAATCTGCACCCGCATTTCTGGAACAAAATTGTTCTCACTTGCATTGGGAACATACTTGGGCGATATATCAAAACAGACACTATTTGTGGAAGTGGACCTCAGTAAAGGGCTGCCAGAATGCAATTGGGAACATACTTGGGCGATATATCAAAACAGACACTCTGTGTGGAAGTGGACCTCAGTAAAGGGCTGCCAGAATGCATACATATGATACACAAACAACATAAATGGACACAACATCTTGATTTCGAAAATATTGCATTCAGATGTCGAATATGCAGAAACACCAGTCATTTGCAAAATACATGTCCTGAAGAAAAAAGAGATAACAAGTAAAAAAAAAAAAAAAGACAGTGAAAAATCCAAAAGGGTGGCAATTTCCCTCAAGCGAGCCATAAGAGGAGACAACTAAAGAAAAATAAGATGTTCTCAAACCAAATGAACATCATCATACAACCACCAATACAGAGTCAAAAGAACAGGAGATGCAAGACCCCTTCGACATTACCCCCTCGGTCCAGTTGCAAAAAGATCATGAGGCAACGGGGGGAACAAAAGACATCACATCTCAAACAATTCAGATTCAGATAAGGACAATGGTACAAACACTGAAGAAAAACAGCTCGCCCTTATCACTGCCACGCCAACACAAGGTGCTTGGTGGAAGGTCGAAAAGAAGAAAGGGAGAAAAACTTAATTTTTTTCTCCCCATGTATTATATTTTACTTGCAACCTCATAGTCTGTCTTGATTGACAATTACCAGCACATGTAACATGTAATTTTTTTTTAATATAAAATTACAAATTTTTCCTTGGAAAAAAAAAAGATAAAAACTCAGAGAGGAACGATACCAAGAATGGTTGAATCAACCACCTATTCAATTCCCACTACGTCCAGATTCACCAATTAGGAATGACTACAACAATTGTAGTTCTTCACAAGCTGGAAATGGAGGCAATCGAATCGAGGTTGGTATAGATGATTACTTAAGGGATACAACTGCCATGTAGACAATGTTGTTAGATGCATTCCAAAACAATGATCAGCTAGGGGATGATGCTCATATCGTTGATACCTTTTTCGAAAGCCTTAAATTTTCCTCCACCGCCCCTCTCTTTGTACCTGGCGGTCAGTCAAATTCTACCCAGTTGGGGAGAACGATGTTATTGTACAACTTGAAAGCAAAGTTTGGCTTGTCAAATGCATGTTTCTCGGAAATTTTGAGGAATTTGACTATCAAGTCCTTATATTTTGAGAAATATTTTCACTCAATCAACATTACAAATGGTCAATTTTATGAAAGTTGATAATTATTGGCATTGTACATTCAATATTTTCCACCAACTACAAGTTGTTCAAAGATAAGGTTCTTCCGAGTGATAATGTGTTGCCCGGTAGCAGCGAAGAGGCAAAGCAATTGTTAAAAATGTTGGGTGTTGATTACATATCATATCATGCATATCCAAATGATTGTATTCTATATAGAGGAGAATATGTAGACAAAGAGATATGTCGAAATGTGAGCATGACAGGTATCATAAATCAAAAAAGAAAGGTAAATCATGTGGTCCTTCTCTTAAGATATTGAGGCACATGCCTACAATCCCAAGGATTCAAAGGCCCTTTCATTTCAAATAATTAGCTATGTTGCATGGATGGCATGTCTCACACAGAAGTGAGTTGGGAATTATGTGAATCCCAATAGATTCAATAACAATGAAGCATATGCAGGATACATGGCCCGAAAAATTCAAGGATGAATTATGAAGTCTACAACTCAGCATAGCCATGGATGGAGTCAACCCATATTCCCTCCAGAACACCAACTATTATGTTTGGCTTGTAATAGTGAACAATAACAATATCCCCCCATGGTTTTCCGTGAAGAATGAACATCTTATGTTGGCTCTCATAGTCCCTGGTATAAGACAAGTGAAGAATATGGATGTCTACTTACAACCACTGGTAGATGAATTGAAAGAACTATGGGATGGGATAAATGTATACGATGTATCAAGACCCATCACAATAGAGAGGAGTTTCACATTGTAGAGAATATGTGCTTACACCACACATGATTATCGAGTCTTAGGAGTTTGCTCTGGTAAATTATATGTTTATTGATTTGTTTATATACGTAACAATATTCTTTCGCATATTAATTTAATTAATTGCAATTGTTATGATCTTCATGATATTATTTAATGTGTCATGCATATTGTATACAATAATTCCACAGGTCTTGTAACAAAAGGGTATTATGGATGTAAATGTTGTGGACCTTCTCTGAAAGCTAGATGGTGCAACGACCTACGAAAGCTAGTGTATGACTGCTCCAAGGTATTACTCCCATAAGAACACCTTTACAGAAGAGAAACATCCACTTTCAATGGTAAACGAGAGAGAACCCAAAGGCCTACAATAATGACACCATTTGAATGGCTTATAGCATATGAGAGAGAGAAGGAGGAGTTCATAGAAATATTCAATTCAAATTGGGAGCCGATGTTCGATGATCCAGAATTCTTCAACACCTATGTTGAGAAATTTTCCATTGGGATGAAAAGGAAATCTATCTTTTATAACCTCCCATATTGGGAGCATATTAAGATTACCCACTTACTAGATCCCATGCATATATTTAAAAATGTTTCATATTCTTTATGGAGGAACATATCATCGAAAAAAAGTGACACATTGGCTGTTAGGAAAGATATTATTACTTCAAAAACTAAAAAGATACATTGTCCAAGACAATTACAAAGTACATGAGAGGTTGGTCCCTCTAATTGGTCTTTCAAAGAAGGTAATGTCCCATGGATTTTAAAAAATATGATCTTTCTTTGTCAAAGGAAGTTATAGTGGGTGTGAGGGGCCATCTTCATATGGGTCTTCACTACGGCGCTGCTTCATCGTGGAATACCATTTGTCGGGGTTGAAATTTCATGACCATTTGAATCTTCTAAGATTACATATAAGGTCAAAAGCATGATTTTATTATTTGTTATATTAATAATTTTTATCCCATGGGATCATAAAACATAACTAATTTTGTATGCATGTGTTTATAACTTTGTAGTGTCATTATCCTTTGTTTGTGCGTGGGTGTGTGAAACATGACTTCGCCCAAGACCTAGGGCGTGCCATATCTAAATTATCTGCATTTGTACATTGGATCACGTCAAAGGATATTCATGTGGCTAGCATTCCAAAGTGGCGTCAAGAGACAGTTGAGATTGTTTGTATGTTTGAGAAGGAGCTGCCGACGAGTTTCATGGACTTGCAGGTTCATCTTTTAATCCACCTAGTAGATGAGGTTGAACTAGTTGGGATGGTTTCTTGTCGTTGGATGTTCTTCTTAAAAAGGCACATGAAGAAATTGAAAGGTTTTGTTCGAAAAGGGGAAAACCCCGAGGGCTCTATGACAGAGGAGTACATATCGTATGAGTCTTTCTATTATGTCAGTGAGTACATCAAGCAGATCGACAACACACCAGGTGTGGTGGTTTGGGACGATGAAAGGGATGAAGACAAAAGAGAAGGGGAACTTCTCCAAACGAATGGAAAAAAAGGCGCTTGATAAAGAATAAGCGACTCATAATTTTTCAAATTTACACTAAGTAAATATTCGCGTTGAACTTCGATATAATGTATATTTTGATCTCATATGTACTATATTTCGGTTTGATCAGTGAATGCAGAAATTGGAGCAATCAATAAATTCGTTCTTTACAATTCCGAAGTGACACAATCGTGGGTCGCATTGTATTAAAAAAAGAGGATGTTATGGGATAGTGACAGGAAAGATTTCAGACGGTTGAATGGTAGAAGTGTGTCTTATCCTAATCATTTAAAAAAAAATATGCCAATTATATGCCCCAACAGTTGGGTTGTTGACCAAGTCAAAGAGAAATACGGTGCAACTGGTCGTTACCTGTGTGCTGAAGAGGATGCGCTAAACGTAGGGATTGGGAACAAAAACTCAGTAATAATCTATTTATGTACATTTTCAACTTAATAATGCACCTTTGAAATGTAACGCCTATATTTTATATTTTAACAGTTGGGTTATTGGACACGACACTATGATTTTTTAACTTTTTTATAGGTGCATTTGTTCCCATCTATGTGGGCATATGGACACCATTTTCACACAGAAAATGTCGATGATGGACACATGACACAATATTGTGGAGTGGAAGTCGAGTTCGATCAATCTAGTCAAGCTAGCCACCGTGATCAAAACCTAGTACGAGGGATGTTAGGTTACGTCGGAAAGATAAAAGAGATCATTGAAGTGGACTTCTCTTCTTTCCAATGTGTTATTTTTGGGTGCAAGTGGTGGGACACCTTTGATCGAAATAATGTAAAGGAAGATCGTGATAGTAGGCTGATATGTATCAACTCTAGAAAGATGTGGGGTGAAGCTAAGGAGCCTTATGTTTTCCCCAAACACTGCAACTTGGTTTTTTTTTACCTAGATGTGTTGGATAGGGATTGGTGGTTCGTATTGAGACATGACCCTAGATCAAAAAATTATTTTGAAAACAAGTGTTATCATACCAAGCGAGCTGGAATATAATGAGGGTGATGAGAATAGAGAGTGATATGGTACATGTTTTATTTCATCATTTATACTATTTAAGATGGCTTTTATAAAGAAGAGACCTTAACCTTATAACTAAGACTTTTTTTCCAAATGTTATAATATGTATTTTGAATTAATTGGTTTGCATTGTGTTAATGTTTAAATCATTTCACTTGATAATTTGCAATTATGTTGATCCCAAAAGCAATGCACTATATCAAGTTCTTTTTTTTTATGTCAATTTTTAAAATAATACAACTACTTGATTGCTTTAAATGGTTTTTCACTATATCATTACTTAAATAAATGCATCTTATATATATATATATATGAATGATATCTTCAAAAAAATTTAAAATGTATTAATGTGTATTGTTATTTTTGGTATGTAAGATCGTAATATAATAATGATAATTCTAAACATGAATTTATTTTCATTATTTTCTAAACTTTATTATGTTACAAAATTCATATTATTCTAGATTTATTATTTTATAATTATTTATATTCTTACAAATTTACAATTATGGTAATTTAACAATATGTACGGTATATATTTTACAATTTTACGATGATTCAATTTTAGGATAGTTATGGTTCAAATTTGACAATTAATTTACAAATTTACACAATTTACAATTTTAGAAAAATTGAATCATGACAATACATACAATTACAATTACAATTTTACAATTTCACAATACAATTGCAATTTTACAGTTTTACATACAATTACAATCATGATACAGACAATTACAATTACAATTTTACAATTACCAATACATAATTTTTAATAAATATCATAATTTAATATTAAAAATAAACATCGTGATCATGATAACCATCGTACAAATATCATATTCTAAAATACACATTCAAATTCATTAACATCATCTAATCATCGTGATCATGATCATCTAACAAAACACAAGTATTGTATAACATCATCAGAACACAAACATCAAATATACATCTCATGTCAAATAACTGCTATAACATACATATCCATCTGCAAGCACATTAAATGAACATATCTAACATGACCTAAAAATCACATCATGATGAACACCAAAATGTAAATTAAGTACATCAACATGAACATAAAATACATGCACTATATATATATATATATATATATATATATATATATATATATATATAATGTCAAAAAAATAAAACTGTAATAGAACAGCATATAAATGTCAAATATTTGGTGGTGTATCAATATTATAACTATTCGAGGCATGCTCAGTCGATGGTACCTACTCAGATGGTGTCTGCTCAGGAGGTGCCTACTCATATGGTGCCTGCTCAAGAGATGCCTGCTCAGATGGTGCATGCTCGGGAGATGTTGGTTGCTCATCTTCGCGAGGTGAAGGAGGAGGAGGTGGAGTACTAGAATGATCACTCCCCTCATAATCATCATCCGAGATGTTTTGTGGTGCATCTCCATGGCGCCTATCATTCCTCGCTGCTAGTAGCCTGGAAGCTCTGACAATATACGCATAAGGCTCATCATATCGCATGGCATGTGTTGGCTCCCCATGATTTTCAATATTGGCAAAAACAAATCTGCAAAGAACCACATCAAACCACTTTGGAGTCCAAGGACCTAGCCTTCATGGACTAAGAGAGGGCTCTCTCTGTTGTTGTGATAAAAAGGGTTTATCTTTATGCTTATGTTTTCTGATTTTAGGCTAGTTATGAAGTTTGGAGGTTGTTTGTTTTGTTTGGTTGATTGTTTGATTAATTGAATGATTGTTTCAGTTGAATAGATAGACTGTGAGAAGAATTAATCCATTGGGCCATGGGGTCATAAAAGGTTTTAATTATACATCAACTCTGCAAGGGTTTTCATAGGGCAAGCTAACCATATCAAGTGGATCTTTTTAAATTAGATGAAATATGAAATGACAGCAAGTTGTGAATTCAGTAAAACTAATGGGCAATTAAGAATCCTTTAACTATACTTTAACAAGAAATCCTTTGAGATAATTGTTTAAGAGGAACTAAAGAGTAGGACACCCTTGGATTCTTTAGCTATTACTTTCAGACAAAGAAAACATTCAAGATAATAGTTCAGTGAAATTAAAGAGCAGGACACTCCTGAATTCTTTAGCTAAACTTCAAAGAAGGCGCTTAAGATAATAGTCTAGTAATACTAAAGAGCAGGACACCCTTGAATTCTTTATTTACTACTTTACTAAGAAAATCTCAAGGAAAACAAGCTAGGTGAAACTAAAGAGCAGGACACCCTTGAATTATTTAATTAGACCTTACAGAAGAAAACATAAAGATAATAGTAACATATAGAGTTAATGTGCCAAAACAACATATCTCAATCTAAAATTTATGTTCTATTATCAAAGAAATTGATGTACAATATGGAAAATAAAGGAGAAACATTGACAAAGAGGGATAACATCACCATTAACATAGCTCAAGAATCTTGTGAACGTGCTTGTATTACTGATGTCCAAAACAGTTACAATACTCCAGTGCAACAATATTTGCAACTCAAAGTCTGATCAAAATCCAGCCTAGCAATCAACCCAGCAACCAGCCAACCAACAAAAATAATGAACAATACATGCAGTGTTTATCTGCAGATGAGGAGGTTTCCCTAATCTAGGGTTTCAGTTTTATATTTACTACAGAGTAAATGATGTTTTGACAATTGAGACCATGCAAGGCCCAATGCCAAAATATCTCTGACTAACTCACTGTAGAAATAACTCCCTAATTTACTTCTGAGCTAACTTTTAGATATTTTTGACTATTTGGCCTTAACTTTTAACTTTTTCAATAACTTTTGAGCTGCTTAAAAAAAATATCTCTGACTGTTTTATTAACTATAGCTGATTTTATTTAAGTGAAATGAGGTTGTAGGTGGAAAATATGTTTTGAAGAAGTAATTTTTGGGTGCCTTAGTCATTTGGATCGGTCTTCTTCATTGATTTGCTTTTGATTTGTCATTTAAACTTTGATTTGTCCTTTTCTTAATTATGTTTTCTCACTCTGTCCTTTAATATGTTATTTCTCTTCACTGCATGTATTGTCTTTGTAATTTCTTCCTCTTTAACCTTCCCTTATCTTCTTCCTTTGTCTTCACTTTGTCTTTTCACCTTTTCTTTCATCTTTTAACCTTTGATTGTTTTATTTTTTATCTTTCTGTGAGTGCCCTTCCTCTGTCTTTTACTTTGAACCTAACCGTTGTGTTTAACCCTTTTGTTTTTTATTGTTTCTTTGATTTGAATAAGCCCTGAAACTGCAGGGATGAATGTATAAACACTGGAAACTATTAATGCCTCCCCCTCTACTTCATTGTTGCTTTATGTTCATTCTTTGCACTCCTAATCCGTTTGATGAATAAGGCATTCTGGATCGTCACCCAGGGAGCCCAGTTCTAAACAATTATTGGGATTTAGAAATGAAATTTATGCATTTCTTCCATGTATAATCACCTGCACATTTAAAAACAATTTGTTTATTAAAAACTTGTGTTGTGGACAGAGTCCGGAAAATGGGGGCCTTTTAGTTTTCTGCATGTAGCTATGACCTTTCGAGTTTTCAGGATTGTTGCAGGGGTTTATATGGTGGATCAGGGATTATCGCAACAACACAGGGCTTATCGCGATAGGACACGACTTTGAAACATTCAAATGGGTAGATGGTTTTGTTGTTAGGGTGCGAGAGCGGCGAGCGGTTTATCGCACAGGGTGTAAGCAGTAAGTGGTATTGGGCGGAGGGCATGCGATAAGATGGAGGGAGTGATGTGTGGCGTAAAGGACGGGCGTGAATACCGCCCATTTCGCAAGCTCCAAAGGTTTTAAACTTTGATCTTTTAGATGTGAGATGGGGCGCTTGGACCGTCGGATTTTTCAGAGCGGATCAAACGGTGGTCAGGTGACTTTCACTGTGGGTAGGTTTCGGGAGGTGGGTCCGAGATTTTCAATGCAATGGCAGGTTTTGAATATGACTTGGGGTCGGGGTTCATAATAAAGTGGAGGGTTTATTATATGCTGAGTTTTTATAATGCGGGGCCCGGGGTAAGTTTAAGCGGAGGTGCTTTAAATATAAGCTGGGCCAGGGTTATATGACAGCGGGGGGTAAGGTCTGTAACAGTGGTTTAAAACATGAAGGAGTCGGGTGTTTTAATGAAGTGGCGGGGTTAAGGTTTAGAGTAGGGCTATAAATATAAAGGGGTTTGGTTTTTGTTAAACAAACAGGGTTTGTTTAAAAAAGAGTGGGTCCCAAAATAAAATTGATTTCAAAACAATGTAAAAAGAGTTTTTACATCATTTTGAATGAAAATAGAAGAAAATGAGCGAAGGGAAAAAGATTTTAGTGGGGAAAATAGATTTTTAGTGTAGGGTAGGGGGGTAAAAATGAGGGTTTAAGGTAAAACATAGAATTTCAAAGTGAGAGAGTGATATGTATAGGTAAAGAGAGAGATAATGGATAGGTAAAATAAAAATAATGAAGGCAGTGAAATTTCAGAAAATAAAATGGTAGTCAGGGAATGTTTATTTTCAACAGACTATAGAAAATCCCTAGTCATTTATTCATATTGTAGAATACAAGAGACTAACAGTGGCTCTAGCTAGGGAGGGCAGCTCCTTTAGAAGGTGTCAAGAACCTTAGATCTCTGGATTTCGTAGATCAGTGGCCTTTTTGTACTTCGCTGATTTTCATCCTGTAATTTGATTTGTTGCAACTTTTGTGACTATGACCTTCAAGAATTAAAACTCATGCTTCCTGAAAATCAATTATGCCTACCCATCATTCTATTCTAACATTTTTTCTTCATTCTTTGGGTGCATTTAGACTTGCAAAACCCTTGACATCATTTTTCTTTTTGAAAGCAAACCATCTACTTCTACTCTTATAACTTCCAAAAGCTCGGATTAAACTGATGAGCTCTTTTATTCTCTACCTAGCTACTTATCTGCCAAGATTAAACAGTTTGACAGATTTTTATTCACTAACTATCAACATAAAATTTAAAGCATGACTAAATCAAGATTAAGCAATTTGATTGTCATGAATTGTGGCATTTTTAGACAAGATGCACACAATTTTATTTTGCAAAAAGTAAACTAAGCACTGAGGGCTTTGGTTTTGAATCTTTCATTTGTCATCTATCCCTTTCTTTTGGTTCAGATTATGCTTTGGAGCCAATATCATTTTCTTCTTATCGACTAATAAGCCAAGTTTGAACAGTTTGGAAAATCTTCATTTTCTAACTTATCAGCAAAAATTCAAAATTTGTAAAACCATGATTAGGTTGTATGATTGGACAAGACTTTTCTTTTCAAAATTAATGGCATTTTGACTTGCACACTTTCAAAAATATTTATTTTTTGGTATGGGGCTTACTTTTTTCTTTTTGTTTGCCCTATTTTCTTCTTTCCTTTTTTTCTTTTGATATCAATTTTTCTAAGATTTTTTGTTCAAGCAATGTTATATACAATGAAGGAAACTTTAAACTGAGACTCTCAACTGAAATAATGTTTGAGCATCCTGCCATTGACAAGACCCCCAAACAATTTTGTTCCATCGATCTCTTGTAAGAAAAATACATTATTACCTCTTGTTGAATGCATGATGTCTGGACCTTTTGATAAGTTGTCGAATTTTCCATGCTTTCCTTTGTCCTTTCTTCTTGAATCCCACTTCAGCACTTTGTCTCCAATGCTGAAATCATTTTTCTTGGCCCTTATATCAAAGATTTTCTTCATACTTTCTTGTACGAGTTGTGTTCTGTTGTACACTCCTCCTTTAGTTTGTTGCAGCTGAATAGTTTGGTTTATTCTTATTTGTATGTCATTCTCTTCAAACTGCACCTCTTGAATGAGCTTCATTACTGGCACTCCCAAGGTTGTTGGGAAGACTGCATCTGTTCCATAGACTAGCTAATAAGGAGACATATCAATTGATTGACTAGTTTGTTGTGCCGTGACTTCTTGTTTTCCTCCAGCAACTTTTTAATGATGTTCACCAAACTTTTGTTTGAGGATTCAACCAACCCATTACCTTGAGGGTAATAAGATGTATAATGTCTCAAAGAAATATTATATCTATGGCAAAAATCCATCATTTTCTTGGATTTAAAGGCAGCATCATTGTTAGTAATGATTTTCTTATGACAGCCAAACCTAGATAAAATGTTGTTTTCAATGAATGTAATAATTACTGAGTCTGTGGAAATTCTGGAAGGCATGGCCTCTATCCACTTAGTGAAATAATCAGTTGCAGTAAGGATCCATTTATGTTGGGCAGAAGAGGCAGGGTGGATCTCTCCAATTAAATCTACACCTCACTGTTGAAAAGGAGCTTCAAATAAATTTGTTGTAATGGCAGAGGGGGCAGCTTTCTTTTACCCTCGAAGATTTGGCATTTATGAAAAGAAATCACCATTTTGTGGATGTCCTGGAAGAGGGTAGGCCAATAGAAACCAGCCCTAAGTATTTTATTAACAATGGTCTTCCAATAGAGGTGGCCTTCACATTCTCCTTCATGAAATTCATGCTTCATCTTATCAGCATCTTCTTCAGGCAAACATTTAAGAAATACACCACCAGAATTCTTCCAATATAAAACTTTTTCTAAAATGCAGAAATATACAGCCTTTAGTTTCAAGAATCGGGCCTTTGTTTTGGACAAACTAGGAGGAACATTAAGATTAAAAAGCATATACAATATATCAACATACCAAGGAGAGTTTAAGAATGTTTCCTCAATAGGTGGAGTCGCCAGCTCCTCTTGTTCATCCAATGAGTGAATCATATTGATGTCTAGTGCTTGAAAATTTGTTTCAACCATGAGTTTAGACAGGTCTTGTCCTTTGATTAGCTTGGTGAGCCTAATTTCCATATCATATTCAAATATAACATCAATCCACTTACCTCTTTTTCCATCAGGATCTTGTGTAAGTATGTTTTTAACCACTGTATGAGGCACAAATGCAATGATGTGTTACTACAAAATGTAGACTCTGAAATCTTTTAGTGCTTTGATTAAGGCAAAAGTATGTTTTTCCATGATGTTATATTTCAGAGGTTGAAGAACAATATGGGTTGCTCTTGCCCCATTATGTTCTTTTGTAGTAAGACAGCATCAACTGTGTGTTCTGATGCAAAGGAGAAAATGAAGAAGTCTTTGGTGAAGTCAGGGTTGATCAGAACAGGTGTTTGTGTAAGATTTTTCTTCACTGAGTCCAAATATTTCTTTGCTTCTTTGGTCCATTTGATTCCTGATTCTCTTTTCAGCATGTTTGTGATGTTTCTTAGGAGTTCTGCAAGGTTTGGTATGAACCTTCTTAAGAAATTTGTCTTTCCAATGAAAAATTGCAGCTCTTTGATATTTCTTGGGTGACTGATTTGCAATATTCCCTCAATCCTTTTTGGGTCAATCTTAATCCCTTCATCAGATATGATGTGGCCTAAAATCTTCCCTTATTGAAGGCCAAACAATGTTTTCTTGGGATTTAAAGATAGGCCTTTCTGCATTTTTCAAAGACCTTTCTTAGGTGAGCTAGGTGTTCTTCCTCGGTTTTTTAATAGACTGTGATGTCATCAAGATATATCACAATGAAGTAACCTATTTCTTCAGAGAAAGCAATGTCCATGGCTCTTTGAAAAGTGGCTCCAGCATTCATTAACCCAAAAGGGATTTTAACATACATGAAGGTGCCCCAAGGTGTAGTGAAAGTTGTCTTGTGTTGATCATCTGGATGTACCAGCACCTGATTGTACCCTGAAAAGCCATCAAGCAGAGATATCCTTTTGGAGCCTACTGCCCTTTGTAGTATGTGATCCCTTTTTGGTAAAGGGTAGTTGTCCTTCAGGGATGATTTGTTCAAATTTCTGAAGTCTATGCAGAGCCTAATTTCTCATGTCTTTTTCCTCACTGATACAAGATTTGAGACCCATTATGAGTACCTTAGTGGGACTATTATGCCAGCATCATACATTTTCTTTATTTCTTTCTCAACCAGTGGCATTTGAACAGGGTTTATTCTACGTAGTTTCTGTTTGAAGGACTTCTGGATTTCTTTGAGTGGAATTTTGTGTTGGATGATGTCAGTATCATAGGATTTTAAATTTTCATAGCTCCAAGCAAACACATCACTAAATTCTCTGAACAACTCAATATATTTTTGTTTTATATGTGCTGGCAGTGTCTTTTACATTTTTATCATTTTGGGTTCTAGCTCACTGCCTATATTGCATTTTTCTACATTTTCTTCAGTGGGTTCCATCTTTGGCTTCTTAGCAACATCATTAAAATCAAAAATCTCTTCTAGAGGAACCAGCCCTCTTGGCAAGGTGTTATCTCTAAACTGCAGCACTTCAAAGATTCTTTTTCTGAATCTGCACACAGCTCTGTCTCGTGTGGGTTATCTTTTGCTAACAGATTTATATCAACATTTTGAGTGGCCTCCTCCTTGCCTATTTGTTCCTCAGAAGGGCAGTGTTCTTCATGATTTAAGTCTGAATTTGGCATTTCAAACTCATTTCTAGACTGCAAAAAATCTTCAATCTGTTTGTCTCCCTCAAAAACTTGCCAATATTTTATATTATTAGGGACTGCTGGTCTGTATTTGACTTGTACTGTGCATTTTTTGTTGTGATGAGGTTTTTGAAAAGTACTGGTTGTTGTGATGAGGTTTTTATCAAGGACGTTTTGATTTCTTGGGATGAAGGAAAGATCATATTCTTTAAATGTTTTTAGGAGGTCAAGGGCATCGGTCCTATATGCTCTTAATCTAGGATGTTTAGCTAAATATTCTTCCTTAATCTGCCTAATGACTAGCTCGGAATCCCCATGGACAGAGATCCTTTTGGCTCCTAATTTCTTGAGTAATTGTAGCCCTAGAAGGAGTGCCTCATATTCTTGTATGTTATTTGTACATTGAAAGTTTAGTGTATAGGAGTGACCCTTTGTGTGATTGTTCTCAGTGTTGTGTACCCAAACACCTGCTCCTGATCCATTTTTACCACAAGAACCATCAAAACTCATGCTCCATAGAGGTTCAGTTTCAGTTTTTCCATTATTTTCGCCATTATGTTCAGCATTATGTTGTTCATTTTCTATTTGGTCTGACAGTTCTGACTCGTCTGACTGTTCCTCCTTTTTTTCCACAAATGTTTCATTAACTACCATTTGTTCATTAATGTTTCATCATTGTGAAGGATAAATGAATCAAAGTATGTGTGAACAGAATAGAGAAGGGAGTTATTAGGCTTGTCTTGACTGCTGACCATGTATTTCATATGAGTTTCCTTATATAGTCTCATTGTTTGACCAAAGACAGGTATGGTAGCATAGGTCATGTCCATTTGAAGGGTGCCTTGGAGTTTAGCTCCCCGTGAACATGAAAGGAGCATGCCATACTTAGGGGGATTACTAGGCTTTTGGTTGGTATTTGTGCTAAAGTAACACAGAGATTTTTTATTAGGCCTAGACATTTAACTCTATTGGAGTCAAAAGTGTATAACTCTTTATATGGTCTAGTTATCTCAAGGCCTAGTCTTTCCATAAATACCTTTGGCATGAGGTTATGGGAAGCTCTTGAATCTAACATGGCATTGTGGAGGATCTTATCGTGAATATTTAGACTGACATAAAATGGAGGTACACCTCCCTCTTGGAATTTACCTTTTACTTCTGGTCCAAACAAAAACTCGGGTTTTTCATCATTTAGATTTACAGTATCAGTCTTATCCCCTATGTTTAAAGCTTTCAAAACTTGAGATCTATATACATCTTGACCAACTAATTCAGTAGTAGGTATATAAATTTTTATCTTAGCAATTTCATTCTCAATATTGAATGGTGTCTGTGTTTTTGGCAGATTTAAATCAGTTTTATCAGACATTGTTTTTACAGCAATTTCAACTTGTTGATTTTAATTGGGAGTCTCAGTTAAATCATTTTTGTTAGGGCTACTAGTTGATGTACTAGTGTTGCTTTCTGGATTGTTTTTGTTTCTATTTTTATCATAACTTTTAACCAAAATGTTTGAAGTTTTTGTTGTCCTTTCGGGATCAATTTCAGGGATCTTTCTAGTAGAAATTTCAGGTTTATTTCTCTTGGGAGTGTCTTGGGCTTTCTTACTTCTGAGTTCATAGTACCTATGTACTTCCATTATGGCATTTTCAAAGCCTTGTTTATAGTCTTCGGATTCTAGGCATTCTTCCTCAAATTGAGTTCGGGAAAACATGCCTTGCTCCTCCTCAGTGAGGAAAACAGTATTCTCATTTTTTTCTCCCATTAGATTGATTTGACTCTCTTCTGGTTCTTCAATCCCCCGCTCATCCTCATTAGCATAATTTTCTTGGAAAAGAGGCTTGATTTTTTTATTAAGTCCTCTCTGTCTTATTTGAGGGGGATTTCTCCTAAATTTTTTGTTTTGGTTTTGGTTTCTATTTTGAGGAGTTGCTTCGTTTTCTCTAGGAAAAGCTCTCTCATTCATGTTTATTCTCTCCATCAGCCTTTCCATGCTTCTAACTAAGTTATCAATCTTAGTATCTGATGATGAGGGTACAGCCTCCTCCCTATATGTGACTCTTTTTTCATTCCTCATTCTAGCCCTCTTGGCAATCAGATTTACATCTACACTTATTGCACCCCTCTGCATGTCTTCTAAAGTAAGGGGGTCTCTTTCTCTTAGTTGGTAAGCAATTTCTAGGTCAAAACCATTTGGGAATTTCATTAGGGCTAGACCTTGTGGAGGATTCATGTGAGGAGGGAGGGCATTGTACACACTATTGAACCTAGTGCAGTAATCTTGGACACCTTCTCCAACGTTTCTTTTGATGTTTTCATATTCTGATAAGACTTGGAGAGGATTTTTCTTGACTTCCCATTTATTTAAGAATAGTTGATGAAAAGCACAGATGTCATGTATACTATTAGGGGTTAAGCCTTTAAACCATTTTCTTGTTTCTCCCCCTAAAATTTGAGCAAACATTCTTAGTTTAACAGTTTCATCATCTATTTCTTGTCTGTCAAAATAGTCGTTCATTCTATCCACATGTTGTTGAGCAGTTGTAGAACTACTTGCATCATATAAGGGAATCTTGGACTGATAGTCATGTGGTAGAACAACTAGAGGCAATGGTAGAACTAATGGGGCATACCATGTTTCCATGGCTAGTAGTTGGGGAAATAAAAGGGGGTTAACAAGTGGAGGGTTTACAAAGGGAGGAAGGTGAACAATGGGGGTATGAATGGGGGTTGAAGTTAGTACAACATGATTCTGCGGTAGGATGGATGGGTCTAAAACTATATGAGTTATCTGACTCTGGGATTTAGTCCTGAACAAGATTTTTCCAGGGGTGAGCCAGACAAGATACCTTGCAAGTCTTTAAGGTTTTCAAGTAAGGAACTTGCTTTGTGAATTGGTCTGCTAACAATTGGATTTTTAGATCTAGGAGATTTCCTTAGGATGTGCTCTGGAATTTCAACTATTGCAGGAGGGTTTGGGTCAGGATGTGCTCTGGATTGTCAACTATTGCAGGAGGGTTTGGGTCAAGATGGGATCTGGTACAAATTCTTCTGCAAGCCAGAACTTGGACCCAAGGTTCAGAGAGGTTGATAGTTTTATAATAGTTTGAAAACGAACCAATCTATGAGATAAAATACTTAATCCACAAAGTATTTTGACTGGGTTCTATTAATTTTGATACTATTAGGATTTATCAATAATTTCCCAGTGGAATCTGTAGAAAACCAGTGGAGTCGGCAAGCCTACTGAAAACCAGTGGAGTCACCAGGTGGATGATTTTAACTGTCTTAAGGCTGGCTGTTTTCCACCATCACCAACCATATACCAGTCTTGGCTAACACTTGTGTCATCTAAATTTGAATGGGGTTTTCTGAGTTCTTGAGGAAATATGAAGTTGTTTTAATAACTCAGGTCCCCAATAATCCTAAAGAGCAACCCTAAATTCTTTAGCTATTACTTTCAGACAAAGAAAACATTCAAGATAACAGTTCAGTGAAATTAAATAGCAGGACACCCTTGAATTCTTTAGCTAAACTTCAAAGAAGACCCTTAAGATAAAAGTCTAGTAATACTAAAGAGTAGGACACCCCTAAATTCTTTATTTACTACTTTACTAAGAAAACCTCAAGGCAAACAAGCTAGGTGAAACTAAAGAGCAGGACACCCCTGAATTCTTTAATTAGACCTTGCAGAAAAGAAAAAAAAGAGATATAGTAACAGACAGAGTTAAGGTGCCAAAAACGCATATCTCAATCTAAAATTTATGTTCTATTATCAAAGAAATTGATGTAAAATATGGAAAACAAAGGAGAAACATTGACAAAGAGGGATAACATCACCATTAACATAGCTCAAGAATCTTGTGAACGTGCTTGTATTACTGATGTCCAAAACAATGACAATGCTCCAGTGCAACAATCTTTACAACTCAAAGTCTGATCAAAATCTAGCCTAGCAATCAACCCAGCAACTAGCCAACCAACCAAAATAATGAACAATACATGCAGTATTTATCTGCAGATGAGGTTTCCCTAATCTAGGGTTTCAGTTTTATATTTACTACAGAGTAAATGATGTTTTGACAATTGACACCATGCAAGGCCCAATGCCAAAATATCTCTGACTGACTCACTTTAGAAATAACTCCCTAATTTACTGTTGAGATAAATTTTAGATATTTTTTACTATTTGGCCTTAATTTTAACTTTTTCAATCACTTCTGAGCTGCTTAAAAAAATATCTTTGACTGCTTTATTAATTGTTGCTGTTTTTATTTAAGTGAAATGAAGTTATAGGTGGAAAAAATGTTTTGAAGAAGTAATTGTCGAGTGCCTTAGTCATTTGGATCGGTCTTCTTCATTCATTTGCTTTTGATTTGTCATTTAAACTTTGATTTGTCCTTTTCTTAATTCTATTTTCGCACTTTTTCCTTTAATATGTTCTTTCTCTTCACTCCCTGTATTGTCTTTGTAATTTCTTCCTCTTTAACCTTCCCTTATTTTCTTCCTTTGTCTTCACTCTGTATTTTCACCTTTTCTTTCATCTTTTAACCTTTGACTGTTTTATTTTTTATCTTCTGTGAGTGCCTTTCCTCTGTCTTTTACTTTGAACTTGACCGTTGTGTTTAACCCTTATGTTTTTTATTGTTTCTTTGATTTTAATAAGCTCTAAAACTGCCAGGATGAATGTATAAACACTAGCAACTATTAATGCCTCCCTCTCTGCTTCATTGTTGCTTTATGTTCATTATTTGCGCTCTTAATCCCTTTGATGAATAAGGAATTCTGGATCATCACCCAAGGAGCCTGGCTCTATACAATTATTGGGATTTAGAAATGCAATTTATGCATTTCTGCCATGTATAATCACCTGCACATTTAAAAACAATTTAGTTTTCTGCATGTGGCTATGACCTTTCGGATTTTTAGGATTGCTGCAGGGGTTTATATGGCGGATCAAGGATTATCGCAGAAACACAAGGCTTATTGTGACAAGACATGACTTTGAAACATTCAAATGGGTAGATGGTTTTGTTGTTAGGGCGCGAGAGCGGCGGGTGGTTTATTGCACGGGGTGTAATCGGTAAGTGGTATTGGGCGGAGGGCATGCGATAAGATAGAGGGAGTGATGCGTGGCGAAAAGGACGAGCGTGAATACCGCCCATTTCGCAAGCTCCAAAGGTCTTAAACTTCGGGATTTTAGATGTGCGATGGGGTGCGTGGACCGTCAAATTTGTCTGAGCAGATCAGACAATGGTCGAGTGACTTTAACCGTGTGTAGGTTTCGGGAGGTGGGTCCGGGATTTTCAATGCAATGGCGGGTTTTGAATATGACGTGGGGTCGAGGTTCATAATAAAGTGGAGGGTCTATTATATGTTGGGTTTTTATAATGTGGGGCTCGGGGTAAGTTTAAGCAAAGGCGTTTTAAATATAAGGTGGGCCAAGGTTATATGAGAACGGAGGGTAAGGTTTGTAATGGGGGTTTAAAACATGAATGAGTTGTTTTAATGAAGTGGTGGGGTTAAGGTTTAGAGCAGGGTTATAAATATAAAGGGGTTGGGTTTTTGTTAAACAAACAGGGTTTGTTTAAAAAAGAGTGGGTCCCAAAATAAAATTGATTTCAAAACAATGTAAAAAGGGTTCTTACATTGTTTTGAGTGAAAATAGAAGAAAATGAGCGAAGGGGAAAATATTTTAGTGGGGAAAATGGAGTTTTAGTGTAGGGGAGGGGGGTAAAAATGAGGGTTTAAGGTCAAACATGGAATTTCACAATGAGAGAGTGATCTGTATAGGTAAAGAAAGAGATAATGGATAGGTAAAATAAAAATAATGAAGGCGGTGAGATCTCTGAAAATAAAATGATAGTCAAGGAATGTTTATTTTCAGCAGACTGTAGAAAATCCCTAGTCATTTAGTCATATTGTAGAATACAGGAGTCTAAAAACATGTCCCTCCATAGATCTGTGAACGTATGATCTACCTAGATGTCTCTGATCATTGCAGCGCAGGCTCCCTCATCAACTAGGAGCCTACATAGTCGGTCGCCTAAATCCATCCTGAATCGAATGTCATCCCTACGCCGCATGCCCGCGGGTATCTGCACTTGAGGAGGTCTCTCACCCTTGGCGGCCTCCGCCATATCATCATCTACATGATCATCCAATGGGGGTGGAGGCAGGTCCCCAATGAATGTGCCAATATCTACAAAACATATAGTACACAACAATAATTAGACAATTTCATTAAACAATTTAATAAAACAAGTTAAAAAATGTGTTATAATATATTTAATTATAATTAATTAAGACAATAAAATGAAATTATATTAATTTAAATAAAACACTAATATTACCTCTAGCATCTGGTGGCTTGTCCTGTGTGAAGAGGATCACCAATCCAACCTCGCGTAAGGACACGGTACCATCACGAACATGTGAGTCATCCTCACTGGCTAGTAGCTCCAGTGCATCACTAGAAATCCTTGTTGGATACTCCGACTGGCCCCTCTTAGGCATCATCTCGCCCCACATGTGCATCTGTACCTCTATCATCGGCCTACGAGGCTGATGGACAAAAGTAGGCCTCATCTCCGGAAACTTCTCAAAAAATAAAAAAATAAACAACTCTTAAACAAAAGGGAAGGTCAACCTCCCACGTGCCTGAGAACGGCATATATCTAAGGCTATACACAACTCCCGCAAAATAATCGCAGACCATCTAACAAGTAGTGGCCTCTGGAATAGAGAATCAACATAAAAGAAACGAGGGCAACTAATGTGTTGTTTGTCACTGGTATAATGTGCAATGGTGGTCAGTAATAGTGAGAGACACCTAACCTCCTCTGGACCAAAAGAAGCAATCCGTAGTTGTCCACCAAACACCTGAAAATATGTTGGAGAAAGTATGCCATCCCTAATGTATCTCTAAGAGTACACCAACTGACTCCCTGTTGCATAACCGAAGGGGACATCAAGGAACTGGGGAAAATCTTCCCCTCTCCTAGATAGGCCAGTGATAAAATACATTTCTTCCTCAGTGGACTGGTACCACTAGTCAGGACCGACACGGAAAGCCTATCGGTGGGCATCCCACTTGTCGATCAACTATACAAATAAGTCGTTGTGCCCCTTCAAGGTTGTAGCCTCCTCATAGAACTTAAAGGATTCCTACATCCCTTAAGAGAACTTGGGTGGGTGGCGTAATAGGGCAAGGGTACAAAAGCCTCTCCCTCTTCCTTGCCTCCCACTGTTGTATCATGTTATAATTGCCATCCCTATGCTCTTGTTGTTGTCTCTCCTCTCTCTGTTGACGTCGCTGAATGATTCACATATTAAATACATCAACCTCCCTCATACATAAAACATAATTTTTTTTATTAAATGACAAATGTATTTACAAATATATAAATATAACTTTTACTGTAAAAAAATAATATAAAAAAACAAACAAACAAACGGTGCGCCACAAAAAAGCAGTCGCGCACTACCAACAGTGTATACATCTATATCACACACTGTCCACGGTGGGCATAAAAAATAGTCACGCACCGCGACACCAAAAAATATTTATAGGAAGTGTATTGATAAACCATATCCGACCCAGGGCTTTTGTTATAGCTCAATGCACTGCCTGTTTGCAATATTTTACCACGGGTGGTGCGGTATCCAAACAAAAATGCCCTAGTGCTGTAGTTTTGTCCGACGCATCGCACATTAGGTGTGTTTCCGTAATATAGACGCACCGGGTAGTTATGTTTATTTTTACATAATGCCCGGTGTGTTCTGGTAAACCAACGCACTGCTGAATATAAAATAAATAGTTATTTTTAAAATAGTATAAATTGTGAGTGCGGATGGAAATCGACACGCACCGCAAAATTTTATTGTTATTGCAGTGCGCTTTTGTCTGTTGGAAATATTGTCATTGATGGCAAAGGAGGCAGCTCTCAAGCAAAGGAGGCAGCGCTCAAGCAAAGAGGCAGCAAAGAAGCAAATGAAGGCAGAGGAAACGAATATAATAGAGGCAGAACCGTTATCTCAGCAATAGAGGCAGAGGCAGAGCGACAGGAGCAGCAGAGGCAGAGGCAGAAGCAGAGCTGTTATAAAATTCCAGGAATCGCACTCTCCAACCGGCATTGTACATATAACTTATACAAACATTATTCCGGGAATCGCTTCACTCCAGCGGCGAAACATATATATATAAACATATATATCAGTTATATGCAAGCGGAGCACTTATAACATATACAACCATAATTTAATCGCTTTCATCTAAATGGCAAAAATATATATATATAATAGTTATGAAGCAAGCAAAGATGCACATATCTGTTCATATAATCTACAAATATCAAATGAATGGTTATAAGGTGGACCTCACCAATCTCACCTGATCACAAGTAGTAATGGAATATAACCCATGTGGTATTGCTATCATGATGAGAATCCGATCCGTTGGGTTTATGTTTTCCAAGACTCATATATAAGTTTAGTTTCATAATCTAGAATAATCGCAATCTAAGAGGTACGAGTGATTCACTTGATCTTGGAAGATCATTAGGAGCCTCTAAAGGAGTTCTAGGTCAAGCTAAAAGGAGTTTATTATATAATGCTGAGAATTGATTTAAGTCGTTTTAAAAGGAAGTTGTATGGGCGTTTCAGTGTTAAAATTACTTATATATATATAAAAGGGCGCTGTTATATATATATATATATATATATATATATATATATATATATATATATACATACATATATATATATAACACTATTGCGATAAGTCGCGTGGTCTCTAGACTCACGGACCTTAGCTTTACGGGAGGGCGATTATTAACGCTTGTGATATATGTATGTTCCGGCCTGCAAAACCTGCCACATCAACAAGACACTAATGGCATAAAAGGGATTGGAATTCCTTCAGATTTACAGTCAGCGGAAATAAAAGGCACATTTACACATATGCAGTAGTTACACCACAGCAGAGGACAGAAGAGCAAACAGATCCGAAAGAAGATAAAATACAGTCACATAAAAGACAAATGACCAAAGAAAAGACAAATGCGTACCAATTCAAAAGACTAAATAGAGTTGAGCTAGAAGTTCTGTTTTTAAATTTGAATGTAAATATTTTATTTAAATTTTTATTGTTTGTGATGCATTGACAAATCTCAGGAAGAAAACAAACTCCCATTTGTAATATTAAAATTGACTTACCTACGGATTATAATTTACGATAAAAAGCTGATAAAAAAGGAGTGAAGAGCGAGAAGGCAAAAGAGAGATGACTTTCCATTTCAAATCAAGCGAGAATATATGATGATGTGAGGAAATCTATAAATAATATCATCTTGATATACAAAAAAAAAAGAGGGAGGAAATCTAGAGAAGGCAGAGTGTAGAAGTGTAAGGCAGAGAAGACTAAAAGAAGAGCAGAAAGAGAAGCTACAGAACAGAGCTGATATCTGAGGTAAATCAGCAAACATTCAGTTTGGAAAATTGAGGAAGTTGGAGCTTCCTTATCAAGTTGCAGCTTGATAGCTGTCAGTTGTAGCTGACTGAGGTTGGAGCCTCCTGTAGGTTGGTGCCTGCAGAAAATTGAAGGGAGTTGGTGCTTCCTTGCAAGTTGTAGCTTGCGGGGTGAGAGTAGGAGCCTCTGACAGGTTGGTGCTGCTTGAGAAAAACAGTGGTGAGAGGGAGTTGCAGCTTGCCTTTGCATCACAACAATAATTAGATGTGGTTTTCTCCCTTTATGGGTTTCCACTTATATCTGGTGTCTCTGTGCATGATATTTATGTATTGATCTGATATGTATCATTTGCTTAATACCTGTTGCTCTCAAATTAAGTCTACTGCTCTATTAAACTAATACTTTCAGATTACATTCTAAGATTACTCTCACATCAAATAGAGTTTGAAATGAAGGTGTAAATAAGTTTATTGAAAAGTTTAAAAGATCGGGAATGTATTAAACTGATTCACCCCCCCCTCTCAGTTTAATTAGAGATTCAACAATTGGTATCAGAGCAAGTTCCTTTGTACAAGTCTAACAACTGAAAGGAGATCCTAGGTTCCCAAGATGGCTAGTAAAGAAGGATTCTCAACCAATAAAGCCCCTTTCTTCACTGGTGAAAATTATGCTTTTTGGAAAATCAGAATGAAGACATACATAATGTCTCTAGGAATAGAAGTCTGGGCTGCTGTGGAATTAGGATATGCCCCGAAGTCAACTGATACAGAAAAAGAAGCTAAAGAAAGCTTTGTAGCTAATGCAAAAGCCATGAATGCCATCCTGAATGGGTTATGTGAAGCAGAGTTTATTAAACTAATGCACAAAGACACTGCCAAGAAAATATGGGATACTCTTGAAGGCATACATGAGGGAGACCAGAAAGTAAAAACTGCCAAACTTCAAGTATATAGAGCCCAGTTTGAAAACTTAAAAATGAATGATGATGAAGATGTTGGCAACTTCTTCTTAAAAGTTGCAGAAATTGTTAACAATATGAAAGCTCTTGGAGAAACCATACCGGAAAGTATAGTTGTGCAAAAGATTCTAAGATCACTCCCACCCAGATTTAATCCCAAGGTATCTGCAATAGAAGAGACAGCGGATTGGGAGACTTTGACCATGAACCGGATACTTGGAAATCTAACAGCCTATGAAATGAGGCTCCCAAAGAAGAAGCCAAGTACAAGGGAAGCAGCATTCAAAACAGAAAAAAGGAAAGAAGAAAAGGAAGAAATATGCTCTTGCTCTGATGAAGAAGAGGCTAAATTTGTCAAGAAATTGGATAGAGGCTCAGGTAGATACAAAGGTAAACTTCCCTTCAAATGCTTTAACTGTGGAAGAGTTGGACATTATGCTGCTAAATGTCCTCACAAGAAAGTAAGAAATCAAGCTCAAGAATCAGAGAAAGACACATCAAAGTTCTGGCAGAAAGGAAAGAAATTCAGCAGAAAAATCCTTCTATGCTCAGCAAGACAGCAGTGCATCTGAAGACTCAGATGAACCCTCAAGTGAAGAAGGAACCTCGGAATTTTTATTGATGGCCATAGAAGATCTTGAGGGACTCCTACTAGAAGATGAAGAAGAAGAAGGGGAAGTAGACCTTGAGGGGGAGCTAAGAAGTGCTCTAGAGGAGATTGACAGACTCAAACTAAAATGCAGAAAACAAAAAGAGATTCTCCTAAAATGTGTGGAAGAAGAACAAAATTCAGAAGTCCTCATGCAGCTGAAGGTAAAACTTGAAGAAGCCAAGAAGATAGAATATATGTTACTTCAAAAAATCAAAGATAAATCTCGAGAACAAGAGAAGCTGGAAGAAGAAATTCTGTGTCTGAGAAAGAAATTAGAAAATGCTCAACAGAAAGTTTCTATATACCCTTCTCAAACAACAAGCTCTATTAAGTTGAATGAAATTTTGGTTGCTCAAAGATCCCCTATGATAAAGACTGGAATAAGCTACAAAGGAGAATCAAGTAAAGGAAAAGAAAAGGTTGACAGAGAGATTAATTTTGTAAAAGCAAAGAAGGATGAGGAAGTAGCTCAAATAATTCCTACAAAAGAAGAAATCTGCAATAAGAGAGACAGAGAGCAGAAGAAACCTCTAGTAGCAAAGAATATAATGAATACTAAGATGGCAGAAAAAGAATCATATGCCCCTAAGTATATCAAATTTGGAAGTCATCAGAGGAAATTCTTCCCTCCTATGAAGAATGCCACCTGCTATGTCTGCCACAAGCCAGGACACATTGTTGCATATTGTTATGCAAGGAAGAGTAATTCAGACCTGCAAAAGATGCAAACAGTGAAGAGGCTATCTCAAACAAACAAATGGAGAAAACAACCTTACATCGGGTATGCAAATAATTTCTATGGTTATTGTTTTTATTGTAAGGAATTTGGCCATAAAATTATTGAATGTAGAAAGTATAGACAAAGACTGATGTTCAATACCTCGAGGAGGTTTATGAGTCAAAGCAATTTTGTTCATGCTCACAATTCTGCAAAAACTATAATCAAATGTTCAAAAGGGGGCCTCCGGTGGATAAAGAAGGTGAATAACTGTGACCTGGCTCTAACTGCTCAAGATCTGAAAAGCCAGTGGTACTTGGACAGTGGCTACTCCAAACACATGACTGGAGACAGAAGCAAGTTTATAACTCTTGATGAAAAGAAATCTGGCAATGTTATTTTTGGTAATGATAAATCAAGAAAGATCAAGGGAAAAGGCTCAGTCAGCATAGACAATGGCAGAGGAAAAGCCCAAGAGGTACTATTTGTGGATGGACTGAAAGAAAATTTACTGAGTGTCAGTCAGATGTGTGACAAAGGCTGTGAAGTTCTTTTTAGAGCACAAGATTGTGTAGTCAGGTCAAGCACAATAGGAAAGACTCTGCTCAAAGGTGTTAGAACAGAGAACAATGTATACATAGTGAAAGAGGAAGATGAAGCCTGCCATCTTAGCAAACTTGAGGAGTCATGGTTGTGGCATAGGAGATTGGGACATCTCAGCTTTGACCATATCATCAAATTGAGCAAGAAGAAAGCTGTCAAAGACATGCCAGAAATAAAAAGGCCTTGAAGTACTATATGCAAATCTTGCCAATTAGGGAAACAGACTCGCACATCCTTTAAATCTAAAGAGGAGTTTTCAACAAGAATACCACTCCAGCTTGTGCACATGGACCTGTGTGGACCTGCTAGAACTAGAACACCAAGTGGAGAATCCTATTTCATGCTGATAATAGATGACTTCTCCAGAATGACATGGGTTGCCTTTCTAAAAAATAAATCAGAATCATTGGAAAAATTTAAGATATTCAGAGCATTAGCAGAAAATCAAACTGGATGCAAGCTGAAATGTATCAGATCAGACAGAGGAGGAGAATTCACAGATTATGACTTTGCAGATCTATGTAATGAACATGGAATAAAGCAACAATTTACTATTGCAGGGACACCTCAGCAGAATGGAGTAGCAGAGAGACAAAACAGGTCTGTACAACAAATAGCCAGAGCTATGATGCAAGAGAATAATATTGCTCAAACCTTCTGGGCAGAAGCAGTACACACAGGAGTACATATCCTTAATAAAGCTCACTTAAGGCCAAGCAGTGACAAGACTCCATATGAACTATGGCATGGAAAGCCAGCTTCAATAAAACATTTTAGAGTCTTTGGTAGCAAGTGTTACATAAAGAATAATGATGAAAACCTTGGGAAATTTGATGCAAGAGCAGATGAAGGGATTTTTCTAGGATATGCTTCCAAAAGCAAAGGGTACAGGTGCTACAACAAGATCCTTCGAAAGATAGTTGAAAGTATTGATGTGAGATTTGATGAAGAACTTCCAAATAATACAAGAAATACAGACTGCTGCAGTCCATCAGACAATCATGAAGAGGAAGACAAGGATGATGATGAAACAAGCAAGACAACAGATGATGCAGAGCTGAGCTCGAAAACCTCCTCAAGATACACTCAGAAGAATCATCCTGAAGATCAGATCATAGGAGACAAGAAAGCAGGAGTCCAGACAAGAAGGCAGCTAACAGAACAAACAAAAGAGGTATACATAGCCATGTTATCACAAATAGAGCCAAAGAAATTTGAAGAAGCCAGCAAGGACAAGTATTGGGTAAAAGCAATGAATGAAGAATTTGACCAAATTGAGAAGAACAATACCTGGGAACTAGTTCCTAGACCTATTGAGAAAAATATCATTGGTTCAAAATGAGTATTCAAAAACAAAATGAATGAGCAAGGACAAGTAATCAGGAATAAAGCAAGGCTGGTCTGCAAAGGATACTCACAAATAGAAGGACTTGATTATGATGAAACATTTGCCCCTGTAGCTAGAATGGAAGCTATCAGAATGTTCCTGGCATTTGCATGCTACCAAGACTTCAAGGTATATCAAATGGATGTAAAGTCCGCTTTTCTTAATGGAGATCTAGAAGAAGAAGTGTATATGGAACAACCAGAAGGCTTCTCATTGGCAGACAAAGAAGACTATGTGTGCAGACTGAAGAAGGCCCTATATGGACTGAAACAGGCTCCTCGTGCTTGGTACTCAAGACTGGACAAATATTTGCAAAAACAAGGTTTTAAGAGAGGTGGAGTAGACAGCAATCTATACATAAAAGCGCATGAAAATGAACTCCTAATTGTTGTTGTATATGTTGATGACATTATGTTTGGAAGCAACAAAGATGAACTAGCAAAAGGGTTTGCTGATAAGATGAAAACAGAGTTTGAAATGTCTATGATTGGAGAACTCAGCTTCTACTTGGGACTGCAAATTCAGCAAAAGGACACAGGCACATTCATTTCTCAAGAAAAATACTTAAAAGAAATGCTGAAAAAATTCAAAATGGAGGACTGCAAACCAATGAAAACCCCCATGATCACGGGATGCAAGCTGTGTGCTGATGATAGGTCTGCAGATGTAGATCAAAAAATCTACAGATCCATGATAGGAAGCCTGCTGTACTTGACAGCTTCAAGACCAGACATCATGCTAGCAGTAGGACTAGTGGCAAGATATCAAGCAACACCTAAACAAAACCATCTTCTGGCAGTAAAAAGAATACTCAGATATCTACAAGGAACTGCACAATATGGGCTTTGGTATCCTAAAGGCAAAAGCTTCACCTTGACAGCATACACAGATGCAGATTGGGCCAGCTGTGTGGATGATAGGAAGAGTACAAGTGGAGGTGCATTCTATCTAGGAGAAAGTCTGGTGGCATGGCTAAGAAAGAAACAAACATCCATCTCTCTATCTACAGCTGAAGCAGAATATATAGCAGCAGCAGCATGTTGCACACAATTCATGTGGATGAAGCAAACACTTCAAGACATGAAGGTAAGCATTAATGAACCTATCTCAATCAAATGTGATAATACAAGTGCTATAAGTATATCTAAAAATCCTGTGCTTCATTCAAAAACTAAACATATACCAATCAAGTATCATTTTCTCCGAGAACAAGTGGCTCAGAAGATAGTTAAACTGGACTATGTATCAACGAAAGAACAAATAGCAGATATATTTACCAAACCACTTGCCATAGAACCATTCGAATACTTGAGAGACAGACTAGGGGTAGTATCTGCAGATACTATTCTCTAATATGAAGAGAAAGTACAGTCTCAGGGGGAGAACAAAACGAAGATATCATTCCAGGGGGAGAACAGCCAACAAGGAAAGCATAAACAAGTCCAAGGTGACCGCATTATCACATTACCATCTGTATAACAAGAACCTTTCAATCGTAAAATGCATCATCTCTCCGTCCGCAATTCAGCACATATTAAGGTGCATCATAAATGAATCACAAATGAGAATATATATCGCTCCCTATACCAAAGTGTTCTCTCAACAAATTTCATACATCACTCTGGAGCAGCATAGTCCAATTTCAGCAGAAGATGACCTAAACGTAACTCAGAGAAAGGAAATGCAACGACAAAACCCATACAGAGAGATGAGGCATCGTCCTTTGCCATTGATGTCAAAGGGGGAGGAAGAACAAACAACAGGAGGAAGAGCAGGCAAACAAGAAGAGCAAGCAACAAGAGAAAGAGAAAGCAAACAGAGAAAGTAGATTGCCATCAATGCCAAAGGGGGAGACTGTTGGAAATATTGTCATTGATGGCAAAGGAGGCAGCGCTCAAGCAAAGAGGCAGCAAAGAAGCAAATGAAGGTAGAGGAAACGAATATAATAGAGGTAGAACCGTTATCTCAGCAATAGAGGTAGAGGCAGAGCGACAGGAGCAGCAGAGGCAGAGGCAGAAGCAGAGCCGTTATAAAATTCCAGGAATCGCACTCTCCAACCGGCATTATACATATAACTTATACAAACATTATTCCGGAAATCGCTTCACTCCAGCGGCAAAATATATAAACATATATATCAGTTATATGCAAGCGGAGCACATATAACATATACAAACATAATTCCGGGAATCGCTTCACTCCAGCGGCAAAATATATATATAACAGTTATATACAAGCGGAGCGTTTTATATCTATATAATCAAAGGTACTATCAAAACGAAATGGCTTATAAGGTGGGACCCCTCACCCAATCGCAATCGGAGATCACAAGAGCAGCGTAATATGTAACCCACAGGAAATTGCGATTGCGATGAGAATCCGGATCCGATGGGTTTATAAGCCAAGACTGATATATGTTTGAAGTTTCGCCATAACGGAGAATAATCGCAATCGGAAGAGGCTGAGGAGTGATTCATCACATCGGAAAGATCGGCGAGGGAGCTCGAAAGGAGTTCTTATTTGTTTAAAGAGTTTTTATTATATAATGCCGAGAATTGATTTAAGTCGTTTTAAAAGGAAGGTTGTATGTATGCCGAGTGTTAAAATTACTTATATATATATATATATAAAAGGGCATTGTTATATATATATATATATATAACGTTGTTGTGATAAGCCGCGTGGTCTCTAGACTCACGGACCTTAGCTTTACGGGAGGGCGATTATTAACGCTTGTGATATATGTATGTTCCGGCCTGCGGAACCTGCCACATCAACAAGACACTAATGGCATAAAAGGGATTGGAATTCCTCCAGATTTACAGTCAGCGGATATAAAAGGTACATTTACACATATGCAGCAGTTACACCACAGCAGAGGACAGAAGAGCAAACAGATCCGAAAGAAGATAAAACACAGTCACAGAAAAGACAAAGACAGCCAAAGAAAAGACAAATGCGTACCAATTCAAAAGACTAAATGAGTTGAGCCGGAGTTCTCATTTAAATTTGAATGTAAATGTTTTATTTAAATTTTTATTGTTTGTGATGCATTGGCAAGTCTCCGAGAGAAAACAAACTCCCACTGTAATGTTAAAATTGACACCTACAGTTATAATTTCTGAGTAAGCTTATAAAAGGAGTGAGAAGGCAGAAGGCAAAGAGACATGACTTTCCATTTCGAATTCCAAGCAGAATACAAACAGTCATGTGAGGAAATCTATAAATAATATCATCTTGATATGCAGAGAGAGTTTTTTTTTAAATGAAGAGAGAGTAAATCGAGAGAAGGCAGAATATAGAAGAGTAAGACAGAGAAGATTAAGAAAAGCAGAATAGAAGGAGAAGCTACAGAACAGGGCTGATATCTGAGGTAAATCAGCAAACTTTCAGTTTGATAAATTCAGGAAGTTGGAGCTTCCCTATCAAGTTGCAGCTTGATAGTTGTCAGTTGTAGCTGACTGAGGTTGGAGCCTCCTGTAGGTTGGTGCCTGCAGAAAACTGAAGGGAGTTGGTGCTTCCTTGCAAGTTGTAGCTTGCAGAATTGAGGTAGGAGCCCCCTGTAGGTTGGTGCCTGCAGAAAAACAGTGGTGAGAGGGAGTTGGAGCTTGCCTTTGCATCACAACAATAATAAGATGTGGTTTTCTCCCTTTATGGGTTTCCACTTATATCTGGTGTCTCTGTGCATGATATTTATGTATTGATCCGATATGTATCATTTGCTTAATACCTGCTGCTCTCAAATTAAGTCTACTGCTCTATTAAACTAATACTTTCATATTACATTCTAAGATTACTCTCACATTAAATAGAGTTTGAAATGAAGGTGTAAATAAGTTTATTGAAAAGTTTAAAGACTGTGAAATGTACAACCCGATTCATTTCCTCCTCTCACTAATTAGAGATTCAAATAATGTTTCATAGCACACTAAACCACTCGAAGTGTGTTTTTGTTTACAAATTCATCACACGGCTAATCCCAATTTATACAGTACCCATGTGAATAATGGAATCTCGCACCAGTGACGCACCGCAAGCAGAAAATATATATATATATATATATATATATATATATATATATATATATATATATTCTAAGTCAATTTACAAAATTAATCTGATAAAAGCTTATGTTGGTGAGGGACATATACATTACCTTCACATTTGTGCGTCGAGGAGACATATTTCCAACGGAGTACTAAAAACCAAATTTCCCTACAGTTTCGCAAAATTTGAAGTCCACAAGCTAAGCAACGGACGGAAGCAATGTGGGCAATGGGAGCACTGATCGCAGAGTGCCTCAGAGAAGCAAAGGTCACACCGGTGCTTGACAGCTCTACAGGACTGTAAATTGTAAAAATGAATTTTTACGACCAGTAATTTGTTTTTTAAATTAACCCTTTTTCGGTGTGCTCCAATATGAGACGCATCGGGCAGTTGTATCAATGGCGCACTACATTTCTTTAAATTAAAAAAGATATGGGTTGGTGCATTAAGGAACATTAACCGCACTGGGGCTTCATCATTTGAGTATAGCACCGAACTTGGTGGAAATAATGTTTTTAACTTCACCCTTCTACTGTGCGCTAGATTACATAGATGCACCAGGCTGATTTGTACGCAGCGCATCGTGCTTCTTTAGAATAAAAAACCTATGTCGGTGTGTCGTTGTACCTAAACCGCATCGGGTCTTCGTCGTTATTGTAAACCACCGAAATGGTGAAAATATTTGTTTTTCGTGCAGTGCTCTCAATTAATGAAACGCATCAGGTTGGCGTCATATGTATGAAGTGCACCGTTGTTTTTGTAGTACTTAAAAATAATTTTGCAATGGTTCTTTAGCCTCTACTATGCACTGGTGCGTCACACATATATATTAAGTGCACCGGTGTGTGTTATGATTATAAACGCACCACGAAAAGACATCCGCAAAAACATCCACCCGCCAACCTCGTCTAGTGACCTTCACTACAAATCGATATCTGGGCTATGTTTATAAGGGCCTCCTTAAAAACATCTTATAGAGGGTATTTTCTTTGTAGTGCAGTATTCAGTTCCTTCTTTGTATACAACCACCTCATATTCCATATGAGGACATATTATGTTGATTTCATCTATTATTGGCAACCTGTGTATCTGAAGAGATTCTCCTTTCTTTGATCATACTTCTAAAGGTAGAAGTCCATCACCAGCAACCATATAACATGACTCCATAGCATCCATTGTTAGCATATAAATATATGTACCTCATCTTTTTCCTTTTGAGTCATCTTGCAGCAATTTCCCTAGAATGAAGAACTTCATTCCCTTGACCTGCTTCATCAATATGTGATCATATCCTAATCCCAGATAGAATTCCTGATGAAAAATTTCGCTTTCTTTCTAACTAGTGAATCCAGAGAAGACTCCACTGAGAAAATGTCAGCACCTGTTTCCATATTGATTTTTGCATGATGACCCTTGATCTCGATGATTGCCTTCCATCAATGTTGTTATCAGTGAGGTCTCCAGAAGCCACTTCTTTCATAGCTTAAATATATTGCGGACATCCTCCTATGACAAGTGCTCCTTTCATCCTTCTATCATGATGCCATTTATGGAGTGATGCATTAATGTACAATGCTTTCTAACATATTGTTTTACAACTGACATAAATCTCTTTAAGAGGAATATTATCTCAATCATAGTAGAGATCTTTCGCTTCTTCTTTCTTAGATTTCTTTGCATCAAGTTCTTCCCTTTCTTCTATGACAAGGGCTTCTTTTTCCTCTTGTCCTTTCTAGATTTAGGACAACTCCTTTTATAATGCCCAAGTTTATTACATCCAAAGCATTGTACTTTGTCCAAATTTCTCCTTTTATTCTGAGGACCAAATTTACCAAATCTTCCTTTCTTCCTGGACATGGTTGTAAAGGCTTGATTCTCTTCCCTTGGTCCTATTTTTTCTATTAACCTAGTTTCTTCTATCTTACATAGACCCTGGAATGGTGTTGCTTCTTTCTTCCCATATAAGCTTGAAGTGAAGTTACCCCATTCTTCCGGTAGAGCATTCAGCACCACTGTAGTCATTTCACTATCAGACATTACTTTTCCCAATTCCGAGAATAGCTCCACCAATTTGTCATATATTTCTTTTTGAAGATTCTAGCTTTGATACCAGCGAAAATTTTAGGGGCTAATATTCGCAGGTGGGCTAATTTTCCATGCTATTTCAAAAAACAAGGTACGTCAATTTCCATTTTTTTCTAAAATGATTCGCCCAAATTTTATAGTACACCATTATTTTACCTTAAAAATTGCCAAAATATTATACTAACTAATATAAAATCATTGGAAATATAAATATTTCTACAAAATATCGCCAATTTTTTTACAATTTGCATATTATGGACTAGTAATATTCGCCAAGGTTTCTAAACTTTAAGATAAACTTCCATCCTTGAAATTTTCCCTGTTTGATACATCAGGGATGAAAGAGTCTTTTATGAATTGTATAAGAATCCTTTGGGCTCTTATGTCTCCCTTCATGTATTTCGAAAGACTTCAATGTCCTTTTCTTCCATGCAAGAAAGTTTGAAACCCTAACCAGTTTGTTGCTTTCTTTGTAAAGAAGACATTTTGATAGATTCATATGAAGTCATAAAGATACATACTTGAGTAGATTCTTTTTTTCTTCTATCAACTTCCTTATTTATAATAATGAAAATGATGGCAAGAAATCCCTCTTAGATTAATTTTCAAAGTAGATGATCTTGGATCCTTGATGATCAAGCATTACTTTAGAATGATGATGTCTTCAATAGTGTTGGGTGGTGCTTGATGATGTGTCTTCCAACAATGTCTTTAATATCAAGAAGATTTGATGTCAAAGATTACCTCCGCAATGTGTGGATTCTTTGAGTAAGGTTGAAGGTCTTCTTGAGATGGCTCGAGGATTCCTTGCAAACTTATTTGACTTTTCAATGTAGACTTTGATTTTGATGTTTTCTAGAGAAATTGATTCTTGCTCTTTGATCCTTGAGTGTCTCCTTGTCACGTAGCCCTTTGTCTTCGACACCTTAGCTCTGATACCGTGTTGAGAATTTGGAAGGGTAATGTTTAATTCAATTCTCTACTTGATAATTAATTGTGAGCTTACTTCTCTTACTTAGGTCTTCTCTTTATTAACATGTTAGATCTTTCATCAAGTCAATTATCAAAAACACAAGAGACACGAATTTAGACTATTCAAGCCAGGGCCAAAACCTCTCCCTCTTGGAGAGGAAAACCCACAAGTAATTCTTCTTATATACTTTCAGTTGACAAGTACCATGACCATGACACATACCCTTGACCCATGTATGCCTCCAAGACCTTGTCACTGCCCTTTTATTGGCTCCTTGTGTTGATCTCCTTTTCTACATTGTTCTGCACCAGGACTAGAGAACTCGATCTCTAATTGTACTCCTCCTTTTTGCACTCCTTGACCCTAAGAAATCTCGGCTCCTAGATAGACTATTCTCGACCTCCTAGCTGCAGCGTATACTCCATTCTTCTAGCCCTTGATCTATCTAGAATTCAGTCCCTTCTTTGCTCCTTGTAGTCTTTTAGATAGACCCTCACAATGTGTTAGCACATGCATTAACACTTACCTTTTGTTGCACTTCTGAACTGTGACATGCCACCTCTATACTATACCTATGAACTGTGATATGGCACCTCTATGTTGCACCTATGAACTATTATATGTCACCTCTATGTTGCACCTTCGAACTGTGATGTGTCACCTTTTATGATAGACATATTCGAAGTAGTTAGACCCAATACATTGACACAATACTTCTCCTTTACTTCGTTGTATATACCCTAACTGAAGTTCTTGTCTTCGTGCATGTTATCTCATAGTTGTCCGAGTTTTGTCTCACCAAATGAGGCCGCAAAGATGTCTGAAAAGCTAAGGTTAGTCCAAATTGTTCTTGTCTTTGTTCTGCGCAATATACTAGGGCATAAATAGTTGTTTCCATCTGTAATAAGCCGACCTATGTATGAATCGTTCTGATTGATCTTTGACCCCACTTCTTCGAGTATTCCATATTTTGGAGGAGCATATTTTACAAGGTCTTGGAGGCATATAATTACATCAATGAGTGACCTTTATACTTCATGTACATGACTCTAAATTATACATGTATGACAAGATGACAAATCCCTAAAAGACATCAAGAATAAGTCTTTGACCTATAATAAAAATTGTTTGCTCATGAAACCCATTGTTAGGACCTCATAATGTATCATTTTGAATACATATTTTGTCACTATTTTACTCTTTCTAAGTCCATACTTAAAGCTTACATTATCCATTTTTCCCAAAAGGTATATAAAGTTCTCTTTACTATATATTTAATTTGTCTTGCATATAATTCTACATTACTTTTATATTTAATCATTAATCGAAAGTATATAGTTGCTGAGACAGTTTAAAGATCGCAGATAATCTATTTTGAAGATCACGTTGCTGAAACAGTCAACAGGCACGCAAATCCCGTTGCTGAAACAGCTCGTGATTTGCGATTTTGAAGGCGTATTTCAAGTATCATGGCAACAAGACAAAGACAAGTAAGGGAAGTTGTTTCACGGACCATTCCGAAGCTAGTATTCCTGTATCCATCATAATAGCATTCTACTTTGGAAGAATAGAAAAACATTGTTTTAAGAACAGAAGATCAAATTTGGATAAATATAGGATTTCTCTGATGTAACTGTAATAGATGTCTCCTCTTTAAAAAGAGGAGACATCATCATTAGAAGATAGTTACAAACTGGGGGAAGTACATTATCCTGAACAGAGAATGAGTGAACTCCATTGTAATATGTTGCTTTTTGACAGATTAATAAAAGTCTATTTTGAGCACTCCAATTTAATTTTTTTCTCTGGGGAATCTTGTGAGAAGGAAAGGGCCCGCCTTCATCACAAGATTCACCCATTCGTTCTCATAGTCTGTTACTTGTTTAAGTTATTCGCACCTTGATTAAACCCTGTTTACTGAAGATTATCTATGCAGTTTTGAAATCTTGTGTTTCCTGTTAGAACTCTGTTTTCAAATCATTCATTGCATTGGTTTGTGCAATTCATTTTGGAAGAGCTGTGAGTTATTTTATTTCAGCAATATATTCATGAAATGAATGTGTGATGCTTTGATATCAGGAAACAGGCGCTGAAGATTCCTACTTGGAGGAATAGGGTCCTGTTCTCCGTTATAGTTGATTGATTTTCCTTTCTGCAGAATCATTTCTTTTCATTATCTTTTCTAGGATTCTTTGAATGAGACTCCGCAATAGAGGGATCGTCTTTGTTGTAACACTAGTAGGCTTCAGCGTTGTTAAAGTGAGGTGTGAACAATGTGGTTAATATAATTAGTGTAATCAATACTACAATCGTTCTTTGCTTTTGGAATTGAGCATATATAGTGTGTGATTGCCTTTGAAACAACCAGACCTTCCTGAGTCGACAATTTATGTGGCACTTGAATTGTTAAACAATTAAAGTGACCGACACCCATGAGTCAAGCTTTACAAAATATATTTTATTATGTGTCTTCTTCATTACATAAATTCATAATTACATGGTTACACTTTCTAATAAAAACAATATACTAAATTTTAAATTGTATAGTATACTTATATTTTATCATTTTAAATAGATGGTATTAATATGTGCGCAAAAAAACCAAAAAATTATAGCACGTCTCCTTTTTCATTTGCTCTCTAATTTTTTTATTTTTTATAATATTAATATACTATTCAACACATATAAATTAGTTTTATTAACTATGAATTGCACAAACTGTTAATTGCATATATATATATATATATATATATATATATATATCATGAGAAATTAGTCAGTGACGACGTCACTACCTCTCACGGAAATGGTCATAAATGAATGACTTAACTCAGTTGAATCCCAAAAAATGATATGTAATTTTCAAACACTTAAATTTAAGTGCCATAGCAATTTGAAGTTTCATCATGCGGCTAAAAATAAATTGAAAATATTCAAAACAAATCATCTACACCTCCCAAAACTAAAGCATTCCCTCGTTCTTTTCCTTATACAAGTCTTTCGTGCACGGCCTTCTCACTCTCTCAAATTAAGAAAACAAAAGGCTTATAGACGAAGAGTATGCATCTACGAACAGAAAAATGCAATTTATATTTATACTGATGGTAGATGGCTTCTTTTATTCGATAGAAACATAGCCCTTTTTTCTCACCACATTTGTATCTATGATCAATCTATATCTCGCTACATTATTGTAGAACAAAAGCAAGAACTTGCTAATAAGATAGAGAATCAAGAGCAAGAACTCGCTAATGAGATATAGAATCAGAGAGTTAAGGGACCCAAATCTTGCATGTTTGGCTTGAGAGTCTCCACAACGATGTCCATGATGTTCTCGAGGAGATTAATGCTTGTTGTCCTTATGGAATCCTCTTCGTGAAATGCCACGTGACAGGCTACATTGCTCACACCTACCCTCTGCATTCTGATGATAGCACATCCATTATCCCAAGACATGTGCTTTGTTTCTGCTCGTCGAAGGGATTGAGAAAAAAGCACATCCATTGACGTGCACTTTGCTTCGATCCATGTTTCGTAAATTCTATGTGAAATGGAACCATATCTTTACCAAATTTAAATTTCAAAACCTGTCTCTTTATCTCATCCAAATTTTAAATTCCAAATCGTATGGATTCATGGACTCCATAGATACATAGCGTTACGAATGGATGGATGCATCAAATTAGTACATCGATAAGAAACAGAGGATAAACGGAGGAAGTGAAGGTCAACAAACGGTGAGAGACTACTAATAGTGGACGTCAATGGAGACAGTACGGGTCCAACAGCAGAGAAGAGGTGGTAGAGGTGGCCTCAAACACGGTACCTCATATTTTAGATGTACTATGTGTGGTCTTTATTTGCGTAGATCATGCCCACGCAGATATATAGTAACAACAGCATGTCATCAGAAAAATTAAATTCTAAAAATTATTATGTGATAATAAAAAATGAACATTGCTATCATGCCTTCCACTGGTCATTTAGTACCATGAATACCTTTGGTACCTGGTTTTAGTAGCATTGAAAAAAATCTGGATAATCCCTTCTATTATATAATATACAAACATACTTTGTTGGTCAATAATTGTCATTGATGTCAATATAAGTACTATTGAAAGTCATGATGACTCACGATGATATGGATGGTGGTTGGAGACCACACTTAGAGCCCTAACTCTCATCCTAGTCCCAATGTCTTTATACATGAAGAATCCTAAAAACCCCAAAGTTTGTACTATAAAATTCTGAAGAGTCATAAATAAAATTATTTTTTGACATCTTGAAAACGTCATATTGTTGACTCGTTCATCAACGTATAGAAGACTCTTTCCCTTTTTAATGAGCCCTCACTTGCCCTCAAACTCCCCGCAGTCTAGGAGAAAAATGAATTTTTAAGACAGTATATCACACATTATTTCCCCTAGCAGACATGAGCCTATGTAACAAGTCCGCTTCATAGTCAAGGGACGTGGCCCTCCAAGTATCGATTTTTCATCATCAACTCGGTGAAGAGAAAAAGAAGATCACAAAACAGGAGGTGAAGTTCACAACTCGTGAACTCAAGGCCAAGGAAGAAAGAGTCGAGGACAAATTTGTTTTTGGGCAACCTGTGACAGGAACTGTGGCTCGGAATCTATGATTACAGGCATGTACTAAGGCTCAGAACCGTGGAGGAAGATAACTAGCAAAGTAATCACCTACAGAACTGTGATACAGAGACTCGGACATGTAGCTGTCTCGGACTTGTGACAAAGAAATCAGGCTCGGATCATTTGTTGGGAACATAACCAAACCACAGGAAGCTACAGTGGAAGGCTCGGACTTGAATCAGGCTCGAATCTATGTTAGAGAAGCCTTGGGTCAGTGAAAAGGAGCTCGGTCTTGTAGCTGCTAGCCTCAACAATTAGGACCTGTCACACATTTGAAGGCTCCGTTGAAGAATCTCGGATTGCAGAGCTTTTTTTGAGCTAGAACAGCAGCACGTGGTTAGTTTCCAAGGTGAACAAACCTCTGTTGAAGACTCGGAATTGCGGACAGCCTCATTACCTCGGAAATTTGGTGTTAAGTAGGTCTGTTGGGTGCCTCTTTGAAGCTCGGGCCAGCAAGAACTTTAGAATAACAGTCACCTGGTATGTGACAATGCTTATAAAAGTCTACACATCAAAGATCTATGGAATCTTGGCACACTTATGTGTGACACTTCAGACCTCTGGACAGTGAAGAAATCATGAAGAATTTAGAGGCATGAAATATTAAATGTTTTTGAACAACGAAGTGAAATAATCTTGGACAGTGAAGCATTAGGAGTCTTGGAGCATTTTTGTTTGGACAAGTGAAGCATTGGACAGTGAAGAGTATTCAGTGAACAAATCAAAAGTGCGGGACAGACTTATGGAGCAATTAAAGTAAGTCACTTGTTCATTTTATTAAAAAGATTGAAGGGTTGGTGCCCTAAGGATTGGAGCCTCTAAAACAAAGGTTGGGGCCCTAGAGGTTGGAGCCTCAAAAAACCAAAGTTGGAGCTTGGCAACAGGTTGGAGCCAAGTTGATTGAAGGGTTGGAGCCATCAACATCATTGCACTCAAACTTTTGTGAAAAGAGGATTAATGTCATCATTTGTTCATAATAAAATTCTTATTAGTTATTTTCCTGAAAAAAATTGTGAAGAATCTTAATTGGTAAACATAACAGTTGAAAATAAATACTGATTCACCCTGCTCTCAGTATTTCCAACAATTGGAATCAGAGCCAGCTTCTTCATAATC